>CM039581.1:68334611-68856938 GCA_022457205.1 Saccharum spontaneum | reverse complement strand
AGTTGCTTTATTATTATGCTTATGTGTGAGTTGGATCTTTGTTTGAGTGTCTGGACTTGTAGGCATGTCTACAAGTTCCATTATTAAGAATAATAAGTTTAATAGTCAAGGAATAATAGTTGGGTTTGATAGTATCTCGTTTCTGTCCTTGCTGTTTTCTGGAGCAGTCTCTGATGTTTCTGTTATAGTTTAAAAATGGTTCGTGCAACATTTATGAAATTTTTATGAGAGAAACTAGACTCAAGCATCTTTCAAATGCCACTGGAATCACCTTTTTATCTAATCTGGTTCGAGAGATATAATTTTCACAAGTTAGAGTTTCTGCACAGTCTGGAATTTGGAACAGATTCTGTTGCGCCTTATTTTTCATAGACTTAACGACAGAATCTGGTCTTGAGGTCTGAATAGGAATTGTGGATAATTTCATAAGCTTTCCAACCATGTACAGCGCGCCTCTTTTGGACTTCTGTAACCCGAGATATGATTGAAATACTGAACTGTCAATATTGCTACTCGTCCAGAAAACTTTCAGATCTCCTTCCTAATCTTATAAGTGGTTGATAACCTGGATTTCTTAAAGTTTGCATGTTTATGGGTGGCAGATGGCCGGAAGAGGAAGAGGCAGAGGTCGTGGCAACATTCCCCCGAATCCACCACCACCACCGCCACCAACTATCGAGCAGTTGCTGGCAGTACAGACGCAGTTGATGCAACAACTGGTGCAGAATCAGCAGAATCAGCCAGTTGCTGGAGTGCAACCACGTGATAAGCGTGGTGAATTTTTGAAGGGTCGTCCCCCAGTGTTCACACATGCTGCTGATCCTATGGAGGCTGATGATTGGCTTCGTGCAGTGGAGAAACAGCTCACCATTGCACAATGTGATGACCGACAGAAGGTGTTGTTCGCTTCTGGGCAACTTCAGGGAGAAGCTCAAGATTGGTGGAGTCATATGAGTATGGCCGTCCTGCTAATGCTCCTGCAGTCACCTGGCAGGAGTTTAGAGAGAACTTCAGGGCTTACCATATACCTGAAGGGATGATAGAATTGAAGGCGGAGGAATTCAGGAACCTGACCCAAGGGTCGATGTCTGTAGCTGAGTACCGTGACAAGTTTGCTCAACTGTCACGATATGCTCCACACGAGGTGGCCAATGACAATGATAAGCAGCGCCGCTTCTTGAAGGGATTATATGATGGACTACAGTTGCAGTTAATGTCCAATACCTATCCCAACTTTCAGACGCTTGTGAACCGCGCTATTGTGGTGGACAACAAGCGCAAAGAAATGGATGCTAAGAGGAAGAGGTTACAGGGACAAGCCTCCAATAGCAACACCCGTCCACGCACCGGCTTCCAACAGAATACTCAGCAGAGACCTCCTACTGGACAGTGGAACCGTGGTCAGACCCCATTTCGTGGACAGTTCCCTCAACGTCCCCCATTTCAGCCACAGAGTAGCAACCAACGTCCACCACAGCAGAATGGGAATCAAGTGCAGTGCCAGGGTCCTTCCAACAACACTCCTACAAAGACCAGTGCTCCCAACACTCCCAACAGGTGTTTCCGTTGTGGAAAAGAAGGTCACTTGTCTTTCAACTGCCCAGAGAAGCCTAACCAGCAGACTCCCCAGAGACAGAGCAGCCACCAGAAGCTCGCATTTAACTCGGGAAGGGTGAATCACTTGTCCCAGGAAACTGCAGTGGAGGAGCCAGAAGTTATGCTTGGTACGTTCGATGTCCACTCTACTCCCGCCACTGTTCTTTTTGATTCTGGAGCATCACATTCTTTCATATCACAATCGTTTGTTAGAATACATAGAATCCATTTGTGTGCCATGAAGAACCCTATCTTAGTAAACTCACCTGGTGGAAGCATGCCAGCATCTTATCGCTGTCTTCCCATTAGTCTCAACTTAAGGGGGGTAGAGTTTTCAGTTAGCCCTATAGTATTGAGAACAGCTGGGATTGATCTTATACTGGGAATGGATTGGATGATCCAACAACAAGCAGAGATTCAGTGTAAGGATAAATCGGTTGTGCTGACTACACCAAAGGGGGATAGGATCAGGGTTGAAGTCAAAGTGCAAAAACAAGCGACCGCTACAGTGAACCAGCTCAATAATGGTGCTAATCAGGAGGACCCAGTTGTGGAGGAATTTCCAGATGTGTTTCCGGAGGATTTGCCAGGTATGCCACCAGACCGTGATATTGAATTTATTATTGAATTATTACCTGGAACTGCACCTATAGCTAAGCGTCCATATAGAATGGGAGTAAATGAACTAGAAGAACTTAAGAAACAAATTAAGGAATTACAGGATAAGGGTTTTATTCGTCCTAGTTCGTCACCATGGGGTGCACCAGTAATTTTTGTGGATAAGAAAGATGGGACTCAGAGGATGTGTGTAGATTATCGATCTCTTAATGAGGTTACCATTAAGAACAAGTACCCATTGCCTAGAATTGATGACCTGTTTGATCAGTTGAGAGGAGCTTGTGTATTTTCCAAGATTGACCTTCGCTCTGGATATCATCAATTGAAGATTCGTGCCAGGGATATACCCAAGACAGCATTTACTACGCGTTATGGGTTATATGAGTATACAGTGATGTCCTTTGGTTTGACTAATGCTCCTGCATACTTCATGTATTTAATGAATAAGGTGTTCATGGAATATCTGGACAAGTTTGTAGTGGTATTCATTGATGATATACTAGTGTTTTCCAAGACGGAGGAAGAACATGCTGAACATTTGAGGTTGGTCTTGCAGAAGCTCAGAGAACACCAACTATATGCAAAAAGGAGTAAATGTGAGTTTTGGCTTAAGGAAGTTTCTTTTCTGGGTCATATCGTTTCAAATGGAGGAATATCAGTAGATCCTGGCAAGGTGAAGGATGTGTTGAACTGGAAACCACCTACCAATGCAAGTGAGATCCGTAGCTTTTTGGGATTGGCTGGTTATTATAGAAGGTTTATAGAGGGATTTTCCAAGCTTGCAAAACCAATGACTGCATTGTTGGAAAAGAATGCTAAGTTTGTGTGGTCCGAGAAGTGTCAGGCTAATTTTGAGGAATTAAAGAAAAGATTGACTACTGCACCTGTCTTAGTTTTGCCAGACCTGAATAAACCTTTCTCTATCTATTGTGATGCATCTCGATTGGGATTGGGATGTGTTCTGATGCAAGAAGGTAGAGTTGTGGCATATGCATCGAGGCAGTTAAGGAAGCATGAGTTAAATTACCCTACTCATGATTTGGAATTAGCTGCGGTGGTTCATGCATTAAAGATATGGAGGCATTATTTGATTGGACACAAAAGTGATATATACACTGATCACAAGAGTCTCAAGTATATCTTTACTCAAACAGATCTGAACTTGAGGCAGCGTAGATGGTTGGAGTTGATAAAAGACTATGATCTAGAGGTGCATTATCATCCCGGAAAGGCCAACGTGGTCGCTGATGCTCTTAGTAGGAAGAGTTATGCAAATGAAATACAAGTAATGCCTATGCCAAAGGAATTGTGTGCTGAGTGTAAGCATCTGAACTTAGGATTTACTACTAATGCAGTGGAACTAGTATTGGAGCCTACTTTGGAGCAAGAAATCCGTAAAGGTCAGCAGAAGGATGAAAAGTTGAGAGAGATAGCTGAGAACATAGCGAAAGGAAAATCTCCAGGATTTCGTAAGGATGAGAATGGTACGCTTTGGTTCGGAAAAAGGCTGTGTGTGCCCGAAGATAGGGAAATACGAATGGCAATTTTGTGTGAAGCTCATGAGTCAGCTTATTCCATACATCCTGGTAGTACTAAGATGTATTTAGATCTGAAAGAGAAATATTGGTGGTATGGTTTAAAGAGAGACGTAGCTGAGTATGTTGCTTTGTGTGACACATGTCAAAGGGTGAAAGCGGAACATCAAAGGCCTGCAGGATTGTTACAACCTATGCAGATACCTGAGTGGAAATGGGAAGAGGTTGGTATGGATTTTATAGTTGGGTTACCGCGGACTCAACGAGGATATGATTCAATTTGGGTGATAGTGGATCGTCTGACTAAGGTTGCTCATTTTCTGCCTGTGAAGACTACATATAGCAGTGCGAAACTGGCAGAGTTGTATATGGAAAGAATAGTGAGTCTACACGGAGTTCCTAAGAAGATTGTGTCTGATCGAGGTACTCAGTTTACATCTCACTATTGGCAAAAGATACATGAATCATTGGGGACCAAACTAAATTTCAGTACCGCTTATCATCCTCAGACAGATGGTCAAACAGAGAGAATTAATCAGATATTGGAAGATATGTTGAGAGCTTGTGCGCTACAATATGGTACTAGTTGGGATAAGAGTTTGCCATACGCAGAGTTCTCTTATAACAATAGTTATCAGAAGAGTCTTCAAATGGCACCGTTTGAGGCTCTGTATGGACGAAAATGTAGGACCCCGTTGTTCTGGAATCAGACAGGGGAAAGTCAAGTGTTTGGACCTGATGTATTAAAGGATGCTGAGAAGAAAGTAAGAATGATTAGAGATAATCTAAAAATAGCTCAGTCTAGACAGAAAAGTTATGCTGATACTCGCAGAAGAGAGTTGACTTTTGAGGTAGGAGATTATGTCTACTTGAAAGTGTCACCTATGAGAAGTGTGAAGAGATTTAACATGAAGGGTAAATTAGCACCAAGATATATTGGACCTTTCAAGATTATAGAGAGACGTGGTGAAGTGGCATATCAATTGGAATTACCCGAGAGTCTGGCAGGTGTACATGATGTGTTCCATGTGTCACAATTGAAGAAATGTTTACGAGTACCAGAAGAACAGATTCCGATAGAGGAACTCACTGTTAAGGAGGATCTTACATATGAGGAGTTTCCGGTTAAGATTTTGGAGACTGCGGACAGAGTCACAAGAAGTAGAACAATTAAGATGTGTAAAGTACAGTGGAATCGGTATACTGCAGAAGAGGCTACTTGGGAACGAGAAGAGGATCTGAGAAAAACCTACCCGCAACTGTTTGAGTAAGCATCGGTCGAATCTCGGGGCGAGATTCATTTTAAGGGGGGTAGAATTGTAACACCCTAAATTTTGAAGAAAAGAAAAATAGGGAAAATATGGTTTTTATATTTATTTTTGTGAATCATGCAAATTTAGAATAAGAATAATTTTATAAATTTAAAATCAAATATAAGGGTAGGAACATGTTTGAGCATTCATGCTGCTGCATTTGGAGTTTTGTGTTGAGTGGTTTGCATCAAATTCAAATTTGATTTGAAAATCATTTGAAAAATGGATTTGAAAATTCGGAAAAGAAAAGAGAAAAGAGAAATGCAATTCATTCGGTTTTTGGCCCGCTCCTTCTCGCAGCCCAGCACGCGCGGCCCATTCTTTTCTCCTCCCCGCGAGCCCGCGCGCCGCCTCCGGTTTTTCCTGGGCCGAGCCCAAGCCAGCCGCTGCGGCCCGTCACCACGCGCGCGGCCCGATTGACCCGCCGCCGCCCGTTTTTCGCTTTGAGCCGCCGACAGGTGGGACCCGCTTGTCAGCGTCGTCTTCCACTTTCCATCTTCTTCCTCCCGACGTCGGTGTTCCCTTTCCTTTCTTCAACCGAATCGGATCGAACTCTCAATCCCTCCCTTTCCATAGTTGTCGAGGCATCCGGACTATAAAAACGGACCCCCGAGGCTCCCCGCATCTCATTGAGCCCTAAAACACCTAGCCACGCCATCCCGGGAGCGCCACCGTCGGAGCTCCGCCTCCACCGCCGCCGTTCCGAGCTAACCGCCGCCCTCAGCCCATCCTCCGGTCCTATTTTCTACACGGGTGAGTTCGCGTCGAGGTTCTCTCTCGATTGGTACCGGTTGCGTGTTGTTTGGTGCTCGGGATGCCCTTCTTCGCGAACTCCGGCGAGTTCGGGAGATGCCGGCCATGGCGCCGCCGCTCGGTCGTCTTCTCCGGTGGGAGCGCCGCCGTCTTTTTTCCTCTGAGCGATCGGGACCGTTGGATCTAGATTGGACGGATCTGATTAGAAGATAACGGTTCGCGTGTACTTTTGCAAAAGAGACCCTGTTGTTTTCAAGTATAGAACCCGCAGTCCAAAGCGTATTCGGCAAAATACGTTTTTAATAAAAGAAAACGTAAATCGTTTCGGAAAAAGAAAAATACGCTTTCTGATATTTACAGTTTTGCCACTGATATTGTTTTAGCCGTAGAATCTTCGTTTTAACTCCGATTTGATCCATTCAAATTGCGTTAGATTCATATTTGCGAGCTCTATCTAATGATACAACTGTACAGTAGGTTTGGATTAATTTATTTTCGAGTTTCAATTAAAGTATTTATTTTTCTATAGGAAATCTTTGGAAATTCATAACTTTGTCGTTTTAGCTCCGTTTTTCGTGATCTTCGCGTCTGTGTGATCCTAACGAGTTGTAGATTCGTTTTAAAGAATTTTTATCTTATTTTCTTACTGTTGGTGTATTGTTCTAATTATAGCCTTGTTTGTCTATGCATGATTGCCTCTGGATGTGTGTTGTTGATAATGGTTGATCGAGTATAGACGGTGAGCAATTCGTTGGAGATCAAGAGCCTTACTACGAGCAAGATCTTCAGGACCAGTTTGAGCAAGGCAAGTATAGCATGGGATGATCCTTGTTGTCCTAATCACTTTATGCAATTAAAATCATTATGCATTTATTCCTTGTTAAGGATGACTTAGTGATTGATCCTATACCTTGGTACCTATTATGATGCATTGATTAGTATGGCTAGTGCTTAAACATGGACTATGATCATGTAAATTGATTAAAGGAATATGCAATAAACATTTAAAATATGATTTTGATTCTTGTATAAAGGGGATTAGAGCATGTGTGTTGTTTTGATGCTCTAATTGCTCTCCATAAGGACTCATCTATAAGCGACAATCCGGGATTTACAGTACAACTGTGAGGGCTATATGGCTCTGGCTTTAGCTCAGTATGAGGACCTTTTCTAGCTTGTTAGAGGTTACCCTTGTGGCGCAAATGGGGTAAAGCAGACTGTGGATCCCTGCGTGGTGTATCACACGGACTGACTTCTGAAACCTAGCGGCCCTAACTTGTTAGACGAACCTTTGAAAGGCTTCATAGTGATTCCCTGCCTGCTCACCTTGGAAGTGTTTTGGGAGTAATTAACCCGGGCATATGGGTAACACGACTCACAGTGAAAGTGTACAACCTCTGCAGAGTGTAGAACTGTTATAACAGCCGTGCTCACGGTCACGAGTGGCCTTGGACCCTTATGGAATAGTTGATTAATTGTTTATGTTTATGTTTTTGCTATTCATTAATCATTTCACATGGATCATATGTTTATTGTTTATATTGAGACCTATTGATGCTATTGATATGCTAAAATCATGTTAACTAAAAGCTACATGCTGATAAACCCATGATTATGCCTATTTGAGCCTCATGAACCCCATGTTACACTTGTTGAGTACGAGATGTACTTACGCTTGTTTATTCTTCTTATTTGGATAAAAATCCCGGATGGGTAACAGATGGAGGTAATAGCGACTACTACGCCTATTTCCCTGAGGATTACTAGTCTTGCTGTCAACCAGTCAATGTACCTGTGACTGGAGCTACCACGAGAGAGATTTTTATTTATACTTCCGCTACATTTGTGTTAAGACTATGTGTTTAAATATCGTGATGTAATAACATTTGCCATGATACTTCTGTTATAATTTGTGAACTTATGTGTGATTGATCTCTGGGCGCACATAAGGGTAAGCATTCCATTTGGTCGATAAATGGGTGTGACAGGTTGTTGCACTGGACACATGCAGTTCAGGTAGCCGGCGTCGAACAGAAAGCATGCCTATGAGTGTTGAAACTAACTAGATGGGAAACAGAAAACAAAAGGGAGTCACGATGATTCACCTAAATGCGTGGTGAGAACGATGAATCGATTGCCAGCAGTAAAGATGACGAAGCTGTGATGCTTGTTTTGATCCAACCATGCACAGGGGTGACAACTGATGACTGCCACCAGAGGACAACCGCAGCGTCGACGGCGTGTTCTTCCCTGCCTGTCTGTTCTTGATGATCTTGCAATATCGTAGGATGGAAAAGCGAGGGATGAGCAGGGTTGCGGCATGAACCTGCGGTTCCCACGGAAGAGAATGGAGGGCTTGCGGTGCTTTCATCTGTGAGATCGACAGCGGCAACGTGAAGCGAATTTTTTTTTATTTTTAGCCCAAATTTGAAACAAATTTTAAATTTAACCCGTCTTTCAAAAAAATTTTAAATCTAACCCGTTTGGCCCCGCCACCATGCATGGCGGGGCAAATGCACTGAACCCCGCCATGCATGGTGGCGGGGTACAGATCCGACGTGGCAGGGGTGGCAGACCACCTCGCCAGCGTGGCAGGGGTGTACCCCGCCATGATCCGTGGCGGGGTACCCCTAACCCGCCACCGATCAAAAAAAAATTCTCCTGAGACAACTCTTGATGAGACTAAATTTGAACAGTTTGTTTATGTAGTATGCTCCATTACCAAATCAGCTGAGGCCCTTTCACAGCCAGTTACTTGAACCTAGAACTCTTCATAATTAACAAATTTCTTGCAAATTTTAGTTTCATACATCAGTGCTCCGTGCAGTCTCAGGATATAGAATATTAACACCTCACGATTTCCTACATCTTATTACAATATAAGATCATTATTGATAAAGATATCATCCTGACACTTTTGTTTCTTGATGGACTGCCTCTCAGAAAATGTGATCCATTTAATGCATGATAGACGACCTCTAAAGACTAGGCTGTCTGTCCTTATCCAAAATTTAATTCATCATGTACAACCAATGTTCTTACCAAGACAAATGATGCTTGGTGGGTATGATAAAATTAGATACAGTAATTGTATCTATTCCATGAAAACAGAGAGAGACACGGATGCCCCAGCTGGTATGATACTGCGTGACTCTGACCATGATGGTTGATTGCTCATCTCGATACCATCAACTCACAATCTAATATGTTTTGCTAGTATACCATCACCTCCTATATCGATCATGCAGAATGGATTCTGCTCATAAAAATAAGGAGGAGAAACACACAGGCGACACATGGTCAACTTTCAGGATACTCCTTATTCGCTCCTTCCCCCAGTTTTATTTCTCCTATTGCCCCTAGCTAGACAACATTTATAGTGACCCAGTTAGAGATAAGAGATCAAGAGCAAGGTGAGGCAAAGAAGAGACCTGAAAAGTCATGATGTCTCTAATTCGTACCTGGTAATGGCATAACTCTAGTCTCTACTCTCTAGTACATATCCCAATCACCGTGAGGGCCAACAATTCCTAGCTAGTATTACATTACATTATTATATCACTATGCCAAAATGGCACAAAGGAGACACCTTAATCAGTGACTTAGAATTGAAACGCGTCACTAATGTGATATCAGTGACGCGGATAAATAGAATGGGTCAATGACAAGATGTGGCAGCATGGCTAGGGAACAAAACGCGTCACTGATATAAGTTTTCAGTGACTCTTCACGACTAGACGAGTCACTGGGAACCAGAACTGCTACCAGAGACTCATAAAAGACAAAACGTGTCACTCCTGCGTGACCGCAGACCCAAAAATTTTATCAAATTGGATGCACCGAAAGAGAAGTCCGGACTCCATCTCCTACCCGTTCCCGTCCGTCCACCTCTGCCCGTTCTCCTGCTCTCGTCCTGTCACACCCAGTTTTCTAAAGAACAAAACCAGGCTAATCATATGTGTGCCCAGGAAGTCCACACATATGCCAGAATGAAATAGTATCAGAAACAAATGTCATTATATAACGTATACATAACTATATTAACACTTACATCAGAGTATCGCGGAACGGTGACTAAACTTCAGGCTCCATTCTTCTCAGGGACGGCTGACTGGGGGTAACATATGCCTAGCACTTCTACTAGTCCTTTGGAAACTCCACTACACCTTTGTCCTTCTTCCGAGTAGCATCTTACTACACACTGGAGTGTGGGGGAAATAGCAAGAGTGAGTCCATGTCGAACTCAACAAGTACAACACAGGGTTCATGAGGCTCAAAAAGGCTAGACACTGTTTGACTGCATTTAGCTTTTATTCATCATGTAATTAGCAATTGAGCAGCATCAAGGTATCCAATTCCCATTAATGAACCAATGATCATTTGTAATAAGGATAATGAATAGCATTAACATGGCATGATAATAACAACAACAATATTAAACATGATATATCAATGGTGATCATTTATTCTGTAAGAATACCCAAGGCCGCTCGTATCCGTGAGCACGGCTAGTATACCAGTTTTTAACTCTGCGCAGAGGTGTACACTTTCACTGTGAGTCATAACTTCCAAATGCATGGGTTCGCGACTCCCCAAAACACCGGAAACTATATAAAGCCATTCAAAAGTTCGTCTAACAAGTTAGGGCCATTAGATTCACTCGGCAGGCAGATGTAGAACCCCCCTTCCCAGTGGCACA
Source organism: Saccharum spontaneum (assembly GCA_022457205.1). Classification (NCBI taxonomy): domain Eukaryota; kingdom Viridiplantae; phylum Streptophyta; class Magnoliopsida; order Poales; family Poaceae; genus Saccharum; species Saccharum spontaneum. Next base: position 68,846,424 of record CM039581.1, on the reverse strand, counting down.
ACAACCGCAGCCTATACACACTAGGCCAGGGGCTCGCACTACACCCAACGTGTCAAGCCATTCTTACGCCATTTAAGGTAACCACTAACAAGCTAGAAAAGGTCTCTTGAACAACTAGAGCCAGAGCCATATAGCCCTCACAGTTGTACTGTCAATCCCGGTTAATGCTTATAGATAAGTCCTTATGGAGAGTAACTAGAGCATCAAAATAACCCACATGCTCTAGCCCCCTTTCAACAGTAATAAAATCATCTTAATTGGTTGATTGCATAATCCATTAGTCAAATTACAAGATCATTGTTCATAATTAAGCACTAGCAATAACTACCCAAATGCATAACCCATAGGTGACAAGGAAACAAGATATCAATAGCTAAGTTATAATCTCTATGGTTGTCAAGGAAGACACATGCATATGAATGATAATTTCAGTGAATAGGACAACAAGGATGGTCCCATGTTATACTTGCCTTGATCAAAGTTCTCCGATAGATACTGCTGGTCCGGCTCAAAATAATACTCCTAATCGTTGTAGTACTGCTCACCGTCTAAATTCGATCACCAAGCATCAACGTACAAACATTCCGAGCAAACATACACGAAGCAAACAAAAGATACAATTAGAACAGTACACCAACAGTAGAAAAACAGTATAAAAAGTTTGTAAAACTCTTCTACACGTTACTACGATCACACAGACGTAAAGATCACAAAAATCGGACTTAAAACGTGAAAGTTATGAATTTTCTAAGATTTCCTATAGATAAATAATTACTTTAATATAAACTCGAAAATTAAATTTTCATAAACCTACTGTACAATACTACCAACATGTAGAGCTTGCAAATACGAACCTAACGCAATTGGAACTACTCAAATCGGAGTTAAAACATGGAAGATATGACCTAAACAAAATTGTATGTATATATGTATTTCTATTGTATTTCGGGATTTGTTTTACTAAAGAAAAACGGCCACAAATCGTACCATGACATCCGTAGTTTGCTTCGTGCATGCTCTGGCCGGAAGCAATGTAGGACTAGCTTGACGGCTGGCTAGTCTTCACGTGGCCAGATAACCCACTACTAGAGGAGCGGGCACTGTATCCGCTGTAAGCCCCATACCCTCCTCCAAGTGCCTGGGAGCCGCCATAACTTGCATAGCCTCCTGAGTTTGCTTGGGTGGCATTGTACTGCAGCAGGTTTTGGTCGTCGCCGTTGACGCGGACGGCGGTGATGTGGCCCTGCGGCGTGGACAGCGACACCCCAAACCGTGGTTCTTGCTTTATCAGCCATTGTGGGCCAGTTTCTCATGTTTCCATCACTAGCTGGAGTCCACATGCCAGTACTCAGGCTGTACTGCTCAAAAAGTCGTTCTCCAGCATTCAGACGGAAACGATGTACGCAGATGACAGAATTGGGTGAAACAACCGGCAGCAATTTACTCATCCCCCTTGTTTGGTGGGAGTGAAACCCAAAGAGAACGTTCCCCTAGAAACAAGGCGTAGTTTCCTATGCTTGTTATAGGCACAAACCTTCCGATGACAAGGTCAGCGGGTCTGTATACTGCCACATCAATGCAAGACTCATCCTTGTAAGCAACAGCCAATATCTCTGTGCCACACTCTACTAGGCCGAAAATAACGCTGAATCTGTCTAATGGGCACTCGGCAATCTTCATCAGCAACGGGAAACGAGGAAATCCATTAGCTGCAGCGGTGCACGGTGGATCAATCCGGTAGATGTGTACCTTCTGACTCTTATAGAGGGACTGCAACATGTACATCTTGCCATTGGAAGGCACGGGTGGCAGAAAAGATTGGAGCTTCCAATCCAAGAGAGTCCACTGGTGTGCCACCGACGGTGCAGCAATCTAAGGGCGAGCATGACAGTGACGGTGCCTCGGGAGCTGACGGAAAGCGAAGCACAGGGGTTCATGACTAAGCTGCGCTTGACTCTCACGGTGTAGTATCGACGGGTCTCCACCTGTGGCAGGAGGGACGCCAGCGGCAGGAGATCGACGATCTCGCCGGTGAAGGGGTATAGGTGTAGGCGGCGGCGCAGGTGGCTGCTGGCATAGCGGCGGCAGCGGCAACAGCGGCAGCGGCGACAACAACGGCGGCGGCGACAGCGACAGCGGCGGCGGGCGGCGACAATAACGGCGGAAAACAGGGCTAGCAGGCAGGCCGGACATATATATAGGGAGGAAGACTCTCCACCTTCACGTCAACTAGCGATATGGTGCTAATTGACGTTGCACCCTCCATCTTTACTAATAGGCCTAATTAATTATTAAAGCCCATTAGTAAATAAATGAATGGACATTTAGGATTATTGCACACAAGCTTTGGTGGAAATAAGATATTTATTATTTTCGGAATTAATTAATTTCGTGGATAAAATAATTCTAGAAAAGTCCAGAATTATTATTTAAGCCGCGAAAAATACTCCGAAAACTCCGAAAATTCGAGGGAATTTTCTAGAGACATTATGGAACATGAGGAACCCAAATAAAGTATTTGGAGCTTATGAAAAGATGGATGAAGAGATCAAGGAAAAAGATTAAGCTCACGGAAATTAGAATTTTGAATCCAGAAAATACCAAAAAGTTTTCCGATGAAAAGTAAACGTCGTCCTACGGTATTTTGAAAATAATAGCACTCACCAACACCAAAGACAAGCATCACACAAACACCACATTATTAAATTAATATGAAAAAGTTTAAAACCACAATTTTCTATATTTAATTAGCAACAACTTAACTTATCTAATAAATTTATTCAGATATTGAAATAATTTATTTTATTTAGCGTTTTTCCCGCACAACCCAAAATAGAAAATTTTGGGTGTGACAATTCTACCCCACTTAACAGGAATCTCGTCCCGAGATTTGAAGAGACTAGGGAGAAGGATAAAATTGATCTGCAAGTCTTCACTCTTCTCTGATCAATTCTTATCTAATGATGATGATGCCACAAGCTCAAATCCAACTTTGTAAATATCTCCTTTAGACCCTTACGATCCTTGTAGATGGTTCTAACAGGTTACCACTCTGAGAAAGGATACCTGCGCTCGATAGTGACTTTGCAATCATGTAGATAGTTGATGCTTCCAAGTGACGAAATAGAACGTATAAAACCGCCATCTTATATCGTCTTTAGTTCGTCAAACCCTCTTAAGAAGAGATCAACTGGAGAACACCAATTGTTAGATTGCATTTGTTTCTGAGTGATAACTACCATCATGTCCTTCTACCATCTCAAAGAGACTCATGAGCATATCCAAGATCAAGTAACCTGCACTTCCTCGCGAGCAGAAAAATGGCAGTGCAGAAATACAGTTATAACTCGAGTTCTACAAATCCAATGATATTATAGCTTATACCGTTGGAAAGCTTATCAAATTTACTACAACTTCCTTATAGAACACTTCTCCAGATTCTGCAGTTAAGGTAGTCGAAAACTGTGCACAACAGAATCTATTCCAGGTTGCTGACAGCACAAATGCGTCGCCTTGTGATTTTCATAATTCCCAAACCATAATAGCTATCAGGGTGGTTCTTACGGTCAGAGAAAGATATTGAAGTCTACTGTTGTCCAGAATTTATCCATGATTTTTGGGCATCCAAAAATAGAGATATAAGCTAAGGAAGACAGATTGTTCTGAAAAGACAGGATAAGATAAAAATGAGATTCAGAGAGATTAGAGAGATAGATAACACTAATCTTCAAGTCTTCATGCTTCTTTGCTTTGCGTTGATGAGATATAAGACATAGATCAAGGATAGCCAAAAGATGACAAGAAAGATAAGGTTTGATCTTCAGTTCTTGGTACCTCGTCGCTTCAGATTAATGATGGTAGCGGACACTACCCCACTTAACAAAGATTTTGTTCCGCCTAGCAATGTCATTGAAGGCAACACTCTCTTTAAGGATTGCTGCTAATGATAAGTCCTTCACTTAAAACTTACTAAACATACTTGATATGGGGCGATGTCATCTAAGTTTTCATGAAACTAACTATAGACTTCCAACATCTCCTTCCTATGTCGTCCATGCCAACTTGTATAGAGTATGTTGAATTAAATGTTGAACTCCCAACTGATGATAGCTTGAAGTGAAGACCAGTCCTGATGAATACCAGAGCTTCTTGTAGACGATCCAACAAAGCACTGATCCCAAGCAAACAACACTAGCACATGAGTAGACTTTCAATCATAGAGATAACCACTTCTTCCAAGTGAAGCACTAGGACATACGAAACCTTTATCTTGTAACACTCACAACTTTGCTACCCCCTTAAGAAAAAGAAACTAGGGGACACCAAAGTAACTTACATCTCCTTTTATACTAGATAACCATAATCATCTCTAATGTAAGATTCCAAGGTAAATCAATGAGATTCAAAGATATCCGATGATAGATTCACTTATACAAGATAAGGAAGTAATGCAGAAAATTTCTGGGCGAATTCCAATTTTAGCAGTTCAGTAAATCTGACATATCTCGAGATACAACCATCCGATTAAGGTGATCTTTATATGGTTGGAAAGCTTATGAAATTATCTACAACTTTTATTCACAACACTTTTCTAGATTCTGTCAATAAGTTGGTCAAAAACTGAACTTAACCGAAACTGTTTCAGGATTCCAGACTGCGCAGTGACCCCAACTTGGAACAGGTATATCTCTTAGCTCATAATAGATAATAAGGTAAGTCTAGTGGGTTTGGAAAGATACAGAAGTCTAGTTATTTCCAGTAAAATTTCATAAATTTCTCATGTCCATATCTTGAGATATAACAGAAACATTGCAGATTGCTATAAAAATCAGCATGCGGAGTATTACGTAAAACCTACCCTACTTAATATGGATCGAGCTACTCCTCATGACTTATACCTTCCGAGACACCTTTGAAACACGAGAACAAGGCAACATACAAGCAACACATCAAACAAAACAAGCACACAACACAATCATCGACACTACACGTGCTTCTTCAACAATGGTGGTCATCCTAAATGGTAGATTATAGATGATGAAAAGCCATCAAACTTTAGAACAAGATGAGATCAGAAAACTTTTAATAAAAACAACATAAAACAAAATCCAAGGGAGTAATAAATAATAGCTCAAAGGAAGCTATATCAAGGAAGGGATACAACAGAACAAGGAAGAGGAAATAGTCAAATCAATGAATCAAGGGATCACAAAATAGTTTTATAGTAAAATAAGTTTTAAAATGCGTCCAGGGCTACTTGGCATACGTCCTACAGTCAACACCGCTCTGATACCACTCTGTCACACCCAGTTTTCTAAAGAACAAAACCAGGCTAATCATATGTGTGCCCAGGAAGTCCACACATATGCCAGAATGAAATAGTATCAGAAACAAATGTCATTATATAACGTATACATAACTATATTAACACTTACATCAGAGTATCGCGGAACGGTGACTAAACTTCAGGCTCCATTCTTCTCAGGGACGGCTGACTGGGGGTAACATATGCCTAGCACTTCTACTAGTCCTTTGGAAACTCCACTACACCTTTGTCCTTCTTCCGAGTAGCATCTTACTACACACTGGAGTGTGGGGGAAATAGCAAGAGTGAGTCCATGTCGAACTCAACAAGTACAACACAGGGTTCATGAGGCTCAAAAAGGCTAGACACTGTTTGACTGCATTTAGCTTTTATTCATCATGTAATTAGCAATTGAGCAGCATCAAGGTATCCAATTCCCATTAATGAACCAATGATCATTTGTAATAAGGATAATGAATAGCATTAACATGGCATGATAATAACAACAACAATATTAAACATGATATATCAATGGTGATCATTTATTCTGTAAGAATACCCAAGGCCGCTCGTATCCGTGAGCACGGCTAGTATACCAGTTTTTAACTCTGCGCAGAGGTGTACACTTTCACTGTGAGTCATAACTTCCAAATGCATGGGTTCGCGACTCCCCAAAACACCGGAAACTATATAAAGCCATTCAAAAGTTCGTCTAACAAGTTAGGGCCATTAGATTCACTCGGCAGGCAGATGTAGAACCCCCCTTCCCAGTGGCACAACAACCGCAGCCTATACACACTAGGCCAGGGGCTCGCACTACACCCAACGTGTCAAGCCATTCTTACGCCATTTAAGGTAACCACTAACAAGCTAGAAAAGGTCTCTTGAACAACTAGAGCCAGAGCCATATAGCCCTCACAGTTGTACTGTCAATCCCGGTTAATGCTTATAGATAAGTCCTTATGGAGAGTAACTAGAGCATCAAAATAACCCACATGCTCTAGCCCCCTTTCAACAGTAATAAAATCATCTTAATTGGTTGATTGCATAATCCATTAGTCAAATTACAAGATCATTGTTCATAATTAAGCACTAGCAATAACTACCCAAATGCATAACCCATAGGTGACAAGGAAACAAGATATCAATAGCTAAGTTATAATCTCTATGGTTGTCAAGGAAGACACATGCATATGAATGATAATTTCAGTGAATAGGACAACAAGGATGGTCCCATGTTATACTTGCCTTGATCAAAGTTCTCCGATAGATACTGCTGGTCCGGCTCAAAATAATACTCCTAATCGTTGTAGTACTGCTCACCGTCTAAATTCGATCACCAAGCATCAACGTACAAACATTCCGAGCAAACATACACGAAGCAAACAAAAGATACAATTAGAACAGTACACCAACAGTAGAAAAACAGTATAAAAAGTTTGTAAAACTCTTCTACACGTTACTACGATCACACAGACGTAAAGATCACAAAAATCGGACTTAAAACGTGAAAGTTATGAATTTTCTAAGATTTCCTATAGATAAATAATTACTTTAATATAAACTCGAAAATTAAATTTTCATAAACCTACTGTACAATACTACCAACATGTAGAGCTTGCAAATACGAACCTAACGCAATTGGAACTACTCAAATCGGAGTTAAAACATGGAAGATATGACCTAAACAAAATTGTATGTATATATGTATTTCTATTGTATTTCGGGATTTGTTTTACTAAAGAAAAACGGCCACAAATCGTACCATGACATCCGTAGTTTGCTTCGTGCATGCTCTGGCCGGAAGCAATGTAGGACTAGCTTGACGGCTGGCTAGTCTTCACGTGGCCAGATAACCCACTACTAGAGGAGCGGGCACTGTATCCGCTGTAAGCCCCATACCCTCCTCCAAGTGCCTGGGAGCCGCCATAACTTGCATAGCCTCCTGAGTTTGCTTGGGTGGCATTGTACTGCAGCAGGTTTTGGTCGTCGCCGTTGACGCGGACGGCGGTGATGTGGCCCTGCGGCGTGGACAGCGACACCCCAAACCGTGGTTCTTGCTTTATCAGCCATTGTGGGCCAGTTTCTCATGTTTCCATCACTAGCTGGAGTCCACATGCCAGTACTCAGGCTGTACTGCTCAAAAAGTCGTTCTCCAGCATTCAGACGGAAACGATGTACGCAGATGACAGAATTGGGTGAAACAACCGGCAGCAATTTACTCATCCCCCTTGTTTGGTGGGAGTGAAACCCAAAGAGAACGTTCCCCTAGAAACAAGGCGTAGTTTCCTATGCTTGTTATAGGCACAAACCTTCCGATGACAAGGTCAGCGGGTCTGTATACTGCCACATCAATGCAAGACTCATCCTTGTAAGCAACAGCCAATATCTCTGTGCCACACTCTACTAGGCCGAAAATAACGCTGAATCTGTCCAATGGGCACTCGGCAATCTTCATCAGCAACGGGAAACGAGGAAATCCATTAGCTGCAGCGGTGCACGGTGGATCAATCCGGTAGATGTGTACCTTCTGACTCTTATAGAGGGACTGCAACATGTACATCTTGCCATTGGAAGGCACGGGTGGCAGAAAAGATTGGAGCTTCCAATCCAAGAGAGTCCACTGGTGTGCCACCGACGGTGCAGCAATCTAAGGGCGAGCATGACAGTGACGGTGCCTCGGGAGCTGACGGAAAGCGAAGCACAGGGGTTCATGACTAAGCTGCGCTTGACTCTCACGGTGTAGTATCGACGGGTCTCCACCTGTGGCAGGAGGGACGCCAGCGGCAGGAGATCGACGATCTCGCCGGTGAAGGGGTATAGGTGTAGGCGGCGGCGCAGGTGGCTGCTGGCATAGCGGCGGCAGCGGCAACAGCGGCAGCGGCGACAACAACGGCGGCGGCGACAGCGACAGCGGCGGCGGGCGGCGACAATAACGGCGGAAAACAGGGCTAGCAGGCAGGCCGGACATATATATAGGGAGGAAGACTCTCCACCTTTACGTCAACTAGCGATATGGTGCTAATTGACGTTGCACCCTCCATCTTTACTAATAGGCCTAATTAATTATTAAAGCCCATTAGTAAATAAATGAATGGACATTTAGGATTATTGCACACAAGCTTTGGTGGAAATAAGATATTTATTATTTTCGGAATTAATTAATTTCGTGGATAAAATAATTCTAGAAAAGTCCAGAATTATTATTTAAGCCGCGAAAAATACTCCGAAAACTCCGAAAATTCGAGGGAATTTTCTAGAGACATTATGGAACATGAGGAACCCAAATAAAGTATTTGGAGCTTATGAAAAGATGGATGAAGAGATCAAGGAAAAAGATTAAGCTCACGGAAATTAGAATTTTGAATCCAGAAAATACCAAAAAGTTTTCCGATGAAAAGTAAACGTCGTCCTACGGTATTTTGAAAATAATAGCACTCACCAACACCAAAGACAAGCATCACACAAACACCACATTATTAAATTAATATGAAAAAGTTTAAAACCACAATTTTCTATATTTAATTAGCAACAACTTAACTTATCTAATAAATTTATTCAGATATTGAAATAATTTATTTTATTTAGCGTTTTTCCCGCACAACCCAAAATAGAAAATTTTGGGTGTGACAATTCTACCCCACTTAACAGGAATCTCGTCCCGAGATTTGAAGAGACTAGGGAGAAGGATAAAATTGATCTGCAAGTCTTCACTCTTCTCTGATCAATTCTTATCTAATGATGATGATGCCACAAGCTCAAATCCAACTTTGTAAATATCTCCTTTAGACCCTTACGATCCTTGTAGATGGTTCTAACAGGTTACCACTCTGAGAAAGGATACCTGCGCTCGATAGTGACTTTGCAATCATGTAGATAGTTGATGCTTCCAAGTGACGAAATAGAACGTATAAAACCGCCATCTTATATCGTCTTTAGTTCGTCAAACCCTCTTAAGAAGAGATCAACTGGAGAACACCAATTGTTAGATTGCATTTGTTTCTGAGTGATAACTACCATCATGTCCTTCTACCATCTCAAAGAGACTCATGAGCATATCCAAGATCAAGTAACCTGCACTTCCTCGCGAGCAGAAAAATGGCAGTGCAGAAATACAGTTATAACTCGAGTTCTACAAATCCAATGATATTATAGCTTATACCGTTGGAAAGCTTATCAAATTTACTACAACTTCCTTATAGAACACTTCTCCAGATTCTGCAGTTAAGGTAGTCGAAAACTGTGCACAACAGAATCTATTCCAGGTTGCTGACAGCACAAATGCGTCGCCTTGTGATTTTCATAATTCCCAAACCATAATAGCTATCAGGGTGGTTCTTACGGTCAGAGAAAGATATTGAAGTCTACTGTTGTCCAGAATTTATCCATGATTTTTGGGCATCCAAAAATAGAGATATAAGCTAAGGAAGACAGATTGTTCTGAAAAGATAGGATAAGATAAAAATGAGATTCAGAGAGATTAGAGAGATAGATAACACTAATCTTCAAGTCTTCATGCTTCTTTGCTTTGCGTTGATGAGATATAAGACATAGATCAAGGATAGCCAAAAGATGACAAGAAAGATAAGGTTTGATCTTCAGTTCTTGGTACCTCGTCGCTTGAGATTAATGATGGTAGCGGACACTACCCCACTTAACAAAGATTTTGTTCCGCCTAGCAATGTCATTGAAGGCAACACTCTCTTTAAGGATTGCTGCTAATGATAAGTCCTTCACTTAAAACTTACTAAACATACTTGATATGGGGCGATGTCATCTAAGTTTTCATGAAACTAACTATAGACTTCCAACATCTCCTTCCTATGTCGTCCATGCCAACTTGTATAGAGTATGTTGAATTAAATGTTGAACTCCCAACTGATGATAGCTTGAAGTGAAGACCAGTCCTGATGAATACCAGAGCTTCTTGTAGACGATCCAACAAAGCACTGATCCCAAGCAAACAACACTAGCACATGAGTAGACTTTCAATCATAGAGATAACCACTTCTTCCAAGTGAAGCACTAGGACATACGAAACCTTTATCTTGTAACACTCACAACTTTGCTACCCCCTTAAGAAAAAGAAACTAGGGGACACCAAAGTAACTTACATCTCCTTTTATACTAGATAACCATAATCATCTCTAATGTAAGATTCCAAGGTAAATCAATGAGATTCAAAGATATCCGATGATAGATTCACTTATACAAGATAAGGAAGTAATGCAGAAAATTTCTGGGCGAATTCCAATTTTAGCAGTTCAGTAAATCTGACATATCTCGAGATACAACCATCCGATTAAGGTGATCTTTATATGGTTGGAAAGCTTATGAAATTATCTACAACTTTTATTCACAACACTTTTCTAGATTCTGTCAATAAGTTGGTCAAAAACTGAACTTAACCGAAACTGTTTCAGGATTCCAGACTGCGCAGTGACCCCAACTTGGAACAGGTATATCTCTTAGCTCATAATAGATAATAAGGTAAGTCTAGTGGGTTTGGAAAGATACAGAAGTCTAGTTATTTCCAGTAAAATTTCATAAATTTCTCATGTCCATATCTTGAGATATAACAGAAACATTGCAGATTGCTATAAAAATCAGCATGCGGAGTATTACGTAAAACCTACCCTACTTAATATGGATCGAGCTACTCCTCATGACTTATACCTTCCGAGACACCTTTGAAACACGAGAACAAGGCAACATACAAGCAACACATCAAACAAAACAAGCACACAACACAATCATCGACACTACACGTGCTTCTTCAACAATGGTGGTCATCCTAAATGGTAGATTATAGATGATGAAAAGCCATCAAACTTTAGAACAAGATGAGATCAGAAAACTTTTAATAAAAACAACATAAAACAAAATCCAAGGGAGTAATAAATAATAGCTCAAAGGAAGCTATATCAAGGAAGGGATACAACAGAACAAGGAAGAGGAAATAGTCAAATCAATGAATCAAGGGATCACAAAATAGTTTTATAGTAAAATAAGTTTTAAAATGCGTCCAGGGCTACTTGGCATACGTCCTACAGTCAACACCGCTCTGATACCACTCTGTCACACCCAGTTTTCTAAAGAACAAAACCAGGCTAATCATATGTGTGCCCAGGAAGTCCACACATATGCCAGAATGAAATAGTATCAGAAACAAATGTCATTATATAACGTATACATAACTATATTAACACTTACATCAGAGTATCGCGGAACGGTGACTAAACTTCAGGCTCCATTCTTCTCAGGGACGGCTGACTGGGGGTAACATATGCCTAGCACTTCTACTAGTCCTTTGGAAACTCCACTACACCTTTGTCCTTCTTCCGAGTAGCATCTTACTACACACTGGAGTGTGGGGGAAATAGCAAGAGTGAGTCCATGTCGAACTCAACAAGTACAACACAGGGTTCATGAGGCTCAAAAAGGCTAGACACTGTTTGACTGCATTTAGCTTTTATTCATCATGTAATTAGCAATTGAGCAGCATCAAGGTATCCAATTCCCATTAATGAACCAATGATCATTTGTAATAAGGATAATGAATAGCATTAACATGGCATGATAATAACAACAACAATATTAAACATGATATATCAATGGTGATCATTTATTCTGTAAGAATACCCAAGGCCGCTCGTATCCGTGAGCACGGCTAGTATACCAGTTTTTAACTCTGCGCAGAGGTGTACACTTTCACTGTGAGTCATAACTTCCAAATGCATGGGTTCGCGACTCCCCAAAACACCGGAAACTATATAAAGCCATTCAAAAGTTCGTCTAACAAGTTAGGGCCATTAGATTCACTCGGCAGGCAGATGTAGAACCCCCCTTCCCAGTGGCACAACAACCGCAGCCTATACACACTAGGCCAGGGGCTCGCACTACACCCAACGTGTCAAGCCATTCTTACGCCATTTAAGGTAACCACTAACAAGCTAGAAAAGGTCTCTTGAACAACTAGAGCCAGAGCCATATAGCCCTCACAGTTGTACTGTCAATCCCGGTTAATGCTTATAGATAAGTCCTTATGGAGAGTAACTAGAGCATCAAAATAACCCACATGCTCTAGCCCCCTTTCAACAGTAATAAAATCATCTTAATTGGTTGATTGCATAATCCATTAGTCAAATTACAAGATCATTGTTCATAATTAAGCACTAGCAATAACTACCCAAATGCATAACCCATAGGTGACAAGGAAACAAGATATCAATAGCTAAGTTATAATCTCTATGGTTGTCAAGGAAGACACATGCATATGAATGATAATTTCAGTGAATAGGACAACAAGGATGGTCCCATGTTATACTTGCCTTGATCAAAGTTCTCCGATAGATACTGCTGGTCCGGCTCAAAATAATACTCCTAATCGTTGTAGTACTGCTCACCGTCTAAATTCGATCACCAAGCATCAACGTACAAACATTCCGAGCAAACATACACGAAGCAAACAAAAGATACAATTAGAACAGTACACCAACAGTAGAAAAACAGTATAAAAAGTTTGTAAAACTCTTCTACACGTTACTACGATCACACAGACGTAAAGATCACAAAAATCGGACTTAAAACGTGAAAGTTATGAATTTTCTAAGATTTCCTATAGATAAATAATTACTTTAATATAAACTCGAAAATTAAATTTTCATAAACCTACTGTACAATACTACCAACATGTAGAGCTTGCAAATACGAACCTAACGCAATTGGAACTACTCAAATCGGAGTTAAAACATGGAAGATATGACCTAAACAAAATTGTATGTATATATGTATTTCTATTGTATTTCGGGATTTGTTTTACTAAAGAAAAATGGCCACAAATCGTACCATGACATCCGTAGTTTGCTTCGTGCATGCTCTGGCCGGAAGCAATGTAGGACTAGCTTGACGGCTGGCTAGTCTTCACGTGGCCAGATAACCCACTACTAGAGGAGCGGGCACTGTATCCGCTGTAAGCCCCATACCCTCCTCCAAGTGCCTGGGAGCCGCCATAACTTGCATAGCCTCCTGAGTTTGCTTGGGTGGCATTGTACTGCAGCAGGTTTTGGTCGTCGCCGTTGACGCAGACGGCGGTGATGTGGCCCTGCGGCGTGGACAGCGACACCCCAAACCGTGGTTCTTGCTTTATCAGCCATTGTGGGCCAGTTTCTCATGTTTCCATCACTAGCTGGAGTCCACATGCCAGTACTCAGGCTGTACTGCTCAAAAAGTCGTTCTCCAGCATTCAGACGGAAACGATGTACGCAGATGACAGAATTGGGTGAAACAACCGGCAGCAATTTACTCATCCCCCTTGTTTGGTGGGAGTGAAACCCAAAGAGAACGTTCCCCTAGAAACAAGGCGTAGTTTCCTATGCTTGTTATAGGCACAAACCTTCCGATGACAAGGTCAGCGGGTCTGTATACTGCCACATCAATGCAAGACTCATCCTTGTAAGCAACAGCCAATATCTCTGTGCCACACTCTACTAGGCCGAAAATAACGCTGAATCTGTCCAATGGGCACTCGGCAATCTTCATCAGCAACGGGAAACGAGGAAATCCATTAGCTGCAGCGGTGCACGGTGGATCAATCCGGTAGATGTGTACCTTCTGACTCTTATAGAGGGACTGCAACATGTACATCTTGCCATTGGAAGGCACGGGTGGCAGAAAAGATTGGAGCTTCCAATCCAAGAGAGTCCACTGGTGTGCCACCGACGGTGCAGCAATCTAAGGGCGAGCATGACAGTGACGGTGCCTCGGGAGCTGACGGAAAGCGAAGCACAGGGGTTCATGACTAAGCTGCGCTTGACTCTCACGGTGTAGTATCGACGGGTCTCCACCTGTGGCAGGAGGGACGCCAGCGGCAGGAGATCGACGATCTCGCCGGTGAAGGGGTATAGGTGTAGGCGGCGGCGCAGGTGGCTGCTGGCATAGCGGCGGCAGCGGCAACAGCGGCAGCGGCGACAACAACGGCGGCGGCGACAGCGACAGCGGCGGCGGGCGGCGACAATAACGGCGGAAAACAGGGCTAGCAGGCAGGCCGGACATATATATAGGGAGGAAGACTCTCCACCTTCACGTCAACTAGCGATATGGTGCTAATTGACGTTGCACCCTCCATCTTTACTAATAGGCCTAATTAATTATTAAAGCCCATTAGTAAATAAATGAATGGACATTTAGGATTATTGCACACAAGCTTTGGTGGAAATAAGATATTTATTATTTTCAGAATTAATTAATTTCGTGGATAAAATAATTCTAGAAAAGTCCAGAATTATTATTTAAGCCGCGAAAAATACTCCGAAAACTCCGAAAATTCGATGGAATTTTCTAGAGACATTATGGAACATGAGGAACCCAAATAAAGTATTTGGAGCTTATGAAAAGATGGATGAAGAGATCAAGGAAAAAGATTAAGCTCACGGAAATTAGAATTTTGAATCCAGAAAATACCAAAAAGTTTTCCGATGAAAAGTAAACGTCGTCCTACGGTATTTTGAAAATAATAGCACTCACCAACACCAAAGACAAGCATCACACAAACACCACATTATTAAATTAATATGAAAAAGTTTAAAACCACAATTTTCTATATTTAATTAGCAACAACTTAACTTATCTAATAAATTTATTCAGATATTGAAATAATTTATTTTATTTAGCGTTTTTCCCGCACAACCCAAAATAGAAAATTTTGGGTGTGACACGTCCCCTCTCTCTCTCTCTCCTCTCCTCCGAACCGGCGCCGGCCTTTTCTCCGCGACTCCGCCGCCTCTGTCTCTGCTCTCGTCCTCCCCTGCCACCGCTCCTCGTATGCCGCTGCCACCTCTCTTCCTTCCCCGCCACCTCCCTCCATCCATCTGGCTGGCGCCGCCTCCCTCCTCTAGATCTGGCCGGCGCCGCTCCCTCCACATCCCCCGATGGCTGCGTTTAGAGAAGGGGCAAGGCGAGCAGGGGAGAGAGGGATGGGGGAGGAGGAGAGGATGGGAGGGGGCGGGGAGGACGTCGCAGCGGTGGCGGCTGCACGCGCCAAGGAGCAGGCGCAGGGACTGTAGGACGCGCTGGCGGGGCTGCTGACCCGAACCCGTGTAACACCCTAAAATTTGCATCATTTGAATTAGAGGTAAAATGAATTAATTTTCTATATTTGGTGCTTGTGAAAACATAGGAAATCATTTTTTTATATAAATTAAAATTCATCATAGGGTTAACAATATTGTTGTGTATACATGCCAGTACCCTAGCTTTGCCCTAACTCTAGCAGCTCACCACCGCTCGATCGAATCTCGCCGAGTAGCCGAGCTCATCCGCTGAAGTCACCGGGGCTACCAGTTTCTTCTCCGTCCAACTCCACGCTAGAGCGGAACTAGCAGAGCAATCTGACCAGGCGTGTGTTTTGTTCTTGCTAGCTAGATGACGTCACATGATACATGGATTTGTTTAGTGGCCGCTCTCCTTTAAAAAAAAGAAATCTAGAAATACCATCTGTTTTCTCTTAAGGAATAATTAGATCTAGACAAGGAAATTGTGCTGGCCAAGACGCGGTAAACCTGAGCAAGCTATATACACGTATATACTTGGTAGTTGGCAAGCACGTGAATTTAGATTTGTGCAAGTATATACTCCGTATATGGCTGCCAAACATATATATGTATATACATGGAAGGATAAACAATTAAATAAGGAAGTATGCAAGTCTAGGTTTCTTGCTAACTTGGTTGATCCCGCATCACAAACAGGCTTTCCCTCAACCTTGTTTTCCGGCCGTGTGGAGAGTCCAGGTTGCACACGTCGTGACTCTCGGTCTACATATATATACATATCAAGGCATCGCCCAAGCCCGGTTCATCCGCCATCATTAGCAGGCCAAAGATCCCATGCTGTTGCTTTCATCATCTCTGATCAGGCATCTCCAGCCGCGAGCCTCGGACCATCGTATGAAGCTGCTCATCCTCTCAATGGTTTGTCAAGCAGTGATGCATCGTCGCCGATCTATTGTCGGAGGAGCCTTCTTTTGAAACCCGATCTCGCCGCTCTCTGCTTCAACATGACATCGTTGTTTCTCTTCTGACATCGGTAAGGACCTCCACACGCCTCCTGTTAGCTTGATCTGCCTCGGCCTGCTGACTCCATTGAACCTGTACGAACGTTAGCTGTTGCTGTCCATGCAGATGTCGATAAGAACAATCGGCGCCGCCACTAATCAGCCCCCTATGATCGACCTTGATGCCATTGATGAGTCGGCACGCCGATATAGCTTGGCACGACTCACACGTCTGTGCCCGTCCTTCCGAAGAGGCTTCCGTGAAGGTAGCTGCCGCTGCCCCCATCGAGTTGCTCACCTCTAAGACATCTCCGCCCGATACGAGCCCTCGGTGAGTTTGCCATCTCACTATATCCTCCAATGTTTTTTTTTCATTAGAGAAGTCAAGGTCTCTAGGCCCTGTTCCTGCAAAACCGTGGTCGTGCCTTAGCTCTAGTTTGCTCCAATTACGTGGTTTCTGTTGCTAGCTTGTTGATGTTAGCTTGATGACATCACATTAATGGCATGATCACGTCACACACACCCTATGGTCATTTTCCTTTAGAAAAATAAATCCAGAAATACTATAGGAATACATCACCCATAGTTATCAATCGCTCTCCCCCGTTTCTTCGTTTTAATTTTGTTTCGAGTCATTCTAGTTGCGTTAGATTCGCGTCGTCGCGCTCTATGCAATAGTGGTAACCTTTATCATGTCACCCAATTCTAAAATTATTTACTTAAATACTAATTAAGTTAATGATTATTTAATGACCTTTTAATTAAAAGCAACCAAGGGATTAACTCTGTTTTGACATGTCGCAGTCAAGCTAATGCCTGCTACGTTTTAGTGGCAACATGTAGCATGTCTCACACCTCTAAATTTTATAAGTTAAATATTGATTTGATTAATATATACGCAACCGAATTTCTAATTAAAAGTAATTTAAGGTTTTATATCTGGTCTTCTATAAACAAATGTTAACTTGATCAATAGCAACTTGAATATTTCTTTACTAGTTATAACTTGGTTAATTCATGCATGAAACATATAATGATTTAATCAGGTGCTTTACATGATTTATGTTTTCTAAAAAGATAAATGTTAAAGTGGCTTAAATAATATTAATGTTTATAAACAAAAGCAACATAGGACAAAATATATTACAATTTGATTGGTTTAAACATGATTCATATAAGGTTGGTTTAGATGCAATTTGAATAATGTTTGTCATGTCATAAATTTGTGAACAATACAAATTGAACGAATATTATTTTGGTTAATATATGCATCAACCGCTAGCTTCTTTAATTTAAAAGCAACATAAGCTTTATATCTCGTCAGAGATATGTATAGAAATATTAAAATGATTAATTAGTAATATTAATATTCCTCTAAATATAAACTTGCTTAGTCTAAACCCGCATATTAAATCCGGTTAGATGCTCTTAGATGTCAATTTGCATTTGCAAGTCAAAGATTATTATCGGTATAAATAATGTCAAAATATTTATAAATATAATATGATTAGCATTAACTCAAATTTTGAAATTAAATTAATCTGGACTAATACTACTCAGATAGTTTTTCCTAGTTAATATAAAATCATGTTTTTAGTTGTTTCTTTTATAATATAATAGATCTTTTGATAATAGTTTCTTTTGCATCGTAGCTTCGATCTCGGCGTTTCTTGCGTCCTTGTGACCATAGCACCTAGCATTATTTTAGTACGTTGTTTTTTCTTGTGTGGTGTACTGTTCTTAGTTGTTTTTCTTGTTTGTATATTTGCATATGTGTGGTGCTTGTTACGAGTAGAACAAGGACCGTTTGTGGGCGCTGGAGAATCAGAAGCTGAGCGCCCGAAAGTTGCAGAATGAAAGATAAAGTTGATGCTTCTCTAAGTAAGTTGTTTTGGGTCTGAAGCATGTTTGAGGCAAGTATAACATGGGATTTCCTTGTCGTCCTATTCACTTTAATCACATAAAATCATATTTCACTTTTGAAGCATGTATGGGTCTCCGCTATCTTCGCTTTAACCTCATGAAGCATGACATTCATCGCTTCCTTCCTCGTGCACACCCCGAGCTTGGATGGGCTATGACAGATCCAGTGCAGCTAGAGCCACTACCTCGGGTGATGGTGAACTTTGTCTATGATATGATGGACAGGAAGCTGCAACTAGAAGAGATGGTGAGGACACAAGGGAAGAATATCAAAAGGTGCCAAGCAACCATTGATGAGCTACGAGCAAACCAAGGCATGCCCAAGATCTACGAGACATTAGAGCATGAGCCACTTCCTTAGGAAGTAGGAGTCCTTTATGTAATAAGAACGTTCTTAGTAACGTCAGTTGAGTCAGTCGAGTCAGTCGTGTGGTTTGAACCTTGGTGTGCTAGTTGCTTTATTATTATGCTTATGTGTGAGTTGGATCTTTGTTTGAGAGTCTGGACTTGTAGGCATGTCTACAAGTTCCATTATTAAGAATAATAAGTTTAATAGTCAAGGAATAATAGTTGGGTTTAATATTATCTCGTTTCTGTCCTTGCTGTTTTCTGGAGCAGTCTCTAATGTTTCTGCTATAGTTTAAAAACGGTTCGTGCAACGTTTATGAAATTTTTATGAGAGAAACTAGACTCAAGCATCTTTCAAATGCCACTGGAATCACCTTTTTATCTAATCTGGTTCGAGAGATATAATTTTCACAAGTTAAAGTTTCTGCACAGTCTGGAATCTGGAACAGTTTCTGTTACGCCTTATTTTTCATAGACTTAACGACATAATCTGGTCTTGAGGTCCGAATAGAAATTGTGGATAATTTCATAAGCTTTCCAACCCTATAAAGCACGCCTCTTTTGGGCTTCTGTAGCCCGAGATATGATTGAAATACTGAACTGTCAATATTGCTACTCGTCCAGAAAACTTTCAGATCTCATTCTTAATCTTATAAGTGGTTGATAACCTGGATTTCTTAAAGTTTGCATGTTTATGGGTGGCAGATGGCCGGAAGAGGAAGAGGCAGAGGTCGTGGAAACATTCCCCCGAATCCACCACCACCACCGCCACCAACTATCGAGCAATTGCTGGCAGTACAGACGCAGTTGATGCAACAACTGGTGCAGAATCAGCAGAATCAGCCAGTTGCTGGGGTTCAACCACGTGATAAGCGTGGTGAATTTTTGAAGGGTCGTCCCCCAGTGTTCACACATGCTGCTGATCCTTTGGAGGCCGATGATTGGCTTCGTGCTGTGGAGAAACAACTCACCATTGCACAATGTGATGACCGACAGAAGGTGTTGTTCGCTTCTGGGCAACTTCAGGGAGAAGCTCAAGATTGGTGGGAGTCATATGAGTATGGTCGTCCTGCTAATGCTCCTGCAGTCACCTGGCAGGAGTTTAGAGAAAACTTCAGGACTTACCATATACCTGAAGGGATGATAGAATTGAAGGCGGAGGAATTCAGGAACCTGACCCAAGGGTCAATGACTGTAGCTGAGTACCGTGACAAGTTTGCTCAATTGTCACGATATGCTCCACATGAGGTGGCCAATGACAATGATAAGCAGCGCCGCTTCTTGAAGGGATTATACGATGGACTACAGTTGCAGTTGATGTCCAATACCTACCCTAACTTTCAGACGCTTGTGAACCGCGCTATCGTGGTGGATAACAAGCGCAAAGAAATGGATGCTAAGAGGAAGAGGTTACAGGGACAAGCCTCCAATAGCAACACCCGTCCACGCACTGGCTTCCAACAGAATACTCAGCAGAGACCTCCTTCTGGACAGTGGAATCGTGGTCAGGCCCCATTCCGTGGACAGTTCCCTCAACGTCCCCCATTTCAGCCACAGAGTAGCAACCAACGTCCACCACAGTAGAATGAGAATCAAGTGCAGCGTCAGGGTCCTTCCAACAACACTCCTACAAAGACCAGTGCTCCCAATACTCCCAACAGGTGTTTCCGTTGTGGAAAAGAAGGTCACTTGTCTTACAATTGCCCGGAGAAGCCTAACCAGCAAACTCCCCAGAGACAGAGCAGCCACCAGAAGCCCGCACTTAACTCGGGAAGGGTGAATCACCTGTCCCAGGAAACTGCAGTGGAGGAGCCAGAAGTTATGCTTGGTACGTTCGATGTCCACTCTACTCCCGCCACTGTTCTTTTTGATTCTGGAGCATCACATTCTTTCATATCACAATCATTTGTTAGAATACATAGAATCCATTTGTGTGCCATGAAGAACCCTATCTTAGTAAACTCACCTGGTGGAAGCATGCCAGCATCTTATCGCTGTCTTCTCATTAGTCTCAACTTAAGGGGGGTAGAGTTTACAGTTAGCCCTATAGTATTGAGAACAGCTGGGATTGATCTTATATTGGGAATGGATTGGATGATGCAACAACAAGCAGAGATTCAGTGTAAGGACAAATCAGTTGTGCTGACCACACCAAAGGGTGATAGGATCAGGGTTGAAGTCAAAGTGCAAAAGCAAGAGACCGCTACAGTGAACCAGCTCAATGATGGTGCCAACCAGGAGGATCCAGTTGTGGAGGAGTTCCCAGATGTGTTTCTGGAGGAATTGCCAGGTATGCCACCAGACCGTGACATTGAATTTATTATTGAATTATTACCTGGAACTGCACCTATAGCTAAGCGTCCATATAGAATGGGAGTAAATGAATTAGAAGAACTTAAGAAACAAATTAAGGAGTTGCAGGATAAGGGTTTTATTCGTCCTAGTTCTTCACCATGGGGTGCACCAGTGATTTTTGTGGATAAGAAAGATGGAACTCAGAGGATGTGTATAGATTATCGGTCTCTTAATGAGGTTACCATTAAGAACAAGTACCCATTGCCTAGAATTGATGACCTGTTTGATCAGTTGAGAGGAGCTTGTGTATTCTCCAAGATTGACCTTTGCTCTGGATATCATCAATTGAAGATTCGTGCCAGGGATATACCCAAGACAGCATTTACCACACGTTATGGGTTATATGAGTATACAGTGATGTCCTTTGGTTTGACTAATGCTCCTGCATACTTCATGTACTTAATGAATAAGGTGTTCATGGAATATTTGGACAAGTTTGTAGTGGTATTCATTGATGATATACTAGTGTTTTCCAAGACGGAGGAAGAACATGCTGAACATTTGAGGTTGGTCTTGCAGAAGCTCAGAGAACACCAACTATATGCAAAAAGGAGTAAATGTGAGTTTTGGCTGAAGGAAGTTTCTTTTCTGGGTCACATCGTTTCAAATGGAGGAATATCAGTAGATCCTGGCAAGGTGAAAGACGTATTGAATTGGAAACCACCTATCAATGCAAGTGAGATCCGTAGTTTTTTGGGATTGGCTGGTTATTATAGGAGATTTATAGAGGGATTTTCTAAGCTTGCAAAACCAATGACTGCATTGTTGGAGAAGAATGCCAAGTTTGTGTGGTCCGAGAAGTGTCAGGCTAATTTTGAGGAATTAAAGAAAAGATTGACTACTGCACCCGTCTTAGTTTTGCCAGATCTGAATAAACCTTTCTCTATCTATTGTGATGCATCTCGATTGGGATTGGGATGTGTTCTGATGCAAGAAGGTAGAGTTGTGGCATATGCATCGAGGCAGTTAAGGAAGCATGAGTTAAATTACCCTACTCATGATTTGGAATTAGCTGCAGTAGTTCATGCATTAAAAATATGGAGACATTATTTGATTGGACACAAGAGTGATATATACAGTGATCATAAGAGTCTCAAGTATATCTTCACTCAAACGGATCTGAACTTGAGGCAGCGTAGATGGTTGGAGTTGATAAAAGACTATGATCTAGAAGTGCATTATCATCCCGGAAAGGCCAACGTTGTTGCTGATGCTCTTAGTAGGAAAAGTTATGCAAATGAAATACAAGTAATGCCTATGCCAAAGGAATTGTGTGCTGAGTGCAAGCATCTGAACTTAGGATTTACTACTAATGCAGTGGAACTAGTATTAGAGCCTACTCTGGAGCAAGAAATCCGTAAAGGTCAGCAGAAGGATGAAAAGTTGAGAGAGATAGCTGAAAACATAGCGAAAGGAAAATCTCTAGGATTTCATAAGGATGAAAATGGTACGCTATGGTTTGGGAAAAGGTTGTGTGTGCCCGAAGATAAGGATATCCGAATGGCAATTCTGCGTGAAGCTCATGAGTCAGCTTATTCCATACATCCGGGGAGTACTAAGATGTACTTAGATCTGAAAGAGAAATATTGGTGGTATGGTTTAAAGAGAGACGTAGCTGAGTATGTTGCCTTGTGTGACACTTGTCAAAGGGTGAAAGCGGAACATCAGAGGCCTGCAGGATTGTTACAACCTATGCAGATACCCGAGTGGAAATGGGAAGAGGTTGGTATGGACTTTATAGTTGGGTTACCACGGACTCAAAGAGGATATGATTCAATTTGGGTGATAGTGGATCGTCTGACTAAGGTTGCTCATTTTCTGCCTGTGAAGACTACATATAGCAGTGCGAAGTTGGCAGAGTTGTATATGGAAAGAATAGTGAGTCTACATGGAGTTCCTAAGAAGATTGTGTCTGATCGAGGTACTCAGTTTACATCTCATTATTGACAAAAGATACATGAATCATTGGGGACCAAACTAAATTTTAGTACAGCTTATCATCCCCAGACAGATGGTCAAACCGAGAGAATTAATCAGATATTGGAAGATATGTTGAGAGCTTGTGCTCTACAATATGGTACTAGCTGGGATAAGAGTTTGCCATACGCAGAGTTCTCTTATAACAATAGTTATCAGAAGAGTCTTCAAATGGCACCGTTTGAGGCTCTATATGGACGAAAGTGTAGGACCCCGTTGTTCTGGAATCAGACAGGGGAGAGTCAAGTGTTTGGACCTGATGTATTAAAGGATGCTGAAAAGAAAGTGAGAATGATTAGAGATAATCTAAAAATAGCCCAGTCCAGACAGAAAAGTTATGCTGATACTCGCAGAAGAGAGTTGACTTTTGAGGTAGGGGATTATGTCTACTTGAAAGTGTCACCCATGAGAAGTGTGAAGAGATTTAACATGAAGGGTAAATTAGCACCAAGATATATTGGACCTTTCAAGATTATAGAGAGACGTGGTGAAGTGGCATATCAATTGGAATTACCCGAGAGTCTGGCAGGTGTACATGATGTGTTCCATGTGTCACAATTGAAGAAATGTTTACGAGTACCAGAAGAACAGATTCCGATAGAGGAACTCACTGTTAAGGAGGATCTTACATATGAGGAGTTTCCGGTTAAAATTTTGGAGACTGCGTACAGAGTCACGAGAAGTAGGACAATCAAAATGTGTAAAGTACAGTGGAATCGGTATACTGCAGAAGAGGCTACATGGGAACGAGAAGAGGATCTGAGAAAAACCTACCCGCAACTGTTTGAGTAAGCACCGGTCGAATCTCGGGGCGAGATTCATTTTAAGGGGGTAGAATTGTAACACCCTAAAATTTGAAGAAAAGAAAAATAGGGAAAAATGTGATTTTTATATTTTTTTTTGTGAAGCATGCAACTTTAGAATAAGAATAATTTTATAAATTTAAAATCAAATATAAGGGTAGAAACATGATTGAGCATTCATGCTGCTGCATTTGGAGTTTTGTATTGAGTGGTTTAAATCAAATTCAAATTTGATTTGAAAATCATTTGAAAAATGGATTTGAAAAAAAATTGGAAAAGAAAAAGAAAAGGAATTTACCTTCTTACCGGGCCGCATCTCTCCCGCAGCCCATCTTCTCGGCCTGCTAGCCGCGGCCCAGTTCTTCTTCCCCCCCCCCCCGCGCCCCCTTCGCCCGCATGGGCCGAGCCCGAGCCGCGGCCTGTCGGCCCGTTGTCAACGCGCGCGGCCTGCGTCCCGCCTTGGGTCGCTGACGCGTGGGTCCCACCGGTCAGTGAACCGTTCTCGCCTTCCTTTCTTCTTCCTCCGGCCGACGTCGCCTTCCCTCTCTCCCGATCCGATTTGGATCTTCGAATCTCGCCTTTTCCTTAGTTAGCGACCTCTCCGGACTATAAAAACGGGACCGTAGCCCCTCCCCGCTCCACATCCAACCCTAAACCGCAGCTATATCGCCTCGGGGCGGCTACATCCGAAGCACCGCCTCCACCGCCCGCCATATCAAGCCGCACGCCTCCCTCGCCTTGTTCTTGGCCTCAATCTTGCCGTAGGTAAGTTCGCCTTGGAGTTAGCTAGCCATGGGTGTACTTGCTTCGCGATTTCATGCACCGCATCAAGGTTTGGCGTTTTCCGGCCATGGCGCCGCCGCGCGAGTCGACGTCTCGGTGAAGTCTGGCCGGAGCGCCGCCCGTCACCTCCCCCGATCGATCTGGACCGTCCGATCTAAAACGGACGGCTCATATTAGAAGATAACGGTTCGGCGGTGTTTTTGTTAAAGAGCCCCTGGAGTTTTCAATTATCTAACCCGCGGTCCAAAGCGTAAACCGGGAAAATACGTTTTGATTAAATAAAAACGTAATTCGTTTCGGAAAAAGAAAAATACGCTTTCTCATATTTACAGTTTTGCCACTCAGATTGTTTTAGCCGTAGAATCTTCGTTTTAACTCCGATTTGATCCATTCAAATTGCGTTAGATTCATATTTGCGAGCTCTATCTAATGATACAACTGTACAGTAGGTTTGGATTAATTTATTTTCGAGTTTCAATTAAAGTATTTATTTTTCTATAGGAAATCTTTGGAAATTCATAACTTTGTCGTTTTAGCTCCGTTTTTCGTGATCTTCGCGTCTGTGTGATCCTAACGAGTTGTAGATTCGTTTTAAAGAATTTTTATCTTATTTTCTTACTGTTGGTGTATTGTTCTAATTATAGCCTTGTTTGTCTATGCATGATTGCCTCTGGATGTGTGTTGTTGATATTGGTTGATCGAGTATAGACGGTGAGCAATTCGTTGGAGATCAAGAGCCTTACTACGAGCAAGATCTTCAGGATCAGTTTGAGCAAGGCAAGTATAGCATGGGATTATCCTTGTTGTCCTATTCACCTTATGCAATTAATGTCATTATGCATTTATTCCTTGTTAAGGATGACTTAGTGATTGATCCTATACCTTGGTACCCATTATGATGCATTGATTAGTATGGCTAGTGCTTAAACATGGACTATGATCATGTAAATTGATTATAGGAATATGCAATAAACATTAAAATATGATTTTGATTATTGTATAAAGGGGATTAGAGCATGTGTGTTGTTTTTTGATGCTCTAATTGCTCTCCATAAGGACTCATCTATAAGCGACAATCCGGGATTTACAGTACAACTGTGGGGGCTATATGGCTCTGGCTTTAGTCATATAGAAGGACCTTTTCTAGCTTGTTAGAGGTAACCTTTTTGGCGTAAGAATGGCTTGACGAATCGGGTATAGTGCGGCCTCTGTCCTTATGTGTATAGGCTGCGGGTTATTGTGCCATTTGGAAGGGGGGCTCTACATCTGTTTACCGAGTGAATCTAATGGCCCTAACTTGTTAGACGAACCTTCGAAAGACTTCATAGTGTTTACCCTGCCTGCTCACCTTGGTAGTGTTTTGGGAGTAATTAACCCGGGCATTTGGGTAACACGACTCACAGTGAAAGTGTACAACCTCTGCAGAGTGTAGAACTGTTATAACAGCCGTGCTCACGGTCACGAGTGGCCTTGGACCCTTATGGAATAGTTGAATAATTGTTTATGTTATGTTTTTGCTATTCAATAATCATTTCACATGGATCATATGTTTATTGTTTACATTGAGACCTTTTTGATGCTATTGATATGCTAAAATCATGTTAACTAAAAGCTACATGCTGATAAACCAATGATTATGCCTTTTTGAGCCTCATGAACCCCATGTTACACTTGTTGAGTACGAGATGTACTTACGCTTGTTTATTTCTTTTATTTGGATAAAAATCCCGGATGGGTAACAGATGGAGGTAATAGCGACTACTACGCCTACTTTCCTGAGGATTACTAGTCTTGCTGTCAACCAGTCAATGTACCTATGACTGGAGCTACCACGAGAGATTTTTATTTATACTTCCGCTACATTATGTTAAGACTAAGTGTTTAAATATCGTGATGTAATAACATTTGCCATGATACTTCTGTTATAATTTGTGAACTTATGTGTGATTGATCTCTGGGCGCACATAAGGGTAAGCATTCCATTTGGTCGATAAATGGGTGTGACACTCTCCCTAAGAACTTATTTGTAAGTGATCACCCGGGACTTACCGTACAACCATGAGGGCTACATGGCTCCGATTTTAGTCAAGTCTGAGGACTTTTTCTAGCTTGGTAGTGGTTACCTATATGTCACAAGAGGGGTGTGTAACCAGGTCGGGTGTTGTGTGGCCTCTGTCTCTATGTGTATAGGCAGCGTGTCAATGTGCCATTCGGAAGGGGAGCTCTACATTTGTAGGCCACAGAAATCTAGCGGCCCTAACTCGTTAGACGAACATTTGAAAGACTTCATAGTGAACCCTGCCGACCTTCCTTGGTAGTGGGTCAAGAGGTTGGCCGCCTCGGGCGAAAGGGCAAATCACGACTCATGGGTAAAGATGTACAACCTCTGCATAGTGTAAAACTGGAATATCAACCATGCTCATGGTCACGAGCGGCCTTGGATCCTTACAGAATAAATAATGAACACTAATGAGAATGATAATTCTAATGATATTCATGCTCACTAATGATTATTGTTTCTTGCTATACATTATTCTCATTAACATGACCATGATGTTATTTAGGCTTATGGTAAACTTGTTGCTACTAAATTGCTAAAAGATGACTCACTAAATGCTATCGTAGTCAACCCGTGTCAAACCTTTTGAGCTTCGTAACCCCCATGTTATATTTGTTGAGTATGACATGTGCTCACTCTTGCTATTTCAACCACACACCAGTTAGCCTTGTGATCAACCAGTCAGTTATCCCTGTAGAGTTGGTGCTTTCGCCTGAAGATCCGAATGTTTTTCCGTTGTCTGCTATCTAAGGTTATATTCTTTGTATTAATACATAATATTATAAGTATTGTCTTTTGATATTATCCCTTATTTGTAGCCATATGTGTGATTTGATTTTCTGAACTTACATATAGTGTGTATCTGGTTTTGTTCTTAAAACCAGGTGCTACAATGGCTTTTGAATGCCAAGCTCTTTTATGCATGCCTCCAAAATGAGTTCCGCACACATTCCCTCAATGAAGCTCCAATCATTCATTCCGTTTTGAGCCTTCCCTTGCTCTCATCTTTGATGTTGAAATCTTTTACGTGATTTCCTGTATTTCGTGCATTGTGGGTGACTAAACATATATTTTATTAATTCTTTCCTGGCCTTATAAAAAGAAAGGGAGACAATTTATTAGTACTGTAGGGACTGTAAAGAAAGATGCCTATACTGTTGTGATTGATGCCATAAATGCTTTTTCTGCATTTCCTTCTACGCATACAAATGTAACCTAGACCCCCATTATATATGTTGCAAGTCGGCGGTACTAAACCAGAAACCACAGTCTAAAAAGGAAAAAAAAACAAATCCAGTTGCCTAGTAGAAGTTGAAAAAGACAAAATGGGATATCGAGGCTATATATCACTCGTGTGTTGATGGAGTAATTTGGCGTGGGAAACACCGTGTATGTTGCTACAATCATATTACACCGGTGTGTGTGCATGGTAAGTAGCTTGGTATAAGAAGCATCAGGATTAGAACAACACCCCGTAGAATGCAAGCCCAACCCAAGGCATGTGAGGATGGCATTGCGCAGCAAGCAGTCTTTGATCCCTCTCTCATGGCCAGGGAGTCTGTCTGGGTTCATATGTGGAGTTCCACGATGAGTCACACTCAGTGTATGCTGGTCCTGGCAAGTCTCTGTTTTGTTCTGAAGTACAGTTATGGGCTTGGGTCTTCATGCATGTCCCGACAACTCTCGTTTGGATCTGCATGTTCTGACATCAACAAGGGAAAATTTTAGGCCTTGTTTAGATTCCAGATTTCACTCCCAAATTCCACTATGCAAAAAGAATATTCCCCATCACATCAAAATACCGGCATATGCATGGAGTACTAAATGTAGATGAAATCAAAAACTAATTGCACAGTTTTGTTGTACTCTGCGAGACGAACATTTTGAGCCTAATTAATCAAGATTTGGACAATTATTACCATAAAAAACAAAAGTGCTACAGTGTTCGGGGGTGGCACTGTGCAAAGTTTGCCACCCCCGATTCGGGGAACTAAACGAGGCGTTATTCAGCTTGTTCGGCAGCAGAAAAAAGTCACTGCTGCAGCCTCGTCCTGCTGCTGCCACTGCAGGGATTTGAGACAGAAAAAAAAGCTATAGCTCTGCCATCAATGATTCGCCCAGCAGCACCACTTTCTTTCTTGGTTCACATCTTGTTTCATGATGGTTGCCATGCCCAGATGCAGCATAAGTAAAGGAATTAGTGAATAGTGATCACGCTCATCTATCAGACCTCCCAATTGCTAATGGATTCAATCAATCAATCTTGTGGTTGCCAACCTAAACAAGAGAAAAATGTGCAAGTAGCTGCAGTTTATGAACTATACAGGGATGGCCATTACCCCATCTGCTTGTTCTTTCCACATCATTCAGTGTAGCTACTAGATGGGATGAGATCTAGAAGAACCATTTTATAGAAAGCAGCACCAAGCTCTAGATAAATAATTGTGGGCATTCGTGTTATCAAAATATTTCAGAATTCAGGTTTTAATACTGTTTCCAGGATTCGCCAATTCTCCATCCGAGGTTAATCGAAAAATTAAAAAAAATGATTTCAAAACATTAATCTTAAACAGAATCCCTGGTCCCCAAATCATTTGAAATGAGAAAGTCGTCAACCACAAATGTGCATATCTCTTCAAGTACTAGAACTTTGGCTTATATCGTTTCTCCATCTGAGGTACTATGAAAAAATAAAAAATGGAAAAAAAACTTAAAATAGAATTTCTAGGCACTATATGATTTCAAATGAAAAATAGTCAATTAGCTACAAAGTTACAAATCCCTTCAAGTACTGCAACTTTTGTTTAAGTCGTTTCTCCATCCAAGGATATTTCAATAATTTTAAAATATTGATTTTCAAATTATGATAACTTAAAACAAAGGTTTGCGCTCTAAGTGCTATCAAGTGGAAAAGTCATCAACTACAAAGTTGTAGATATCTTCAGGTATTACAACTATAGCATAAAATTTGCCTCATACAACTTGATTTGCCAATATTATGAATTTTAGTATATTCCACTTATTTTTAGAGACGGGGCAAATATCCATTCCCTTCTAGAAATTACTTTTTAGATTTGATTCTTCTTGCCAGCCACCTCTAGAATAGATAATTTGAGGCGGGCCAGTTTAGAAACCATTTTGGAGGAGGATTTTGATAAAGCCACCTCTAACAAATAAGGCATGTTCCACTAAAAATAGTTTTTGTAGTAGTGATGGCTCGTATACCAAACCGTTGGAGAAAATCATTTTCACCAATGGTTCATTATATCCCATCAGTGAAAATGTGTGCCTCTCTCCACGCACGTGTGCTTCTTTAGCGTGTTCAATAGGCGGGTCCACATGCCACGTGCCCCTGCACCAATGGTGTCCATTAGGGGGGGCACAGATCCATGGACCCTATCTCCCTCTCCCCCACCTGACTGAACCTCTCTCTCCCACACCATATGTGGCAGCTGGGTATGTGCGGCCTTGTCACAAAGGGAGGATCCCTCTGATCCAGTGACCAATTGTGGGCACCTCCGCCGCCGCGGGCGGCCCTGAAGCAGCAATTCGTGGCACCCAGGCATGGGTGTCCCCAGCATCAGGGGCATAGCTAGAACAAATCAGTGGGGCTTCGCTTGTTTTGTGGGTTCATGGATTTATGACACAAGGGTGCAAATATGGTGAAAATATAGCTTTTCTCACTATTTTTTATTTTTTTTTGTGGGTGCGGCTGCACCGGCAACCATGTAGATCGAAGCTTCTCGACAGAGATGATGGGCTGGGCAGTGGTCTAGTAGACTCATCATTGCAGTGGACTAATAGGTAATACGAACCGGGATGGTAGTGTATTATCTGCAGTGGGTTAGAACCAGCAGTGATATCAATTTTTAATACCGCTCACTTTCACTAACAATAAGTGAAAATGGCGGTAAAAATTTTTGTGTAGTGACTAACTAATAAGTTTACCAAAATTTTATAGCGATTAAATAGTATCAAAGGGAGCAATTTAATATAAATAATTTTTATTAGCCAAAGGCATTAAATAATAACTAGCCCGAGCAAGAGGATGGGTTGGTGGACTAATTACTCATATTTTGTTGGTACTTGGGACATAAATGAAATGGCAATAAATTTTGTTAGTGATTAATTGGTGGTCAAAGAACAACTGTAAAGACTTTTCTGCGTCCTATTGTGCCTTATAAAATGAAAGAGAGTCAATTTTTTAGTAGTAGTAGGGAACTGTCTACGGTTGGTTAAGTTAGCTGCATATCAGGATTCTAAAGAAAAAGGCTCACGCTATTGTCATTGCGGATAGATTGATGCCATAATAAAAGCTTTATTTGCATTTCCTTGTACAAAAGACAGACCCTTGGCATATATATGTTGCAAGCTGATGTTGCAAAACCATAAACCATAGCCCAGCTGGCTGCCTAGAAGTTGAAAAGGATCAACAAAGTGAAAGAGGCCAGCTATCTCTCGTGTATTAATGGTATAGTTTGGTAATTTGGCATGGAAACACAGTCTATGTTGCTACAGTCAAAGTACTCCAATGTGGGTGGTAAGCAGGTGGCCATGCATCTACCATCTAGCTTGGCACGAGAAGCATCAGGATTAGAACAATACCCCATAGAACGCAAGCCCAACACAAGGCAGGCGCCGTGGACTATCCACCTTGCGCTCTCGGATCCCTATCTCATGGCGAGGGAGTCTCTCTGGGGTGAGTTCGAACTGCTTTCTCCTTTCCGGTGTCACATCAGTTCAAACCCTTCCAAACTGCCAGCCAGGTTGCGAGAGTGGAAAAGAAAGGGAGTAGGCTCACCAGAGATTGAATGAAGAAGATAGTACAATACAAACTTATTTCTGCTGCTCCACTCACGTTATAGGGTCGTTGTATAGAGGAGGAGAGACGAGAGAGTCACTATGGAGATTTAGGAGTCAGCACCGAGACTGGGATTTGGATGAATTGTAACGTGCTTGTTGGAATTTAGAGCAACCACTTTCCAGAGTTCCATATTTTGGAGATTCACATTTGAATTTTCAACTTCCATCATCATCTGGCTTGCAGGAGGACAATGCAACAGATATCTGGACTCAGGAATCTGGGCCTTCAGATGGGCCTAAGTACAACAAAGGTCTCTTTCATACTAAAGATCTACCGTGGAACAAATTATACATCTCATTGCTAGTGACAAAAAAAATGAAAGCCAAGAACGCACCATTGCACCCAGCCAATTCAGTGGTTGTGTTCTCCATTGCCAACTGCGCCATCAATGAGTGTCACTTGTGATCAAGTAGATGTGCCTACCTCATATTCAGTGATGGAATTGTGATCTGCAGGTTCCCACAACAACAAAGGAGAAATTGATTTTTTTTATTGCATTTTTCTAATTTATAAAAAATATATCGTGAATGGTAGAATTTACAAAATAATGCATTCTTGTTTTCTAGTAGAGAAAATTTCCAAAGTCATTCATGTTCAATGGGTAGAACAATTTCTGATCTCATCCAATTGACAGATAACAGGCTTTTAAAAATTGTGCTTCTAAAATGATTTTTGGTAAAAGAATTTTTTAGAAATCGTCTGACGAGTAGACATTTTTTGGAATTCATTCCACTGGAGGCAACTTTTAGTGGATACCGATCCTGGCCACATCTTTTAGATGTGCCGAGCAGAGGCAGGGAGAAAGCTGGGGAGCCGCAGGCGTATGGATGGGCATAGTAGTGGCATGGCAGTGTGCCTTGTCCAGGGGCGGATCCAGCACCGGGGCGGGGTGGGCTCAAGCCCCCGCTACCGCTGCTCGGATCATGGAGCCCCTCCTAAGCCCAGGCTATAAATTTGCACATATTCAAACTTAGAAGGAGAGGCTAGGGATGAAAGATTATGAGATAAGCCCCTCCTAACTTATTTCCTAGATCCACCACTGGCCTTGTCTACGTGGAAGAGGCAACATTGGTCGGCCACCACTACTCGGCTGTACTACGCCTGTGGGATTCACTACCTAGGTGTGACAAGTAAGCAATTGAAGGCTAGGATTGTAAATAACGCAAAGTAATAATGAATTGAACTGAACTTGATACGACAATGGAGACACAAGAATTTATCGCATCGCATCCATGATTTGCCCGTCAACCCTCATAATCTGCGTTGAGTGAGCGCAATGTTCACCACTGCTCTATTAAGATCCAACCACACAAGTTTGTCTTAGTACTTTGAGCACTTGATTTCTAAGCTGGACAGAACCAAATAATGAACAACTCGATCAATACCACAGAACTACAATTTCCCACCAGAGGTTGTACTGTTTATCAATTAATAACCCAATTATACATATCTAACAAACTACTTGGTATATATGTAGGATATCCAGATGATATTTGACCATAGCTTTTTCAATAACGGGCACCCAAAAATCCATTTCCAAAGAATATTAGAGTTACAGTATCCAACATATTTTTATGAGAAATAAACAACAGGTGGAGGACAATTATCTCGGTGTCTGTGCACTATACAGCTGCCACATCTATCTGGAACAGTTTGGAATCTTCTAGAGTTCTGTTAGGAGCTTCTTGAACCTTCTAAGGGTGCATAACAAATAGAAATAAACTTGCAACTATCTTGTGATCTAATTGGAGGACGTTTCATGCCACACGCGTACTTTACTCATTCAGTTGCTGATCTGCTGCACCTCTGGGTACTTCTAATCAGCTTGCGCTTCGTACGTTTGAAGCTGGAGCCTCGTTTAGATACTGAAAAAATTTCAACCCGATGAATAGTATCACTTTCGTCTTATTTGACAAATATTGTCCAATCGTGGACCAACTAGGCTCAAAAGATTCATCTCGTGATTTCCAACTAAACTGTGTAATTAGTTATTATTTTTACCTACATTTACTACTTCATGCATAGGTTCAAAGATTGATGTGATGGAGAGAGTGAAAAAATTCTAACTTTTCATGTGCATCTAAACAAGGCGTGGGAACTCCAGGTACCTTTGCTCAGGATCCTCTTAGTACGAACTTTCCATGGCTCGGTCTCTCAGCACATTGGAAC
The DNA here is from genome assembly GCA_022457205.1 of Saccharum spontaneum. Classification (NCBI taxonomy): domain Eukaryota; kingdom Viridiplantae; phylum Streptophyta; class Magnoliopsida; order Poales; family Poaceae; genus Saccharum; species Saccharum spontaneum. Next base: position 68,812,785 of record CM039581.1, on the reverse strand, counting down.
ATGTGCCTACAAAAATCTGTGGCGGCTCGAGGTCGTGGTTAATTCATCCCCAGCTGCGCTATTAATGTTGGTATTTTGTAACCCAGCAGCAGCACCTTCAATTTTGGTTTGCTCTTGTTTCCTGATGTTTCACATGCCCAGACGCAGCATAAGTATGGCCTTGTTTAGATTCCAAATTTGGGATCCAAATTTTATATAGTAAATGGTCCGTCACACTGTAGCAATTTTGTTTTTATTTGGTAATAATTGTCCAAATATTGATTAATTAGGCTTAAAATATTCGTCTCGCAAAGTACAACAAATGTGTAATTAGTTTTTGATTTCATCTACATTTAGTACTCCATATATGTGCCGATATTTTGATGTGATGGGGAATCTTCTTTTTGCATATTAGAATTTGAGAGTGAATTTGGGTATCTAAAAAGGCCTATATGAGTTCGCAAACTAGTGACACAGGCTGCTGTATCGTCAGACCTCCCAGTTACAAATGGATTCAATCAATAGACTTATAATTGCCAACCAAAAGTAGAGAAAAATGTGCTACTGGCTACAGTTTCTGAACTTGTGTTTTCTGCGTCAATGTAGCTACTAGACGGGGTGAGATCTAGAAGAGCCATTTTATAGTCAGCAGCACCATGTGCTCTAGTGAAACAGGGGGTGGGCATTCAGCTTACCTAAAAAGTTCAGTCTGGGTAATTTGGGTATTGTAAAATTGAGGCTTTAATACTGCTATCCGAGGCTTTAATATTGTGGATACCCGAATTTCTAGGTTCTGGTTCGGGTAATCTGGAAGTATCCCATCCCACCCCATTGGCGCACAACAACAGCTTCAAAAAAAAAAAAAAATCAACATCCAGATATCGCTGGTAAAGCAGATGTCTAACTCGCGCTTGGAAGAGAGCGCAGAGGCCAGGACCTGGAGGTCCAGACGCTTAGCAGCTCACGTTGAGTCGATTCATAGATGGCACATAGATCCACGAGAGCCATCTTATATGCAGCAGCGCCTGGTTCTAGATAATAGGGGGGTGGGCATTCAGGTTACCTGAAAATCTCTGATTGAGTAATTCAGGTATTTTCAAATTCGGGTTTCAAATTGCAATTCGAGATTCACCTGAAAAATACAAGCCCAAAATTCTAGGTTTGGGTAATCTTGAAGTAACTCATCCCACCCCTCTCCCACACAACAGCTTCAAAAAAGAACTAACATCCTGATCTCGCAATTAAAGCAGTTGTCTAACTCACAAGCTTTGCTCGGAGAACGACATGGAGGCAAGGACCTGGAGGTCGATCCAGACGAGTAGGAGACTAGAAGTTCATGTTCATTTGTTTTTGGCAAGGAGATCACATCAACGTGGAGAAGCAATACTGTGATATGGAGAACAAAATTAAAGCCCATCTGCATGATATGACGTGGATGCAAGTGGTTGGAAGCATGGACCCACGGTCATCATTGTGTTTTTTTCTATCCCTAGCGTTCCCATGACAAGCAAGCAGTGCCACTAGCTTCTTTGTTTCTCATCATGTTCCTTGACGCTTCGCATTCCTAGATGATCCATGATACAAGGAAGCATCAACCTCAGATTCACTGATTGACTCAATCAGCTCCAACTGTAGGTTCCTACCTATACAAGGTGAAAATATGTATAAACATGTCTCAGTTCCTTTATTTATAAGGAGCCAAAATGCACAGTGTCTCAAACAACCAAAAAGGACAAGAACTTGCATGCACCTCATTATTAATACCTTGCCATTATTGCATAAACGTGCTGAGATCAAGAGGGCCATTGTTTTATAGGACGCCTAGAACATGGATATGCCTGACCATATTGCCAACCCTGTTCTTTTTGCTGTACTATTTCATCATAATCCATCTTTTCTACCAAGAAAAAGTTCTAGAGAAAATGTGAAAAAACAGTAGGCGGATCCATATTTATTTTGAGATGTAAACAATTTCGAAACAAGATAAGGCACTCCACCCTATAAATATAAGGGGCACAACTGATTGATAGTATCATATTGATCAGAAACACAATCAATCTAATTTCTTATCTTTTTCATACCCTAGCCTTTCCTAACCACCATATTTACTGCTCTCCAAGCATCTCCACCACTATTATAGAAACGATTTTCAGCAATAGACACTACCGGAATCGCCTAATTTGCCTAGTGTAAAAAAGTTTGCCGAGTGTAATATGTCGGGCACTCGACAAACTGATTATTTGCCGAGTGTGACACTCGGCAAAGAACGACACTAGGCAAAGGAAGCCTTTGCCGAGTGTCAACACTTGGCAAAATTAGACACTAGGCAAACCTGCATTTTGCCTAGTGTCGGACACTCGGCAAATGTTTGACACTCGGCAAACACCGACGACAGCTGACGGGCATGACCTACCGTTTGAGTTTGCCGAGTGTCACACGGCTGACACTCGGCAAACTGTCCAGTTTGCCTAGTGCCAAGGGTGTGACACTAGGCAAAATGACCCTTTGCCGAGTGTCAGACTTTGGCACTAGGCAAACTAAATTTTTTTTTTTGGATTTTGACCTCCCAAAATTTTCTGTAGTTGTCCTATACTAACTTGAACTACATGTTCAAATTTGGCATATTTTTCGAACCTTTTGCTATATTTCTTTAATTTATTTCATTTAATTGATTTTTTTTGATAAAGCAAATGTGAACTGCAAGAGGATAGAATAATGGAATTTAATGTATGAAAAAATGATATTCATGTTATTGAGTCTAAAGTGAGGCCGTATCCAGAAACAGACCAAAAATTTCGTACATCTTGTTCACGAAATATGACAACGAACTTGTGGGCGAGTTGGTTTTAAATTTTATAAAAAGCAAACAAAGTCCGAAAATCATGAAACTTGACAAGATGTCGTGATATCATATGTGGAGTTTGTAATAAAAATTTGAGATGGTTTCACGCAAGTTTGTCACGGCGTTGCTTACAAACCAAGACATCTCCGCATATGATATCTATATGTTATGTGGACATATCCGCATATGATATCTAGAAGCCATCATCTTTGCTTTTGTTGAATGGCTGGGAAATCAGATATTTTCATTGATTAAGTTCCAATGATTTGTAAGAGATTTAAGGCCATTGCCACACTAACAAGTAGTGATTGGCTGAATATTGTTTATTTGTCCTGATTTTATTGGTTTTCTTGGTGACTGAAGTTCTGATGGTGCTTTGTAAAAGACTTGAGATGATTATAGTACTTATGAAGTTGATTGGTGGGCTTAGCTTCAAGGATGATAACTGTGAATGTGTCAGCGTATTAGACCTTAATTTCCATACTGTAGTTGACATTATTTCGTAATGTGTTTTCCTGTTCTGAAACTTCCCTTTGGGTGTATGGGTCTATCCTTGGACGACTTGCCTTTGTAGTTTGGAAGGTACTCTCAGAGCATAGCATAATCCTTTGGTGGTCAGTCTGAGGCACCACCCATCATTTTTACCTTGGAATTTCTTTGATTGTTTGTGACAAGAGTCCATTCCTTTGCACCACCCATCAGTCTTTGGTGAATATTTTCCATTTTAGATTCCAGATCGCATCCGAGAATGATTCTAGAAGCCATCATCTCAGTCAAAGGGCATTGAACTGGGAACATCAACTTTCCAAAGAGTTGTATTCTTAGAAATTTAGGATGCTCTGTCTGTGCTAATGCAATAGAACATTGAACTAAACATTAGAGACAGTGTCCTGTGCAGCTTTCCAAACAGTTGTGTTAGATGTGATTATGATGCTCTTTCAGCGCTGTACAACGTCCTGCTATTCTCTTTAGCTTTATTTTGTTGTGTCGCCCAGCAACCTTGCTGCTATTGAGTTATGCAGTGTCTTACATGTATGAATTATGATGCATCCTTATGCTCATCTCAACAGCAACAGCAGGCTCCTAAGCTTCCAGACTTGAATCTGTAGTCGATGAATCGTATTTTCTGTGGCCTGCTGCAAGTTGTGCTTATTTTGTGACGATCTTTATTTTGTGTGGCCTGCAGCAAGTTGTGGCATTGCTAGCCAAGTTGAGAACTTGATGGACAACATTGGCTGCCATTATTTTGTATATAGTGCACTTTTGTATGCTTGGTTAGCTAACTAGTGACAGTTTGTGCTTGGTAAACATTTGAACCATATGGATATTAGTATGTTGTACGGATGATGTGGATCAAGTTGGTTACTGTAAGGCTATAATGTTCCTGTCATATTATTGTTATATGCCTAAGTTGGTGCTGTCTACTGCTTGTGCATATTTGAATTAAATATGTGATGCTATCATATTTCTTGCGCATAGTTTTAAATTAAATATGTGGGCTGAAGTGTTGTTAGATTTTTCAATGTTGAAAATACATGTAGTTGTATTGTCAAATATTTGATATGAAGTGCTAATGGCATCAAAGGGATATTTCTAATTTTCTAGGTTATACAAGGGTATCATGGTAGAATCCATCGGCGGCATCTAATAGCGTGCCTCGTCACCTCGGAGATTCACCAGGATCGAATCATGGGCCTCATCAACACCGACAGTCGCCATGATGGTAGTTTGTGATGAACTTGTGGTTTATTTTGGACAACTATGATGCACTTGTGGTTGGACTTGATGTTGGACTTGTGGTTGCACTTGTGGTTTATTTTGGACAACTATGATGCACTTATGATGGACTTGTGATATATATTGTGTTTGTGATATATATATGTGAATGTATGTGGTGTTTGTGATATATGTGAGGTGTTTGTGAAATGTGATATATGTATATATATATGATGTTTGCTTGGATGGAATGGAAAACACAAAAAAAATAATGTTTTTTCCCGGTTTGCCTAGTGTCATGACTAAGACACTCGGCAAACTGGGAATCTTTGCCGAGTGTCAAAGCCATGACACTAGGCAAACTGGGCGGGTTTGCCGAGTGTCGCGGGGCTGGCACTAGGCAAACTGGGCTGATTTGCCTAGTGCCGGGGGCCAGACACAAGGCAAACTGCGCGGGTTTGCCGAGTGTCGCGGGCCTGGCACTAGGCAAACTAGACGGGTTTGCCTAGTGCCGTGGAGAAGGACACTCGGCAAACTGGCCTGGTTTGCCGAGTGCTACGACTACGGCACTAGGCAAACCTGCCGTTAACGGCACTATTTCCGTCACGGCAAGGTAACTTTGCCGAGTGTCAGGCCGGCTTTGCCGAGTGTCCGGCCGGCACTAGGCAAAGTCTTTGCTGAGTGCCCGACAAATGACACTCGGCAAAAGCGCCCTTTGCCGAAGTTTTTTTTTCCGAGTGTGGTTTGCCGAGTGTTTTATGGGCCGCTGTTTCCAGTAGTGAGAAGCTTTTTTGGCAGAGCTGGCTCAATCTGGAGCCACCTCTGTAGTGGTCTGCAAAACAAGGAGTACAACAGGGAGTACAAGGCTTCTAGGCCCAAAAGGGGAAAAAGGGGAAGAAACTCAGCTACAGCTATCTCTCCAAAGGTTGAGGATGCCTTGTAGACTTTGCTTGGCTTTGGTGCACACGAAACCAAGTGCCTCTCTAAAATGAGCCTTCCATGCACTGAGGCTGATATGTCAATAGCAAAAATGCACTCTGTGCCTCCTATCTTGGTTCGTAATGCTTCACATGCCCAAATGCTTCTACCAAATCCCCAAATTAAATACACCAACTTTTCTAGTAGGATGCTGTCATAGACTATCATCCTCAGAAGGGAAATATATATGTATATCAGATTCTCAGTTCCTTTTATGTAGATGATTGCAGTTTCGAGTACCATATATATGCAACGGGAGAAGGGCATGCTCATTTGTCATTCTATTTTTCAGCAAGATATGAGGTCATCGATGTGTGCATAAATGTGCTGATGTAAGAGACCATTTTGTAGGCAGCGCCACAATAGATGTGCCATTACTTAACCTAAGCTGTTACCCTGTGGCGTTGGTTGTACTATTATATATCCATCCGGTTACAAAAAAAATTATTCTGAAGCAAATGACACAGACCAGTTGGATCAATTATTACGTCACGCAATAAGAAACACATATAGTGGCAATACACGTTCCTGGGATGGTGGATGAGGAGTTTGTTTCTACCCGACTATGTTCCGTTATTCCAACCTGTGTTTGTTGATTTTTTGATAGACAATATTAGCCTATCAACCAATGCGCATTAGCACGATGTACAATGTTTCTACACATATAAGTAAACGTTTTATAGATAAATTGTTATACACAAATAACTAAAATTGACTATATCTTTATTCTCTCTAATTATTTCCGAGTATACGGTTTTGGATATAGTGTAGATATTGAATGTCTATATTATTTCTGACATCGACATCTGCTCTATACCGAAATATTTTTGTTAGTATGTTTCTAGAATAATTTGGTAATGCACCTGCCACTCTTCGACAGATCCAACTCTACCCAGGCCTGGACGTGCATCTTATGGCCCAGGCCAACAAGCCCTGCTATATTATGAATTGCAGCTGAAAATCGATTTCTAAAAACGGATCTATTTTTAGAGGGGCTCAGTAATACTACCTGCTGTTGGAATCGAGGATCGCCGAACGATCATCATAACATGAACAATAGACAAGGAACAACTCGGCGACGAACGCCGCGGCGTCGAACGCCTGTATCTTGGCTATTATTCATGTTATGATGATCGTTCGGCGATCCTCGATTCCAATAATTGGTACCAGAGCCTAGGTTAGGGAGAGGAGAGCCAGCTGAAGATGTCGATGTCGGCACCACGTACGGTCGTGGTGGAGCGTGTCATCGGCGGCATGGCAAAGATCCGAAAGTCTCGTCGTACGATTCGTTCGTGCTGGTGGCGGCCGGCACGAGGTGACAATCAACGGCGGTGGGGCGCTCAAGCTCCGGACCGTGTGGCGGTCTACGGAGGTGCGGAGCACGGCGTGCGTCGTCGGCCACAGATCGGCGTGTGTTGCCGAGAAGAAGACGATGGCGTTCGCGCGGAGATGGGGCATGCAGATGTGGCCACGTCAGGTCGCGAGGCCGTAGCAGCGGCCGTGGCGATGAAGACGATGTCAGCTGCAGCAACTCCGACAACGGCAAGTCAAAATTAGGGGGAGGCGTTATTCGGTGCCGCGCATGGTGATGTCATGGTTTAGGGGGAGATTGTTAGAAATAAACCACGATATGTCAATGGCGCTTGATGTATGTGTGTGCAGCGTTAAGAGCTAAGTTTGGTAGGATGTTGTCTAAGTCAAGACGGTTAGTTGCATGCATCATCGGAGGCAAACGTGGAGCACGGACCAAGCAGCGGCATTTAAGATCAAGTCTCGTGCGAGTGGTGGCCTGCATGTGAGAAGGATCACCGATGTGCATGCGTAGATGCGCATGAAGACCCACGCCGGTATGTGTGTTCGTGGCTGTGGTGCCACCGTGTGGTGTATAAAGTCCCCGTGTAGATGGGTGTGAGAAGTGAGCCGAGAGAAACAGAGAGTGTCAGTGTTGTGTCGCTGCTGCGGCGTTCGGCGCCGCGGCAGGCGTGGGTCACCCGACGAGTCTCCTCTCGTGTTCCAAGTGTCTCGAGTTGTGTTGTATTTCATTAATAATAGCCAAGATACAGGCGTTCGACGCCGCGGTGTTCGTCGCCGAGTTGTTCCTTGTCTATTGTTCATGTTATGATGATTGTTCGGCGATCCTCGATTCCAACACCTGCCACAAGAAATTTTAGAGGTGGTCACTAACACAGACCACCTCTAAAAATGGCAGATATTTCTAGGGCCAGATGTAAAAACTGCATCACTCTCTCAAGCAATACTGATGATACAAACATTGCGGATGAAGGTTATAATTTGGAGCCAGCAACAAATCGTTATCCTATGACCCATGTCCATGATCTTGATTCTTCATCCTTAGATGAAAATGGTCCTCCAGCCTCAACTGGGCAGGATATAATAGTTTTGAGTGACTCAGATGATGATGCTGTCATGATGTTCTCTCCCAGTGCTGTGAACTGTGGCTCGATGCATGACACTGGAAATCTGTTTCCACCCAACCCACCTGAAAATTTAGGAGTGTGTAGTGAACAAACTGGTGGATGCCCAAAGGAAACCTCACTTCTTGCATTAAAAGAAGGTTTCGGTGATCTGGGATTGCCATTTTGGGAACATTCTCCCCGAGATGATCCTACTCACCAGATTCTCGATACCAGTACACAGGTGACAAATAATCCAGGTGAAGTGAAAAACTACCCTGCCAATGATCAATCTAAGAAAAGGGCCAGTTTCTGGGGCTGTTTTGGAGGCAGCAGTGGTAGCAGCAAACCTGGTGGAAGATGGGCATGATAGCACATTGAAACCTTGTTCATCATGTTAAAGAGATGGTGCCATGGGTCTTGCTGACCTGGGAGCCAACACTCAAACATGCCATGATGTCCATTCTGACAAATGGACAGATGTCAGCATTAGTGGCTCTGATGAATATTTGACTAATGCCAAAAATTGCATCTCAGAAAAGGAGCTATCCTGGAGACAAAATAACAGCTTTAGATGGTATGGAAGAAGTCTTCACTCCTTTTTATTGTTATTTCTTGTTATTATCTGTTCATTACACTGCATTTTCTTGATATGCTCGCTTAGATGATTTGAATTGCAATGCTGTGGCTACAATTTTACCACCACCACTTTGCCGCTGCCAAACCTATTGTTATCTGTGTCACTTTGAGTCACTAATTTATTTGGTAACAATGCCTCTGCTTTTGTCCCTAGAAGAAGATGGTAACATTTGATTCCTTGTGTGCAGCTTCACTCGGTGGAAGCGCAAATAACAAGGAGCTGATGGGAGAGAGATGCCGTGGTCCTATCTCACTACCACAGCCGCTACGTTCAGTTCGACCAAGATTGACACTAGACATTGCCTCGGATTCTGATTAGCATACATTTCTGCTGGTTGATGCCGGTTATAGAATCTGTAGCCGTGTGACTTGGAGAAAGGCTAAGGAGTAGAGTGTCGATCTGCTTACCATATACTTATGCTAATGTGTAGAGTCGTACAGTAGAAGCTACGTAAACAATGTATAGAGTGGTACGGTAGGAGCAATGTAATAGAAAAGTATCAGACTACAGGGAGCAATGTAATAGAGAACTATCATCAGCATTGCAGCATCTGTTATCAGACAGACTACAGGGAGCAATGTATGTAATAGAAAGTATCATCAGATAATCACTGTGTCTGTTATCAGACAGAGACTACAGAGCAGAAACTCCAGAGGAGACAGTGCCATCGGTACTTCAGCAACAGTAATTGCACACTTCTTGGACGCCCGAGGATAGTCCTCGAGTGGGGCGATTGCCTCCTGCGGTAACAGCAACGACACCCACATCATGGTGAAGGGTCACTGAAACCTGGTTTCGGGCAGCTTTTAGAAGGCGTGTGATGACGGCAAGCTCAGCGTCTCCTCCTCGGTAATCTTTGATGACGACATTGGTCAGCAAATCCTTCACGCATACGGGAACGCAGGGCAGGCACCAGGAATTGGCGAGGTTCTCATCGACGCTGCATGGTGGGATGTTATCAGCTTCCTATTAGCAACACATACATGTAACATGCATAAGAATTAAATTAATGTATACCACACGTATGGTATAGAGTAACAGATAGCAGTAGCGAGCGTCAGCAAGGAATTGAACGAAGGCAAATAAATTTGTTTGCACTCATATTGCATTGCTTTGCTCACCGAGACTCTGAGCTCCAAGAGTGCTGGGAGTAGACTGAGCGCTGCGAGGCCCAGGCACTACGGCAGACAGTGCCTTTGCGTAGCGCCTGGGTCTTTGCCGAGCACTATTTATCGGGCGCTCGACAAAGAATGCGCTCGGCAATGACTCCTTTGCCTAGCGCCATGCCTTGCATGACCGAATAATTCAAGGAGGGGCGCACAGCGGGGAGGGTCCTTTTTAGTAGATGACTCGTCGGGCCGTCAGAGCGGGACTTCTTTGGTAAAAAAAAGAACTTTAATAACTTTGTTTTTATGAAGGAGTCGTCATTTTCTATCAGGAAGGCTATGTCATTTACAACCCCGGCGTATTTCGGATGCTTGAAGGCCCCGCTCACCCGAAGTGATTTATAAAAATTCTTCTTTCTCGATGGTGATCGGTCATGGTATCCATAACGTTGCATCTTTTTCGGCCAAATCCTGATTTCGTTTTGCTTCTCCCGGTCGATCGACTCGACTCTTTTCCCTGCCCCCCGGCCTCTCACTTCGTTTCGTTCTTCCTCTGTACCCTCGCTTGAATGAAGACACCCGATCGGCCCGACTTTCCCAAATGCCCACCACCGGCCCTTATCCGCAAAGAGAAACACTCGGCAAAGAACGTCTTTGCCAAACGCCAGGCGCTCGGCAAAGGATAGCACTTGGCAAAGAGCCACCGCAGAATATACCATCGGTCTTTGCCAAGCGCCTTCCGTTAGGCGCTCGGCAAAGGTGGCTCTTTGCCGAGTGCCAACCTTGGCGCTCGGCAAAGGCACCTCTTTGCCGAGCGCTGACCTTTGGCGCTCGGCAAAGAATTTTCTTTTTTTTTTGTTTTTTTCTTTCAAACTTTTTTGTCATGCATTACACATTATTTTAAAGTATATGTTAAGTTTTGGTACTTTTTTAAATCATTTTACTATTTATCGTTAGTTTATTTGATTTAATTGAATTTCTCCGATAAACGCTTGTTTGAACTGTAGGTGCATCGAATCTCCGAATTGGACGGTTCGAAAATTGATATTCGCATTACTTAGCGTATGTTAAGGCCGTATCCTGGAGCACGCATGAAATATCGAACATCTAGCGCACGGAACACGGCGACCAAGTTGCGCGTGAAGTGCTATTAAATAAAAAAAGCAAACAAAGTTCGAAAATCACGAAATTTAACGAAACGTCTTTGGAGCACATGTGGAGGCTATAGTCAAAATTTGGTAAAGTTTCGTGCACGTTGTCATGTAAGTTAGTTAGAAACCTAGACATCCCACCGCCGCCGCCGCCGCGCCCGGCCGCCGCCGCGCCGCGTGCCGCGCCCGGCCGGCCCCCGCCCCCGCCCCCCGCGCCGCGTGCCGCGCCGCGCGCCGCGCCCGGTCGGCCACCGCCACCGCGCGCCGCGCCGCGGCCGGCCACCTTCGCCGCGCCCGGCCAACCGCCCCCGCGCCGCGCCCGCCCGGCCACCGGCAGGCCACGCCCGCAACGCCGTGCTCGCGCCCACCCCGGCCCCGGCCCGCCCCTGCTCCGCCCTCGGCCGCGCCCGCGACGGCCCCCACCCCGGCCGCGCGGGCCCCCGCCCCGGAAACGGTCGCGCGCACCCCGACCGCGACCCCGCGTCGTCCGCCACAGGTACGTCTAGTTTGACATAGTAGGAGTAGTAGGTGTAGTAGTAGTGGTAGTTGGAGTAGTAGGAGTAGGAGTAGTAGTAGGCGAAGTCGTGGTAGGCAATGTGGTAGTAGTAGGATTAGTAGTAGGTGTATTAGTAGTTGGAGTAGTAGTAGTAGTAGTAATTGTAGGTGTAGTAGGTAGTAGTCGTAGAAGGGTTAGGACTATGAGTAGTAGGCGTAGTAGTAGTGGTAGTGTGAGTAGTGGTACTACTAGTAGTGGTTATACTAATAGTGTTAATACTTGCATATATTCTTCTGCATGGATTGGAAATACATATGTGCTAGTCGGCCATCGTGCCGGTGATGTATTTGTGGTTGTCGGCCATCGTGTCATCTTTTTTTGCAGGTTTGGTAACCTCCCCGTACAGGGGAGGTGCTACCGAAATTTTTTGTTCTCACTAATTGGTTTTTTTTCAGGAGGGCTCCCGTTGGAGGATAGCTGAAGGAGCACAACTCGGCACTGCCCCGCTAGCCTGTCTTCACCGGCACCTACGGTATGACCCCTCTTTCCGTCACATGTGGACGTAGGTCGCGTTACCCAGTTAGGCGTCTCCCGTCCGAAACGGATACGGTTGGAAGTATGCGATCTTTGCATATGTATAACCATATCTGTTTCGGATTGTCCACTTTTTTTGGACAGCCCACGGATGCATAGACGAGGTTAGTTTCTATGGTCTGCTCTGATCCGAGACAGGGTTTCGGCCTCACCTTCGTGTTGTTCTCCGGATACACACTCTCCCCGCCGGGACGTGTATCTGGAGAACAGCGGGGAGGTGCTACCGAAATTCTATCTCGGCTCGGAGTAGCCCATGGAAACTAACCTCGTCTACGCATCCGCAGGTGGGATTAAGACCTATCCTTACCTATTAGATGGTAGGAGCACGAAGTAGATGCACTTGATGTTTATGTTCATCTTTGATATGCATGTTAGAGGATGGATGACCGTGAGTGGATGTATGTGGGATACACAAGTAAGCATGATTTTAGCATTGAATGGGGGCAGAAGACGGAGGCTTTCTTGGACCGTGCATTCGGCAGTGGTGTGAATAGAGCGTGATTGGCGAAGTGTCCCTGTAGCAAGTGTGCAAATAGGAAATGACAAAACCAGGGGACCATGGCTAAACATCTTCAGTTGAATGGCTTTGTGCCGGGCTATACCCGGTGGGTACACCATGGTGAAGCGCATCGGTTGAGAGAGGAGGTCGTGCGGCCTCGCCTCGAGCATGTCGATGATGGTGGCGGGGTTTTAGACATGTTAGATGACTTCGCGCAAGCACAGATCCCTGATGGATGTGCGAAGGAGGCGGAGGCATCCGCAAAGGCGTTCTACGACATGGCTTCGGCACAGAAACCCCTTCATGATCGCACGACGGTTTGTCAGCTCGATGCCGTTGGACGCGTGATGGCGTTTAAGGCCGAGATCAACATGAGTCGGCAACACTTCAGTGGCATGCTGGCCTTGATTGCTAGCCTGCTTCCGGAGGGCCACGTGTTGCCAAAGAGCCTGTACGAGTGCCAGAAACTCCTTGATGGACTCAAGATGCCGAACGAGCAGATACATTGTTGTCCGAATGGGTGTGTCCTCTTCAGGAAAGATCTTGAGCAGGAGAAGTATTGTCCGAAGTGCAAAGCCTCCCGGTACCTGGAGGTAGACTCTGGTGGAGGCCACAAGGAGCAGCTTACCGTCCCAATGAAAATCCTACGGTACCTCCCTTTCTTGCCGAGGATCCAATGGCTATACATGAGCGAGGAGCATGCTAAGCAGATGACTTGGCACAAACTGGGGAAACGATACAATCCCGACAAGATGGTGCATCCGTCCGATGGTGAAGCATGGAAACACTTTGATCGCATCCATCATGAGAAAGCGTCAGAGGCTCGTAATGTACGCGTGGCGCTGGCAACAGATGGGTTCAATCCTTATGGTATGATGGCTGCCCCGTACACGTGTTGGCCCGTGTTCGTCATCCCACTGAACCTCCCCCCTGGCGTCTCCTTTCAACGTTTGAACGTATTCTTGTCATTGATTATTCCTAGACACCCGGGGAAGAAGATGGGTGTCTTCATGGAGCCTCTGATTGATGAACTCGTCAGTGCTTGGGAGGATGGGGTGTGGACATACGATCGAGCTACAAAGACCGTCTTCAAAATGCACGTTTGGTACCAGTACTCCATGCATGACTTCCTAGCTTATGGGATATTTAGCGGTTGGTGTGTCCACGGGAAGTTCCCATGTCCATTATGCAAGGCTCATCTGAGGGTCATCTGGCTCAAGAACGGTGGCAAGTATTCATCGTTCGACAAACATCATCAATTCCTGCCCCTCGACAACGCATTTAGGCGAGACACCGTGGGCTTTACGAAAGGTGTCGAAGTCACTGAACCTCCACCACAGATGATGACTCCTGCCGAGGTCCATGCTCAGATTGATGCTCTCGTGGAGAATGAACAAGGTGATGGGTTCATGGGATATAGTGAGGAACACATGTGGACTCATAAGTCTGGCTTGACGAGGCTCCCTTATTTTGATGACCTCCTCATGCCGCATTACATTGATGTCATGCACACCGAAAAGAATGTCGCAGAGGCACTCTGGGCAACGCTCATGAACACTGAAAAGTCAAAAGACAACCCTAAGGCTCGAGTGGACCTCGCAGAGTTGTGCCATAGACCACATCAAGAGATACGAGCTCCTAGTGGTGGTAGGACATGGAAAAGGCCTAAGGCGGATTTTGTCCTGGATCCCAGACAAAGGAGGGAAGTACTCGAATGGATGAAGACGTTGATGTTCCCCGATGGGTACGCAGCAAATCTGAGGAGGGGAGTGAACTTAAGTACTCTCCGAGTGAACGAGATGAAGAGTCATGACTACCACATTTGGATTGAGCGTCTTCTCCCGACAATGGTCTGAGGCTTCGTCCCTGAGCCCATATGGATAGTGCTGGCAGAGTTGAGCTACTTCTTCTGCCAGCTCTGTGCCAAGGGGTTATCTCGGTCCATGACCGCAGGCAACGTGGCAGCGCACATCCTTCAGGAGTTCTGGGTAAGTCTTCCTCGCACTACATGCCTCAATGCAACACATTCATTGGATCCTACTTGAAATAACTAATGCATACATCGTGTCTTCATATGCAGACGTACTTCAAGCTCGACGAGAGCTACGAGGGCAATGCGGACGCCGTGGCTAGGAAAGCTTGCAGGAAGCGCATCACGGACATGTACCACGAGGCAAGAGTCCAGCCCATCAGAGATTACTATGGGAAGCAATTTGGAGAGAGCGTCAACAAGAAACAAATCCGAGATCGGAGGCTCTCTCTCACCAAAGAGCAGTTCATGCAGGTAACTGAACAACTTTAAATTAAGTTCCTTTCAACATTAGGTGCTATGAACTTGACTGCCTAACATGTCGATTACTTCATGACGTGTAGGTCATTCCTTGGTGGTGCGAAAAGTCCCCTGAGGCGTGGGGGCAAATCGTGGACCGTTGGCTGAGCGAGGAGTGGCGGCAGCAGCACGCGGCTGCCCGGGCTCACCGTTTGGCCATGCCAGGTGTACCTCACCATCAAGGCAACCGCAACGTCGGCGGCTTCGGCCGAGTTTGGGTACGTCATCATGTTTGTAACTGTTGCCATGCTTTAATGTAACTAGGCAAAGACTACTAACAAACTTCTCTTCGTTCTCGCAGTCGGCGGCGCACGATGGCCAGTCATGCTCCTACTTCGCCGCATATACCATGTCACACAAGGGCAAGGCGACGTCCGACGTCTCCTTCAACCCGGAGGGCCCGCCCGAGGCGTACACAAGTGAGAGCGCCTACAAGAAAGTCACCGAGTACCATGAGGCGGCGAGGGCGATGTATGGGTCGGATTATGATCCAACGACTGACAACATCGATGCGCGCCTCGTCATGTGTCTTGGAAAGGGAAAGCAGCATGGGCGCTACTGGATGGCCAACAGCGTGATCGACAGCGCCACTACTCCCACTCTCTCCCAGATCCGAGCACAGACCACGAGTGGCTTCGGACTCAGGTGGAGGTCTATGCACAGGCCCAGGTCGAGGCACTACAGATTAGTTTTGGTTTACTCATTGTGCATTACACGAGGATGTCCTTGTCGCTTCACTAACATTACCTTTGCAACAATGTATAGACTCAGGTGGAAACTTCGAACAAGAGGGCCGACGAGCTGGAGGCGGTTGTGGCTTCAGAGCGGGCGGCGCGGCTGGCAAGTGACCAGAGGATGTCGGATGTGCTGGCGTTTCTGCAGAGTTCTCTGGGTGTTACTTTGCCACCCAGCTTGATGGGTCAATCTCAGCCTCCTCCCGTCATTCCTCCCTTTGTTGCTCTCAACACTACTCCGGTGAGTAATATATATCATACATGCATGTTATTTAGCTATTTAACTTTGTCTCATGCAATCGCTGCTCCTATGTGTAGCCTCAGTCGGCGGGTTCGAACCACGTGCCGAACGAGCATGGGGGACCGTCGCCGCCGTCACATAGGTGGCCCGGGTACCAACCTCCACCGCCGCCTCAGTGAGTAACGTTGAAGTTGTTGTCACGTATTCCTTCTCTTGGTGATGGACCTGGACTTGTTGTGTTAAACTTCATGTTGTCATGGACTTGGACTTGTTATGTTGAACTTCATGAACATCAAGTTGTTGTAATGGACTTTATCGCCGAATAAGTGATGCTATTATGAGATATATGTGCTATTGTGATATATATGGTGACGGTGGTGATAAAAGCGATGAAATTGTGATATAAATGGTGTTATTTGTGTTCATGGTGATATCCATTTGATGTATATATATATATGATATGTTGTGTTTGCAGCGATAGAAAGCAAAAAATAAAAAAAACAAAATCTGAGTTCCAGATTTGCCTAGCGCAGCGCTAGGCAAAGAGCCTTTGCCGAGCGCTTTTTGGCGCTGCGCTCGGCAAAGCTGCCATATTTAGCGATGTAAAACGGCAGCTTACCCAGCTTTGCCGAGCGCCAAGCTGGAGGCGCTAGGCAAAGAAATTTTTTTAAAAAAAATTGTTTCTCTTTGCCGAGCGCCAGGCGGGAGGCGCTAGGCAAAGAATTTTTTTTAAAAAAATCAGTTTGCTCTTTACCGAGCGCCAGGCCGGAAGCGCTAGGTAAAGAATTTTTTTAAAAAAATCAGTTTGCTCTTTGCCGAGCGCCAGGCTGGAAGCGCTAGCCAAAGAATTTTTTTTTAAAAAAATTAGTTTGCTCTTTGCCGAGCGTCAGGCTGGAGGCGCTAGGCAAAGAATTTTTTCTTAAAAAAATCAGTTTGCTCTTTGCCGAGCGCCAGGCTGGAGGCGCTAGGCAAAGATTTTTTTTTAAAAAAAATCAGTTTGCTCTTTGCCGAGCGCCTTATTAGAGGCGCTCGGCAAAGAAAACGTCACGCCGTGACTACCGCCGTGACTGTCGCTTTTCTTTGCCGAGTGCTGCCTAGGCGCTCGGCAAAGGCTTTGCCGAGCGCCCGATAAAAGACGCTCGGCAAAGGAGCTTTTGCCGAGCATTTCGTTGCCAGGAAGCCCTTTGCCAAGCGCAATTCGGCCTTTGCCGAGTTTCTCAGGCGCTCGGCAAAGCCACAGTCTACAGTAGCGAGGGTCGTCAGGTTGTGCAGGGACTCCCTCCTCTTCTGCTTGAGTGGAGGACCCAAAGCTCCATGGATCACGATAACGTGCTGCTCGGCGGCCACCCGCAGCTTGATGGACAGCATGTTTCTGTTGCCACCACCACCATTGCCGGGCACATACGCGATGGTAAGTCTGGAGCCGGCGCACTTTCAAAATCGCAGGTAAACGAGTGAGGCAGACTCGATGATCAGGCCTGTTGGCTGTTGGAGTTGTTCCAAATTCACTCCAGGATATAGGCCGGGCTTCTGACGAAGCGAAGCGGAGGCCCGTCGCCGGAGGCTTGGGCCGGAGCGTAGCGATATATATGCCCTTGCTAGGGTTTCGTGGAGACTTGATTCTCTTGTAAGCCGCCACATGCGTGTAACCCCAAACTCTTGAGATAGTGAGATTGTTGCCGGCTGGTGCCTGTGGTTTTTCCCCTTCGCATTGAAGGGGTTTTCCACGTAAATCGTGTGTCTCCGCTGTGATTGATTTCGTTTACTTCATATTTCTATACATCGTTCATAACAAGTGGTATCAGAGCTTTGGTTTACGGTTCATGACGACGTCGATGAAGTTCGATCTTCCGCTGCTGAACTACGACACGCGGTTCTCGCTATGGCAAGTCAAGATGCGGGGGATTCTGGCGCAGACTCATGACTATGATGAGGCGCTGGATAATTTCGGCAAGAGGAAGGCTGAGTGGACTCCTGAGGAGACCCGCAAGGATCAGAAGGCGCTCGCCCTAATTCAGTTACATCTTCATAATGATATTTTGCAGGAGTGTTTGAAAGAGAAAACTGCTGCAGAACTATGGCTGAAACTGGAATCGATCTGTATGTCCAAGGATCTAACCAGTAAGATGCAGATGAAGATGAAGCTGTTCACTCTGAAGATGAAGGAGGAGGATTCGGTGATGACCCACATCGCTGAATTCAAGAAGATCGTGGCCGACCTAGTGTCGATGGAGGTTAAGTATGATGATGAGGACTTAGGTCTTTTACTGTTATGTTCTTTGCCAAATTCGTATGCAAATTTTCGTGACACCATACTTTTAAGCCGAGATGAACTAACCCTAAAGGAAGTTTATGAGGCTCTCCAGTCTAGGGAGAAGATGAAAGTCATGGTGCAGACTGACGTGACGTCGTCCTCAAAGGGCGAAGCTTTGCATGTGAGAGGCAGAACTGAAAACAGACCCTCAAATGAAAAGAGCTACGAAAGGAGAGGCCGTTCAAAGTCCAAGCCGCCTGGTAATAAAAAGTTCTGTGTTTATTGCAAGCTGACAAATCATAATGTTGAGGATTGCAGAAAAGTACAGAATAAGGAGAAGAGAAAAAATAAGTCGGCTGGTAAGGTCTCTGTTGCTGCTGCTGCTTCTGATAATGATTCTGGAGATTATCTGGTAGTATTTGCTGGTTGTGTTGCTGGTCATGATGAATGGATTCTTGATTCCGCATGTTCATTTCATATTTGCACTAACAGAAATTGGTTTAGTTCATATAAGCCTGTGCAGAAAGGGGATGTTGTGCGGATGGGAGATGATAACCCACGTGACATCGTGGGGATTGGATCAGTTCAGATCAAGACTGATGATGGCATGACATGCACGCTGAAAAATGTCAGGTATATACCAGGGATGTCCAGAAATCTTATCTCATTGAGCATGCTTGATGCAGAAGGTTACAAATATTCCGGTTCAGATGGCGTTCTAAAGGTATCAAAGGGTTCTCTTGTCTGCTTGAAAGGTGATCTTAATTCTGCAAAGTTATATGTCCTTAGAGGGTGTACTTTACCTGGTTCTGATTCAGCTGTTGCTGCTGTTACTAATGATGAACTTAGTAAAACTAACCTTTGGCACATGCGTTTGGGACATATGAGTCACCATGGTATGGCAGAATTGATGAAGAGAAACCTGCTGGATGGCTGCACTTCGAGTAAAATCAAGTTTTGTGAGCATTGCATTTTCGGGAAGCATAAAAGGGTACATTTCAACACTTCGGTTCACACCACTAAAGGTACTCTTGATTATGTTCATGCTGATTTATGGGGTCCTTCTAAGAAGCCCTCACTTGGTGGTGCTCGTTATATGCTTACAATTATTGATGACTACTCTAGAAGGGTTTGGCCTTATTTTCTAAAACATAAAGATGATACTTTTGCTGCTTTTAAGAACTGGAAAGTAATGATAGAAAGGCAAACTGAAAGGAAGGTAAAATTGCTTCGTACTGATAATGGTGGAGAATTTTGTTCGCATGCCTTTAATGATTATTGCAGACAGGAAGGCATTGTTAGGCATCACACCATACCTCATACTCCACAACAGAATGGTGTGGCCGAACGTATGAACAGGACCATCATATCCAGGGCCCGTTGCATGCTGCCTAATGCAAGGATGAGCAAGCGTTTTTGGGCTGAAGCTGCTAATACTGCCTGTTACTTGATAAATAGGTCGCCTTCTATTCCACTAAATAAGAAAACTCCCATTGAGGTATGGTCTGGTACGCCTGCTGATTATTCACAGTTGAAAGTTTTTGGATGCACGGCTTATGCTCATGTTGATAATGGAAAATTAGAGCCTAGAGCTGTTAAGTGTCTTTTCCTTGGTTATAGTTCAGGAGTCAAAGGCTATAAGTTGTGGAATCCTGAAACAGGAAAGACTTTTATGAGCAGGAGTGTTGTATTCAATGAATCTGTGATGTTTACTAACAGTTTGCCCTCAGATCATGTTCCAGAAAAAGAGCTGCAGCATATGCGCATGCAGGTGGAGCATGTTGATGATGATACAGGTGTGCAGGTGGAGCCTGTTGATGAGCAGGATGACCATGATAATGATGTTGCTCATGATGATGTTCAGCAAACTCCTCCTATTTTGCAGCTAGAGGAGGATTTACCTATTGCTCAACGCAAGTCAAAAAGGACAGTTGCACCTCCTAAACGTCTCATTGAAGAATGTAATTTGTCTTACTATGCTTTGAGTTGTGCTGAACAGGTGGAGAATGTTCATGAGCCAGCAACCTATAAAGAAGTTGTTCGTTGTGGTGATAGTGAGAATTGGATTTCTGCTATGCATGAGGAGATGCAGTCTCTTGAGAAGAACAGTACATGGGAGGTTGTACCTTTGCCTAAGCAAAAAAAGACCATCAGCTGCAAATGGATCTTCAAGAGAAAGGAGGGTTTATCTCCAAGCGAGCCTCCAAAGTATAAGGCAAGGTTAGTTGCTAAAGGCTATAGTCAAATTCCGGGTGTTGACTATAATGATGTGTTCTCTCCAGTGGTAAAACACAGTTCAATTCGTACTTTCCTTAGTATTGTTGCTTCACATGATCTTGAGCTTGAGCAGTTAGATGTGAAGACTGCGTTTTTGCATGGAGAGCTTGAGGAGGACATATACATGGACCAACCGGAAGGGTTCATAGTGCCTGCCAAGGAAAAATATGTGTGCAAGTTGAAGCGATCCTTGTATGGTTTGAAACAGTCCCCTCGTCAGTGGAACAAGAGGTTTGATTCATTTATGTTGTCACACAGTTTTAAAAGATCTAAATATGATAGCTGTGTTTACATCAAGCATGTTAATGGATCACCTATATATTTGTTGTTATATGTTGATGATATGCTGATTGCTGCCAAGAGTAAGATTGAAATCACTAAGTTAAAGAAGCTGTTGAGTAGTGAGTTTGATATGAAAGATCTTGGTAGTGCTAAGAAAATTCTTGGTATGGAAATTAGTAGAGACAGAAAATCTGGTTTGCTATTTCTTAGTCAACAAAATTATATCAAGAAAATTCTTCAGCGTTTCAACATGCAAAATGCTAAGGCTATTAGTACCCCTATTGCACCTCACTTTAAGTTGTCAGCTGCTCAGTGTCCTAGTACAAATGCAGAGATTGAGTACATGTCAAGGGTTCCTTATTCTAGTGCTGTTGGGTCTTTGATGTATGCCATGGTTTGCTCTCGTCCAGATTTGTCATATGCTATGAGTCTTGTTAGTAGATATATGTCTAATCCTGGCAAAGAACATTGGAGGGCAGTTCAGTGGATTTTCAGGTACCTCAGAGGCACAGCAGATTCCTATTTAAAGTTTGGAAGAACTGATAAGGGTCTTATTGGTTATGTGAATTCTGATTATGCTGCTGATCTGGACAGGCGAAGATCACTTACTGGTTATGTGTTTACTGTTGGCAGTTGTGCTGTGAGTTGGAGGGCTACTTTACAGTCTGTTGTTGCTTTGTCTACTACTGAAGCAGAATATATGGCTATTTGTGAAGCGTGCAAAGAATTAATTTGGCTGAAAGGTTTGTACGCTGAGCTCTGTGGAGTTGAATCTTGCATAAGTTTGCACTGTGACAGTCAAAGTGCAATTTACCTCACTAAAGATCAGATGTTCCATGAGAGAACTAAGCACATAGATATCAAGTATCATTTTGTACGTGATGTGATTGAAGAAGGTAAGCTGAAGATATGCAAGATTAGTACTCATGATAATCCTGCTGATATGATGACAAAGCCTGTTCCTGTTGCTAAGTTTGAGTTGTGCTCAAGCTTAGTTGGTTTAATTGATAGTCCAAGAGACTATTGTTGGCACCAGTGGTTTTCTATCTTTGTTGTGTTCAGGATGAAGGGTTGATTTATGATACAAGATGAATTTGTCTCAAGGTGGAGTTTGTTGGAGTTGTTCCAAATTCACTCCAGGATATAGGCCGGGCTTCTGACGAAGCGAAGCGGAGGCCCGTCGCCGGAGGCTTGGGCCGGAGCGTAGCGGTATATATGCCCTTGCTAGGGTTTCGTGGAGACTTGATTCTCTTGTAAGCCGCCACATGCGTGTAACCCCAAACTCTTGAGATAGTGAGATTGTTGCCGGCTGGTGCCCGTGGTTTTTCCCCTTCGCATTGAAGGGGTTTTCCACGTAAATCGTGTGTCTCCGCTGTGATTGATTTCGTTTACTTCATATTTCAATACATCGTTCATAACACTGGCTCCTGTCTTCCAGTTCGGGGATGGCTCAACAGGTTGCACCAGCCCATGGTCAGGCTCCTCAAGCACCCAAGCATGCGGGCCGTCCTCGACAAGGCCACTACCGGGAAGGTGCACCCTGTCAGGCTCAGCGTACCGAGGTAGCAGACACCGCCACACCAACCGCTGTCGCTGAGCTCTGCGCTGATATCACGATAGCCAACAGGGATATTTCTTGTTTTCCTTGCCTTCTTGATTCCTGATTTCCTGATGCTTCACATGCCCAACTAACACCAGCAACTAGGGAGAAAGGCATGCTCGCTTATCATTCTCTTTCACAAGATATCTCACCTTCTGCGTATAAACGTGCTGATGAGGCCACTTTATAGGAAGGCAAGCAATATGTGCCATTATTTAACCTATACCTGTGCTGTCTGTTGTACTGTATATTATGGTCCGGCTACTAAGAAATAATTCAGAAGAAAATAGAGACCAGTTGGATCAATAAATAGCACACCATAAGAAACACTGAACACCTACAATCTTATGTTCTACATAAGAGAAGTGCTAAATTTCAGATGCCTGAAAACAATGTTTCTTTCAGGCAATGGTTTCTAGCTGTCCAATCTAGATCCAAGGGCCAATACATCGAATTCAACCTCCTGTCTCTCCGAGATGATGGCCATGCCTGTTGCCCCTGTCTCCCCTTGGCCTGCCCCGTCCTGGGCAGCATCCCACGGTCACCACATCCGCACCGCTGCCCCACGCCGCACTAACCGGCCCCGCCTTTCCGTGGCCCAACTGCCATCTTCCTCCCATGGCCGGCGGTGCCCAGCCGTTCTGTCCCTGTGTTCACCTCCTCCGCCTGGCCGGCCTGCAGCCAATAATTTTCTCTAAGGTTGCTGGCCTCCTCCGAATGGCAATGGCCTATGCGAACTCATCGCATGAGAGTACTCCAAGATTCAGGCGACTGAAATGTAGGAGATGTGTACATATAAGTATTAATGGTTTCACGGATAAATTTAGTATGCACACTTAATCAAAATTGATTATCTATACTCTCTCTATTTGTTAACACAGTATCCATTCAAAAATTCTATATTTTTTCTCGGGTTAAGATAAGTTTACTATATTTGCTCCATATGATTTTCCATCCTATTGCATGTTTATGTGTTTTAAATATTTATTTAGTTGATGAATAATTAGCTTAAGTTATTTTGTCAAATTGTGGATCTCTATTTTGGGTTTAAACTTTCAATCTCATTAGTTGTTCCAACTTTTTATCCATGTTAAGCTAAAATGTAGTGTTTATTGTATATTTTATTCAACTTTTATATTTTATTAAAATGTTGATTCCACCCCTTAGACTCGATGAGACCTTCCAAAACTTATCAAAGTGTGGTGATCCATTATGCAGGAGTGAAAACATATCTTATCTACTACTCAAAGACCACCTTTCCTGAGACAACTCTTGATGAGACTAAATTTGAACAGTTTGTTTATGTAGTATGCTCCATTACCAAATCAGCTGAGGCCCTTTCACAGCCAGTTACTTGAACCTAGAACTCTTCATAATTAACAAATTTCTTGCAAATTTTAGTTTCATACATCAGTGCTCCATGCAGTCTCAGGATATAGAATATTAACACCTCACGATTTCCTACATCTTATTACAATATAAGATCATTATTGATAAAGATATCATCCTGACACTTTTGTTTCTTGATGGACTGCCTCTCAGAAAATGTGATCCATTTAATGCATGATAGACGACCTCTAAAGACTAGGCTGTCTGTCCTTATCCAAAATTTAATTCATCATGTACAACCAATGTTCTTACCAAGACAAATGATGCTTGGTGGGTATGATAAAATTAGATACAGTAATTGTATCTATTCCATGAAAACAGAGAGAGACACGGATGCCCCAGCTGGTATGATACTGCGTGACTCTGACCATGATGGTTGATTGCTCATCTCGATACCATCAACTCACAATCTAATATGTTTTGCTAGTATACCATCACCTCCTATATCGATCATGCAGAATGGATTCTGCTCATAAAAATAAGGAGGAGAAACACACAGGCGACACATGGTCAACTTTCAGGATACTCCTTATTCGCTCCTTCCCCCAGTTTTATTTCTCCTATTGCCCCTAGCTAGACAACATTTATAGTGACCCAGTTAGAGATAAGAGATCAAGAGCAAGGTGAGGTAAAGAAGAGACCTGAAAAGTCATGATGTCTCTAATTCGTACCTGGTAATGGCATAACTCTAGTCTCTACTCTCTAGTACATATCCCAATCACCGTGAGGGCCAACAATTCCTAGCTAGTATTACATTACATTATTATATCACTATGCCAAAATAGCACAAAGGAGACACCTTAATCAGTGACTTAGAATTGAAACGCGTCACTAATGTGATATCAGTGACGCGGATAAATAGAATGGGTCAATGACAAGATGTGGCAGCATGGCTAGGGAACAAAACACGTCACTGATATAAGTTTTCAGTGACTCTTCACGACTAGACGAGTCACTGGGAACCAGAACTGCTACCAGAGACTCATAAAAGACAAAACGTGTCACTCCTGCGTGACCGCAGACCCAAAAATTTTATCAAATTGGATGCACCGAAAGAGAAGTCCGGACTCCATCTCCTACCCGTTCCCGTCCGTCCACCTCTGCCCGTTCTCCTGCTCTGGTCCCCTCTCTCTCTCTCTCCTCTCCTCCGAACCGGCGCCGGCCTTTTCTCCGTGACTCCGCCGCCTCTGTCTCTGCTCTCGTCCTCCCCTGCCACCGCTCCTCGTATGCCGCTGCCACCTCTCTTCCTTCCCCGCCACCTCCCTCCATCCATCTGGCTGGCGCCGCCTCCCTCCTCTAGATCTGGCCGGCGCCGCTCCCTCCACATCCCCCGATGGCTGCGTTTAGAGAAGGGGCAAGGCGAGCAGGGGAGAGAGGGATGGGGGAGGAGGAGAGGATGGGAGGGGGCGGGGAGGACGTCGCAGCGGTGGCGGCTGCACGCGCCAAGGAGCAGGCGCAGAGACTGTAGGACGCGCTGGCGGGGCTGCTGACCCGAACCCGTGTAACACCCTAAAATTTGCATCATTTGAATTAGAGGTAAAATGAATTAATTTTCTATATTTGGTGCTTGTGAAAACATAGGAAATCATTTTTTTATATAAATTAAAATTCATCATAGGGTTAACAATATTGTTGTGTATACATGCCAGTACCCTAGCTTTGCCCTAACTCTAGCAGCTCACCACCGCTCGATCGAATCTCGCCGAGTAGCCGAGCTCATCCGCTGAAGTCACCGGGGCTGCCAGTTTCTTCTCCGTCCAACTCCACGCTAGAGCGGAGCTAGCAGAGCAATCTGACCAGGCGTGTGTTTTGTTCTTGCTAGCTAGATGACGTCACATGATACATGGATTTGTTTAGTGGCCGCTCTCCTTTAAAAAAAAGAAATCTAGAAATACCATCTGTTTTCTCTTAAGGAATAATTAGATCTAGACAAGGAAATTGTGCTGGCCAAGACGCGGTAAACCTGAGCAAGCTATATACACGTATATACTTGGTAGTTGGCAAGCACGTGAATTTAGATTTGTGCAAGTATATACTCCGTATATGGCTGCCAAACATATATATGTATATACATGGAAGGAGAAACAATTAAATAAGGAAGTATGCAAGTCTAGGTTTCTTGCTAACTTGGTTGATCCCGCATCACAAACAGGCTTTCCCTCAACCTTGTTTTCCGGCCGTGTGGAGAGTCCAGGTTGCACACGTCATGACTCTCGGTCTACATATATATACATATCAAGGCATCGCCCAAGCCCGGTTCATCCGCCGTCATTAGCAGGCCAAAGATCCCATGCTGTTGCTTTCATCATCTCTGATCAGGCATCTCCAGCCGCGAGCCTCGGACCATCGTATGAAGCTGCTCATCCTCTCAATGGTTTGTCAAGCAGTGATGCATCGTCGCTGATCTATTGTCGGAGGAGCCTTCTTTTGAAACCCGATCTCGCCGCTCTCTGCTTCAACATGACATCGTTGTTTCTCTTCTGACATCGGTAAGGACCTCCACACGCCTCCTGTTAGCTTGATCTGCCTCGGCCTGCTGACTCCATTGAACCTGTACGAACGTTAGCTGCTGCTGTCCATGCAGATGTCGATAAGAACAATCGGCGCCGCCACTAATCAGCCCCCTATGATCGACCTTGATGCCGTTGATGAGTCGGCACGCCGATATAGCTTGGCACGACTCACACGTCTGTGCCCGTCCTTCCGAAGAGGCTTCCGTGAAGGTAGCTGCCGCTGCCCCCATCGAGTTGCTCACCTCTAAGACATCTCCGCCCGATACGAGCCCTCGGTGAGTTTGCCATCTCACTATATCCTCCAATGTTTTTTTTTCATTAGAGAAGTCAAGGTCTCTAGGCCCTGTTCCTGCAAAACTGTGGTCGTGCCTTAGCTCTAGTTTGCTCCAATTACGTGGTTTCTGTTGCTAGCTTGTTGATGTTAGCTTGATGACATCACATTAATGGCATGATCACGTCACACACACCCTATGGTCATTTTCCTTTAGAAAAATAAATCCAGAAATACTATAGGAATACATCACCCATAGTTATCAATCGCTCTCCCCCGTTTCTTCGTTTTAATTCTGTTTCGAGTCATTCTAGTTGCGTTAGATTCGCGTCGTCGCGCTCTATGCAATAGTGGTAACCTTTATCATGTCACCCAATTCTAAAATTATTTACTTAAATACTAATTAAGTTAATGATTATTTAATGACCTTTTAATTAAAAGCAACCAAGGGATTAACTCTGTTTTGACATGTCGCAGTCAAGCTAATGCCTGCTACGTTTTAGTGGCAACATGTAGCATGTCTCACACCTCTAAATTTTATAAGTTAAATATTGATTTGATTAATATATACACAACCAAATTTCTAATTAAAAGTAATTTAAGGTTTTATATCTGGTCTTCTATAAACAAATGTTAACTTGATCAATAGCAACTTGAATATTTCTTTACTAGTTATAACTTGGTTAATTCATGCATGAAACATATAATGATTTAATCAGGTGCTTTACATGATTTATGTTTTCTAAAAAGATAAATGTTAAAGTGGCTTAAATAATATTAATGTTTATAAACAAAAGCAACATAGGACAAAATATATTACAATTTGATTGGTTTAAACATGATTCATATAAGGTTGGTTTAGATGCAATTTGAATAATGTTTGTCATGTCATAAATTTGTGAACAATACAAATTGAACGAATATTATTTTGGTTAATATATGCATCAACCGCTAGCTTCTTTAATTTAAAAGCAACATAAGCTTTATATCTCATCAGAGATATGTATAGAAATATTAAAATGATTAATTAGTAATATTAATATTCCTCTAAATATAAACTTGCTTAGTCTAAACCCGCATATTAAATCCGGTTAGATGCTCTTAGATGTCAATTTGCATTTGCAAGTCAAAGATTATTATCGGTATAAATAATGTCAAAATATTTATAAATATAATATGATTAGCATTAACTCAAATTTTGAAATTAAATTAATCTGGACTAATACTACTCAGATAGTTTTTCCTAGTTAATATAAAATCATGTTTTTAGTTGTTTCTTTTATAATATAATAGATCTTTTGATAATAGTTTCTTTTGCATCGTAGCTTCGATCTCGGCGTTTCTTGCGTCCTTGTGACCATAGCACCTAGCATTATTTTAGTACATTGTTTTTTCTTGTGTGGTGTACTGTTCTTAGTTGTTTTTCTTATTTGTATATTTGCATATGTGTGGTGCTTGTTACGAGTAGAACAAGGACCGTTTGTGGGCGCTGGAGAATTAGAAGCTGAGCGCCCGAAAGTTGCAGAATGAAAGATAAAGTTGATGCTTCTCTAAGTAAGTTGTTTTGGGTCTGAAGCATGTTTGAGGCAAGTATAACATGGGATTTCCTTGTCGTCCTATTCACTTTAATCACATAAAATCATATTTCATGTGTCTATCTTGAATGTCATTAAGGATTTTCCTAGTTTTTGATCTATACCTTGTCACCTATGGGATTTTGCATTGCGTAGCTTTTGCTAGCACTGAACATAAACTATGATCTTGTAATATGATTAATGGAATATGCAACAACACTAAAAGATGACTTTTTGATTACTGTTTAAAGAGGGCTAGAGCATGGGGTTATTTTTGGTGCTCTAGTTTCTCTCCATAAGGACTCATCTGTAAGCGAACATCCGGGACTTACAGTACAACTGTGAGGACTATATGGCTCTGGCTTTAGTCAAGTATGAGGACCTTTTCTAGCTTGTTAGTGGTAACCTTCATGGCGTAAGAATGGCTTGACGAATCGGGTATAGTGCGGCCTCTGTCCTTATATGTATAGGCTGCGCGTCATTGTGCCATTTGGAAGGGGGGCTCTACATCTGTTTGCCGAGTGAACCTAATGGCCCTAACTTGTTAGACGAACCTTTGAAAGACTTCATAGTGAACCCTGCCGACCTTCCTTGGTAGTGGGTCAAGAGGCTGATCACCTCGGGCGAAAGGGTAAATCACGACTCACAGTGGAAGTGTACAACCTCTGCAGAGTGTAAAACTGTTATAACAGCCGTGCTCACGGTCACGAGTGGCCTTGGACCCTTACGGAATAGATGATCACTAATGACTATAAATGTGTTTTTGCTATTCATTATTCATCTTTACATTGATCATATGTTTATTGTGGGATTAATGCAAACCTGATGCTACTCATATGATAAAATTGTGACAACTAAAAGCTAAATGCTGTAAACCAGTG
This sequence comes from Saccharum spontaneum, assembly GCA_022457205.1. Lineage (NCBI taxonomy): Eukaryota > Viridiplantae > Streptophyta > Magnoliopsida > Poales > Poaceae > Saccharum > Saccharum spontaneum. The sequence goes on along the minus strand of CM039581.1, from coordinate 68,784,025 downwards.
TCTATCCTTTTGAGCCTCATGAACCCCATGTTATATTTGTTGAGTTCGACATGGACTCACTCTTGCTATTTCCACCACACTCCAGTGTGTAGTAAGGTGCTACTTAAAAGGAGGAAGGTGTAGTGGAGTTTTCAGAATCTTTCAGAAGTGCTTGGCATATGGAGCCACTAGTCAGCTGTCCCTGAGAAGAATGGAGCCTGAAGTTTAGTCACCGTTCTGTGATACTCTGATGTAAGTGTTAATATAGCTATGTATACATTATATAATAACATTGTTTCTGATACTTTTTCATTCTGACATATGTGTGGACTTCCTGGGCACACATATGATTAGCTTGGTTTTGTTCTTTGCAAAATCGGGTGTGACAACCCGTGCGGAGGAGGCGCTGCGTCGCCGCACTCCAGGGCTCAGGTGGCTAGGCGAGGCCACTACAGTGCTTACCGGCATCGAGAATGTCTTTGTCATGTTGCACGTAAGTTATTCTCCTTCCCTTTTTTTGCTTGCTGCAGTGCTGTCATGGTGTTTGATGAAATGTGCAGGTCGGCAATTGTACATTTAGACTGCAGTGCGTGTGGATTTTACAGGGGCCGTGCTTTGGAGCTAATCACTGGAGTAAAAATGCCATACTCAATTGTTAAAGGCCAGCTAGCTTTTCAGGTGACTAATGCGCTTGCCACTGTGCAATATATCTATTCTTAGAAAATGTGTGTTGGTGTAACCGTATATACTAACATAACTGGGAGTACGGGCCTGCATGGTGTATATATGTGTGTGGATATTTAATCTATTTGTGTATTAAGGAATTGATTAACAATGTGGTCATGCCCTTAAGTAGCAGGGCAATCCGATTTTATTGTGCTTTAGGCTTTTATATTTAGGTTATAACTGAACCCTTAATCTCTCATGCCTTGTGTTACAGAGAAGAGGCATTCTGAGGCTAACCGGATCAGGGAGAAGTACCCTGACAGAATTCCAGTAAGCTTCTACCCTCATGTATCTGCTTCTTTCTTCATGATCACTTTGATCTAATTTATGGCAATATAGGTGATTGTTGAGAAGGCCGAGAGGAGTGATATTCCTGACATCGATAAGAAAAAGTCAGTTCTCAACTTCTCTAAGTTAACCATAATTGCTATACAACTATGCTCATCTTTAATTGATTGTGAGTTACTGCTAGTGAGATTTCTACTGTTTTCCTGATAATTGATGGTAGTTGGTGCCATCCATTTAGCATTGTATTGGGCTGCCCTAATACGAATGTGCAACCGTATTGCATTGTGGTCATTTATACACATATATTATTTCCGTTGTCCCAATTACTATACCATCATCTATGGTGTAATGGAAATTGTTTGATAATTGCAACAAACTGACACTATTCCTAATAAACAGATTTGTTGTGTTAAATATTTACTATGGTTTCCACGTTTTTGTGGTCCAGAAATGGCTGGTGATTTTAGTTTCATTTTTGGAATAAAGTGGCTCCATTACCATTCTGTATGAAAATAAATGCTACCGCATTGAAGCACTATTCGAGAGGACATGTCGAGATGCTTCTGAGTCAATCAGGTTGTCATTGCAAACTTCATTTCAGCTGTTAGATTTTATTATTTTACTTCTCCGAAACTCTTAGAAGCAACACTTTGCCCGTTAAAATTTAACTGTTACTTAGTCAAATTGCTGATTTTATTTTTAAGGACTTAGTTTGTCATTCATTTCTTCACAGCTATGTTATCAATGACTGAATGTAGTTCTTTTCCCTATTTGTTTCAACTAAAGCACAAGGCTGCTAAGGTCAACTGATGAGATGCCTGTATTATAGCTTATATACTTTGGGATATCTGTATTATAGGTGTACACTCCTACTGTCCAGTTCACTTTGATGCGTTCCACTGATCCACTTTGTGCTTGTTGATCTGACTGTCACACCCCAAAATTTTTGATTTTGGGTTGTGCATAGAAAACACTAATTAAAATAAATGTTTTAATATTCAGATAAAATTTCCTAAGTTTAGTTTATGATAGGATCAATTAGTTATAAAAAAATAATATCTTTCTTCTCCAGCACGTCTTTATCTTTTTCCGCAATCAATATTCCTTGTTTCTTAGCTCAAGTTTTCATTGGGAGTTTCCTAAAATATTTTCTTTGTAACCCAAATCACTCCTTTCAGTTTCTCGTCCATCAATCAATCTCTACAAACTTCTCGAGAATTTTTCCGACTTTTTCTGTAGCTTGTTTCTACTTGTCTGTGAGCATAATCTAATTTTTAGATGCTCTAAAATTACCTTTCAGTGAGCTCCAAATATTTTATTTGGATTCCTCATGTTCCATAATGTCTCTGGAAAATTTCCATGAATTTTCGGAGCTTTCGGAGTATTTTTCATGGCTTAAATAATAATTCTGGACTTTTCTAGAATTATTTTATCCATGAAATTAATTAATTCCGAAAATAATAAATACCTCATTTTCCACCAAAGCCTGTGTGCAATAATCCTAAATGCCTATTCATTTATTTACTAATGGGCTTTAATAATTAATTAGGCCTATTAGTAAAGATGGAGGGTGCAACGTCAATTAGCACCATATCGCTAGTTGACATGGAGGTGGAGAGTTTTTCTCCCAATATATACGCACCTACCCCATGGGCAAAGCACACCAAAAACTACCGTGGAGGAGCCCTTAGTTTGGGAAATCTCTCGTGTAGTAAATCATATTTTTCTCATCCTTCTCCCGCCGCCGCTGTTTCCGCCGCCGCCGCTGTCGCCGCCGCTGTTGCCGTCGCCGCCGCTATTGCCGCCGCCGCTGTTGCCGCCGCCGCCGCTATTGCCGCCGCCGCCGTGATTTGTTCATACATCCATCCCCTGCATCTGCGCCGTGTTCTACAGGAGGCTACCGCCACTACTACGAACTTCGTCAGATCGTCGCCCTTCTCGGTTGAGCCAATCCTGCAAGCTGCCGCCGTGCACGCCGTCTGAAGCCCCACCGGCGTTCGCGACCCGCTGCCGATTTCTGCGTCGAGGTGAAGCAGCCGTAGGTGCCCTTTGTCCTCTCTCTTTCGATCTCTATGTTGCTCAGCCATCGCCGGTCTTCGCAGGAAGCCGACGCGCGACCTGTGCCGAGCTTCACGTTGCCGCTGTCGATCTCACAGATGAAAGCACCGCAAGCCCTCCATTCTCTTCCGTGGGAACCGCAGGTTCATGCCGCAACCCTGCTCATCCCTCGCTTTTCCATCCTACGATATTGCAAGATCATCAAGAACAGACAGGCAGGGAAGAACACGCCGTCGACGCTGCGGTTGTCCTCTGGTGGCAGTCATCAGTTGTCACCCCTGTGCATGGTTGGATCAAAACAAGCATCACAGCTTCGTCATCTTTACTGCTGGCAATCGATTCATCGTTCTCACCACGCATTTAGGTGAATCATCGTGACTCCCTTTTGTTTTCTGTTTCCCATCTAGTTAGTTTCAACACTCATAGGCATGCTTTCTGTTCGACGCCGGCTACCTGAACTGCATGTGTCCAGTGCAACAACCCGTAGACAGTTCAGAGTCTCCATGTCAATCTATCTGTTATCAAGAAAACCCATGATCATTAGATTTTATTCATGAGGGAGTCGTACTCTTTTTGACATAATTAAATATTAATTTGATCAATGTTCGCTTATATGTTTACAATTATAATCTAATTAGACTAATCACGCTACATGTAATATATTCATGTATATCTCTTTTGCAAAGATAATGTTTAATATTCCATTATGCAATAATATCTATATAATAAAATGCGGTTAGCTTCAACTTGATTTTGATGTAAATATGATGTTATTAAGTAAAGTATTAAATTGGATTAATGCTTTATGCAAATGGTTTTCTAAATTAAAAACAACATCGGTTAATATTTAGCTTTTCATATATTTTTAAGTTATAAATTGTTTAGCTTAAACACGTCTCATTCATAATTCGGTGGGATACTCTCACATGTTTATTCCTTTGCAAAGTAAATGATTTAATAAGATGAGACATGTTTATAAATAAGACATGATTAGTTTAACTCAGATTTGGACTAAGCATAGTTTAACTAATCTAAGTTAATAACCTTTATCAATTTTATTTAATTAAAATAATCAAGCTCATAGTTGTTTCCTTTATAATATAAAAACTCTCGATAGTATTATTGTTTAGCATGTTTTAATTTATGCGTTCAAATAATATATTAATCTATATGCAATTAGTTTTCCAATTAATAGCAACGTAAACATGTTTATAAATTATAATTTGCTTAGTTTAACAACATGCCATATACAATTCGATTAGATGCTCTCACATGTCAATTTGCATTTGTAAATTAAAGTTATCGGTATAAATATAATGTTGAACTATTTGTAATAAATAAAATATAACTAGTTTTGACCCCGTGTTTTCAAACCGAAATATATAACTTCTCTGATCTAAATTACTTACCTCACATGTTTATTAAAATAAATCAAGCATGTAGGATTTTCTAATATAAACTCTCGGTTGTCGTTTCTTTTTAATCGTAGCTCCGTTCTCGGCGTTTCTTGTGTTCTCATGACCATAGTAACTAGCTCTCTTGTAGTACGTCGTTTTAATTTGTGTGGTGTATTGTTCTTAGTTTTCTATGTTTGCTTCTTGCATGTTTTCCTATGTGTGATGTTTGCTACAAGTAGAATGAAAACCCTCTGTGAGCACTAAAGATCAGAAGGTGATGACCAGAAGCAAAGTATGAGGAAAATGTGGGCAAGAGTAAAAGGCAAGTATAGCATTGGATCATCCTTGTTTCCTATTCACCTTTAATACACTTAATTCATGTGCATGTGTCTACCTTGTTACCCCTAAGGATATCCTAGCTTTTGTATCTTGTACCTTGACACCGGTGGAACATTGCATTGGGTAGTATTTATGCTAGTGCTCAAGATAAATAACCATGATCTGTAACTTGACTAATGGTATATGCAATAAACGTTTAAAAGATGCTTTATAGCAACATGACTCAAGAGGGCTAGAGCATTGGGTTGTTTTTATGGTGCTCTAGTTTCTCTCCTTAAGGACTTATCTGTAAGCGAACATCCGGGACTTACAGTACAACTGTGAGGGCTACATGGCTCTGGCTTTAGTCATATAAGAGGACCTTTTCTAGCTTGTTAGTGGTTACCTTTAAGGCGCAAGAGGGGTGTGTTCCGGGTTGGGTGTAGTGCGGCTCCTGTCCTTATGAGTATAGGCTGCATGTCATTGTGCCATACGGAAGGGGGGCTCTACATTTGCAGGCCACAGAAACCTAGCGGCCCTAACTTGTTAGACGAACCTTTGAAAGACTTCATAGTGAACCCTGCCAACCTTCCTTGGTAGTGGGTCAAGAGGCTGATCACCTCGGGCGAAAGGGTAAATCACGACTCACAGTGAAAGTGTACAACCTCTGCAGAGTGTAAAACTGTTATAACAGCCGTGCTCACGGTCACGAGCGGCCTTGGACCCTTACAGAATAAATGATGAACACTGGTGATAATGTTAATATGGATGATATTGATGCTCATTAATGATTATTATTTCTTGCTATACATTATTCTCGTTTACATGATCATGAGGTTATTTGGGTAAACTTGTTGCTACTCAACTGCTAAAAAGATGACTCACTAAAAGTTATTGCAGTAAACCCGTGTCAAACCTTTTGAGCCTCATGAACCCCGTGTTATATTTGCTGAGTTCGACATGGACTCACCCTTGCTATTTCCACCACACTCCAGTGTGTAGTAAGGTGCTACTTAGAAGAAGGATGAAGGTGTAGTGGAGTTTTCAGAAGTTTTTCAGAAGTGCTTGGCATATGGAGCCACCAGTCAGCCGTCCCTGAGAAGAATGGAGCCTGAAGTTTAGTCACCGTTCCGCGATACTCTGATGTAAGTGTTAATGTAGCTATGTATACGTTATATAATAACATTGTTTCTGATACTTTTTCATTCTGGCATATGTGTGGACTTCCTGGGCACACATATGATTAGCCTGGTTTTGTTCTTTAGAAAACCGGGTGTGACAGAGTGGTATCAGAGCGATGTTGACTGTAGGACGTATGCCAAGTAGCACTGGACGTATTCTAAAACTTAATTTATGATAAAACTATGTTGTCATCCCTTGACCCTTTGATTTTGACTATTTCCTCTTCCTTGTCCTGTTGTATCCCCTCCTTGATATAGCTTCCTTTGAGCTATTATTTTGTTACTCCCTTGGATTTTGTTTTACGTTGTTTTTACTAAAAGTTTTCTGATCTCATCTTGTTCTAAAGATTCGATGGCCTTTCATCATCCATAATCTTCCATTAGGATGACCACCATTATTGAAGAAGCACGTGTAGTACCGATGATGTGATGTGTGCTTGTCTTGTTTGACGTGATGTCTGTGTGTTGTCTTTGTTCTTGTGTTCCAAAGGAGGCCCGAAATCATCTTGAGAATTAGCTCAATCTATGTTAAAGTGGGGTAGTATCCTCTCTTGACCTACTTAACCTTCGATCAATCCTAATTCTTATTGTCTTTTCCATATATCATCCTTGCTTACTCTTGGTTTCTATGCTTTCTTCTTTATCTTAACCCAAGGGAGGATCAACACATGAAGGACTCATCAATAGTAGTAAGCCTTAAAGAAAGTGTTGCCTTCAATGACATCGCCAGGTGGAACAAGATCTTTGTTAAGTGGGGTAGCGTCCGCCACCATCATCAATCTCAAGTCACGAGACAAGAAGACTCAAAGACCAATCGCTGTCATAATATCATCTTTTGCTAGTCCTTGCCCCTTAACCAATCTCACTTTCTCGCCATCAATCTTTATCTTTCTTATCACCTTTTTGTTGATCTTCGATGGTCGTTCTTACACCTCATTAATCTCAAAACAATCTTAAAGAGCTATCTTCAATTTCTTTATCCAACTTTGTTAATCCTTAATCTCTATATTATATCTCGACAAAGGTCTTAGAACAACCTTGATAATCAGCTTTATCTTTCTTCCTAGTCTCTCCGAATCTCGGGACGAGATTCATGTTAAGTGGGGTAGAATTGTCACACCCCAAAATTTTTGATTTTGGGTTGTGCATAGAAAACACTAATTAAAATAAATGTTTTAATATTCAGATAAAATTTCCTAAGTTTAGTTTATGATAGGATCAATTAGTTATAAAAAAATAATATCTTTCTTCTCCAGCACGTCTTTATCTTTTTCCGCAATCAATATTCCTTGTTTCTTAGCTCAAGTTTTCATTGAGAGTTTCCTAAAATATTTTCTTTGTAACCCAAATCACTCCTTTCAGTTTCTCGTCCATCAATCAATCTCTACAAACTTCTCGAGAATTTTTCCGACTTTTTCTGTAGCTTGTTTCTACTTGTCTGTGAGCATAATCTAATTTTTAGATGCTCTAAAATTACCTTTCAGTGAGCTCCAAATATTTTATTTGGATTCCTCATGTTCCATAATGTCTCTGGAAAATTTCCATGAATTTTCGGAGCTTTCGGAGTATTTTTCATGGCTTAAATAATAATTCTGGACTTTTCTAGAATTATTTTATCCATGAAATTAATTAATTCCGAAAATAATAAATACCTCATTTTCCACCAAAGCCTGTGTGCAATAATCATAAATGCCTATTCATTTATTTACTAATGGGCTTTAATAATTAATTAGGCCTATTAGTAAAGATGGAGGGTGCAACGTCAATTAGCACCATATCGCTAGTTGACATGGAGGTGGAGAGTTTTTCTCCCAATATATACGCACCTACCCCATGGGCAAAGCACACCAAAAACTACCGTGGAGGAGCCCTTAGTTTGGGAAATCTCTCGTGTAGTAAATCATATTTTTCTCATCCTTCTCCCGCCGCCGCTGTTTCCGCCGCCGCCGCTGTCGCCGCCGCTGTTGCCGTCGCCGCCGCTATTGCCGCCGCCGCCGCTATTGCCGCCGCCGCCGCTGTTGCCGCCGCCGCCGTGATTTGTTCATACATCCATCCCCTGCATCTGCGCCGTGTTCTACAGGAGGCTACCGCCACTACTACGAACTTCGTCAGATCGTCGCCCTTCTCGGTTGAGCCAATCCTGCAAGCTGCCGCCGTGCACGCCGTCTGAAGCCCCACCGGCGTTCGCGACCCGCTGCCGATTTCTGCGTCGAGGTGAAGCAGCCGTAGGTGCCCTTTGTCCTCTCTCTTTCGATCTCTATGTTGCTCAGCCATCGCCGGTCTTCGCAGGAAGCCGACGCGCGACCTGTGCCGAGCTTCACGTGAATTTTTTTTTATTTTTAGCCCAAATTTGAAACAAATTTTAAATTTAACCCGTCTTTCAAAAAAATTTTAAATCTAACCCGTTTGGCCCCGCCACCATGCATGGCGGGGCAAATGCACTGAACCCCGCCATGCATGGTGGCGGGGTACAGATCCGACGTGGCAGGGGTGGCAGACCACCTCGCCAGCGTGGCAGGGGTGTACCCCGCCATGATCCATGGCGGGGTTGCCCTAACCCGCCATGATGCATGGCGGGGTACACCCCCGGCCATATAAAAGCCCGGGCACTTCTTGTTTTTGGTCATTCACCCATTCCATTTCCCGCAGCGCTCTAGAACCGAGCTCCCTCACCCATTCCATTTCTCCGGCGTCCCTCCGTCGTCCCTGTCAGGTATCGGCCCATCGTCGCTCCTTGTTCCGGCCACCCCTTCTTTGTGTGTATCGTTTTGTGTTGAAATCGTTTCGTTTTTTTAGATGGAGGACTCGTATCGTGAGTCGATTTGGAGGAAAAAGGGTCGTCCTAGAGAGATGTACCCCGACGTGTCTTGTAAGGATGCGCCCGTTCCTCCCGAGGAACCTATACCTAACTGTGATTGTGGTCATCCGGCACACGTGGGCCAGTCGAGGCATCCCGATACTGCGGCTCGTTGCTTCTACACATGTTATAGTTGTAGCGTAAGTAATTGTTCCCTTTGTTGTTTTTATTGGTTGCTGATGTTGTATTCGCGATGAGATAATTGAAACTTTTGTATAGCCCTACTTCCGGTGCTTTTTTTTCCAATGGATCGATGGCCCGGACAAGTTTGATCCAAGGATTCTCCTTTTCTACCCCGGCATTGATCATTGCAAGCGTGAGGTGTTTACTCGCTGGGTTCCGCCCCCTCCAAACCCTCCTCCTATGACGGACGAAGAGAAGGCCGTAGCATCGGCACGGCGGCTCGAGGATCCTCCAAAGTGCCTTTGCGGAGAGCAAGCCGTGATAAACCCACGCAATGAACAAGAGTTCATTTGTCCTCTACGACATGAGGTAAGGTTTGAGTGTACCTTGGAATGTCACGTTCTATATGTGTGTTTTACTGTTTTGATTTTGTAGGATCATGATATGCCAAAGTGCCGTTTCAAGGAATGGATCTATGGTCCAAAGAGCCATTGGCCGGAGCCGGAGAAGAATGTGGAGGTGCCAGACTGGAAGAAGAAGAGGAGGTCTATTGCCCCTCCTGTGATGTGCAAATGTGGTGTTGAAGCTAGCTACGGCCTTGTCCCTTCAGGCCTTGGTATAGGGCACTTCTGTGGCCACATGATCGATTATGACGAGGTTTGCTAATACTTTTGACAGTTGGCGGTAATGGTTTATTTTGTTAACTCTGGTACGCTAACTTTGTATTCATCTATTTCTTGCAACAGAGCACTCAGAAATGCAAGTGGGAATCATATTATGATGTGTATAATTTCAAGAATGAGTATAAGACAATGGTAGCAGTTCGCAATAGCAGAGGATATCCTGCAAGCTACGTCACAGATTTCGTTAAGAGCCACAAGAAGAAAATGCTACGACGGGCCCAAGAGCTACGTGTTCGTAACCCGGAGAGTATTGCGTGGAAGAAGTGGTACGAGCAAAAGAAGAAGGATGTAGAGGAGTACCAGGCACGGAAGGCTGAAGAGGATGCAAGGAAGGCTACAGAGGAGGCTGCGAGAGCAGAGATGCAAGGCTTGAACGATACTATTGACTCATTATGTGCGAGTGAGTCATTGCGTTTTTGGAAAGTCAAACTTCTTTGTTTTACTGTCAATTAACTCATTGCAAAGATCTAGTTAATTGTTTGCATTTTGTACTTGCAGAGATTGGATGCACCGGCGGCTGGGAAGCCGATATGGCTCGTGCTAGGTACACCGCAAGTCGTCCGATTGTGGTTGACGAGGAGGCCGAGCCGGAGGAAGACGACGCCACCGGGAGGATAGGCGAGCTCATTCGTCTAGCAGAACAATTGGGCTACCAGGAGGATGTTGCAGTACACGAGGCCCAGGCAGCGTACCAGAGCCAACAGACACCGTTGTTCGACTCATGGGGGCCAACAGACATGACCCAAGAAGAGGCCGAGTTGTACTCTCAGGCCGCGGACGAGGCGGAGGCGGCTTACTACCGGCGTCAGGCCTCTGAAGCCAAGTCAGTCGAGGCCAGCAAGGGTAAGGAGGTGGTAGTGGAGGATTCCGAGTCCGAAGACGAGTTGCTTACGCAGTGGTGCACGCAATTTGATTGACGTACAAGTGTCTTTGTAATAATTTAAATTGTCACGTCTTCACTTTGTCGTTGTCAGTGTTTGACGTTCGTAGTGGCGTAGAAACTTTGTGTAAGCAACTTTGTCAGTGTTGTACGTTGAAACATGTCATTGTACTTTTATCACATCGTCATTCGCTTCATTTGTTGGTCCACTTACTAAGATTGTTACGTGGTTTATCGCGGCAGTGTATAAATACATTAGAACAATGCAGTTCCTGCGCGGTCGAAGTTTCAGGCAACCCCGCCATGGCTGGGGGCGGGTTAGGGGTACCCCGCCATGGGTCATGGCGGGGTACCCCTAACCCGCCCCCAGCCATGGCGGGGTTGCCTGAAACTTCGACCGCGCAAGAACTGCATTTCGTTTATCGTCAATTGACCGCGCAGGAAGTCATGTTGAGTGATTTACAGCAAGTTTATGGCAGGGGTCGAATCGAAATTAGTTAACGACAACGGATCGTCACAAATAATTGGGTCAACTGATCGTCACAAATAATTGCGTTTACGACAAAGATTAAACGAGTGTTACCAACTACATTAGTCGAACCGAAATAACCAAGTGGAGTACTGCTGGTACACCTACACATAATTTAATTGTTCTAACTATGATACTATGTGTCCGGCGTCTGCTACTCTACTAATCGCCTGGGGTGTAGGGGTCTCGCGGTCTCCGTCGCCTCCTTGGATTTGTAGGGACCACGTTGCTTCTCCAGCCAACGTCTGTGCGGTCCCGCTGCTGCCTCTCGCGCTGTCGCCTCTGTCCACGATCGAGCTGCTGCGTCGACGACGGCCCCTGCAAGCAAGCAACCTGATGAGCTACTATAAATGTTGATCTAAGAACAATAAAATTAAAGAGAAAGCAAAGCATACGAACCTGTTGCTCGGCTGGTGTGTAGTTCTCCTGCTGTGTGTAGTCGAACCCCTGTGTAGCAAAAGGAGCACCGTACAGCTGTGACGCACCCATCTCCTCGTGACCGGTGTAACCCCACTGTGGAACGTCCTCTTCGTCGTCGTCGTCGTCGTCGTCGTCGTCGCCACTCGTCGTCTCATACTGCAGTGCCTCATCCACATCGTCCGCAGACGCTGGACCCTTCCCTCTATCCAGCGGAGTACGAATAGACGAGGACGCAGCTCTGGTGTCGCTAGCAGAAGCAGCTGTGGTGGACATCGTGTGGCTCCTGGACCACGTGGGGTTGTACGGTATGTCCAAAGACGTATCCGCACAGCTCAGCTTTTGAGCCAACTTTTTGCAGCCTTTTTTCATTCTCTACAGATTAAGATGACAACAAGCATTATTAAGCGTGAATTTTAAAAGTAACTGAGTAGTAGTCACGAATGTTACTATCAAAAGTACCTTGACGAAGGCACGAAGAGGGTTCGTCTTGTCATCCCTAGTCCGAAAAAGTTGCCTGGAAGCTTCCTCGGAGTAGTTGGACAACTGTTGTGCCTACAACATCACACAACGTTAACTCGATCATTTCAATTGAAATTTAAACCCGTTACCTCGTTTTAGAATATAAGTGCAAAGTACTTACCACGTATCTATTGAGAGGCGCCCTAAGAAGTTGTGTTTGCCTCCTTTGCGCATCGTCGAACGCATCGGCGATGTCATCCTCATCGGCCGCATCTGCAGGCATGTTCGTGTACGGGACCATGAGATGAGTCCTCGTACTTCGCTGCAGCCATTGAAGGTACTCCATCCATCTTCCCGGGTGGTGTGGCGGAATTTGGTTGATCTGACGAACATTCCTGTTATACCATCTGTTCAAATATTGGTCGTGCGTCAACGCCCAATTCTTCTGCGTCGTCCGAAGCCTCCGATCAATCCTGCATTGCCATATTGCATTAGAAATGATGCGCTTAAGTAGAACAAACATATTGAAGAAGATAAGTGGCCATCATAGGCGCTTAAGTAGAACAAACATACCCATGCAGCTCAGCGTTGGTGGAGTACAGCGGTGGAATTCCTTGCAACCTCCCGAACTGTCTGTAACCCTCATAGGGTAGTGCATCTCGATGATATGGAAGAAGATAAGTGGCCCTTCGTAAAGCCAGTCGTCCGCTTCCTCCTCGCAGCGCGGACTAAGGTAGTCCTCTAGCTCGTACCTAGACCACGGTGTCCATTGTACCTGCAAAGTAAAGAAACTTAATTAAGTATCAATCTTAATGATAGTGCCTTTAGTAGGAAAAGCAGATATAACGTACGTAGTTGTGTGTCAACACGTCTATCGCATCCGTGTACTGCTTGTACCTCCTTTCCAACTCGCCCCTCACTACCTTAGCGTCTCTCCAGATGAAAAGGGCGGTGGGGCGAACGTCTTGATGTTGCCATTCCTGCAAGTTTACACAAACAAGGTGTCAGTAATCTCTCTAGTCGTATGACGATAACAAAGTTGTTATTGTACTCACAGGCAAACGCGGAGGTTGAGTGGGCCTCCCAACCGGAAACCGCTCCCAAATCCATACTTGCAGTAGGTACGAGCAGCCACCTAGGTTAGCATTGTTCGCCTGGCGACGACAGGCGATACAAAGCTGACGATATGTCCAAGCAAGGACCGCGGTACCCCAGCTATACGATGCAATATTCTCAAGTGGCTGGATTAGGATCCGTAAGAAAATCCAGCTGATGCTGTCGCCTGAGGAGTCGGGGAATAAGAAAGCGCCCAAGAAGTGCCACAGCCACACCTTTGCATATACCTCAACCTCATGATCTGGAGCACCCAACGGAGGCCCTGCACCAAAGTTTTGGACTATCCAAGACGACGACACTCCTGATGTCTTCCTGCAATTGGAATTGAAGTATTATTATAAAAAAATAGATGTACCTGAAATGATTGTATCAGTGATTTCAATGGGACGCAAATAAGAACTTACTTTGTGCCTTTAACTTCTGCCTCCGATGGCCTCCTACCACAGAACTGCTCCACCAACTGTACCCAATTAGACTCGTCGGCGACCCCAGTCACCGGATGACCTTTCAAACTTAGGCACAATATCATCTTCACATCTTGCATCGTGACGGTCATTTCCCCACATGGTGTGTGGAAGGTGTGCGTCTCCGGTCTCCACCTGCATCATTACAAGGTTGTGGTAATAGGCAAGTTCACAGCACAATTTTTCAAAACAAAGACAAAAGATGGAAAAAGCAAGGTTACCTATCCACAAAGGCAGTAAGAAGGGCAGGGTCAAGTGTGGGGAGTAAACTGTTGTACACCCGAACGATCTCAATGAAGCCCGCACGCTCTATGTAGGGCGCGTATCGCTCGTCCCAGCTATGTACGTGGTGCGTGCGAACACGAAGCGGACGCAACGGCCTATGCAGCTCCGACAAGGCCTGGGCCCGGTGGTCCTTGTCGTAGTCAGCCTCAAGGAGGCTAAAGCGTGGATGAGGAGCCCGCGCCTCCATCTTGCAAGCCTGAAACTCCCTGTTCGTAAAAAACAAAGAAAACATTAACAACATTAGAACAATTAACAACGTTATAAAAAATTAAAGACAAGTACAAATAAAATTTATAATATTATAAATGCATGTTTACAATATATACGACCTCTTGCCTCGCCCGCCTATGAAATCTAGCATTATGACCAGGATTCTTGCAAATGGAGCAAAGGTTCTGCGCACGTTCTTCGTCAAAGTCCCCGCCACCATACATATCGGCGCCGTAACCTTTCATACTGTCCATATCGCCTTTCAATCGCTTCTTCTTCCTCCTTCCCTTCCCTACCTTCTTTAGGTCCGGATAAGGCGCGTAGTCCTCACCATAGTATGGAGGCCACTGTGACTCGTCAAGGTATGGCTCGAAACTCTTCTCCCAAACTTTGAGGGTGTTGGCACGGAGATACAAGGGTGACATGTACGGTGCAACTGTGTGGTCAAAACCTCGAAGCCAACAAGAGGTGATCATGTGTGAGCAAGGGGCATGCATGATCTGAGGGACGTTGCAACTGCATTCAACTTTACCAAGATCGACACGGTACGTTCGGCCACCAAATCGTTCGCCGCCCAGGTTTGTGCCCCCTCTAGCTCGTACGCAGAAAACAAGCATGTCCCGTCCATAAGCCTCGGCAACCTGTTGTTTGGCCAATTCCTCAGCCTCCTTCAAATATTCGTGTGCCGCCTTGCCCCATCTTCCAAGCTCCTCTTCATTCCTCAGGGCTAGGCCATACCGCTTAACAAAATACTCATTGCACTTCCTAAAAGAGAACTCGACAATACCAGACACTGGAAGAGATCGAACGCCTTTGAACACACGATTGAAAGACTCAGAGGAGTTTGTTGTCATGATGCCGTACCGGAAGCCGCCCTCATCAAATGCTAATGCCCACTTGGCTTTATTTTCCATCTGCTGGTCTAACCATGCCTTGCCAGCTTGGTTAAGCATCTTCTCTAGTTCTACCATAGTCTCGTTGAACTCGCGTTCCGTACGTTTATTACAAAGCTCCTTTAACTTGTCAGCCACATCCTTCTTGCGTTGACGCCGCCAGAAATTGGCGGCAAAATGTCGCATGCACCAACGGTGCACTAGAGCCGGGTGACCATCAATGTGTTCATCGGCTGCATTTAGAATTCCAATGTGACGGTCCGAAATCAGACAAATGGTGCGAGAAGGGCCAAGCACATGGACACGGAGCAGACGCATAAACCATGACCATGAATCGTTGTTTTCCCCCTCTGCCAAAGCAAAAGCCATTGGTACTATCTGGTTCTCTGGGTCTACAGCAGCAGCCATCATCAATGTGCCCCTGTATTTGCCGGTGAGGAACGTGCCATCAACAAGAACAACCGGCCTACAATACTGAAATGCATGTTTGCACTGATCGAAATACCAGAATACACGGTACAGAATATGCCTCAACGGGTTCTGAAGATAGAACCCTCCTGTGTATATGAACGATCTCATGCCAGGGTTGAAGTGTTCCATCGCACGCAAAATGCGTGGAACCCTGTTATAGGCTTCCTCCCAGCTACCCCAACGAATTGCCAGGGCAATTTGCTTTGCCCGCCAAGCCTTTCCATACGTGACCTCATACCCAACAAATGTGGCTATGGTCTCTTGCAAGAACGGCACTGATACGTCGTTGTCCTTATCTACAAGACCCAATATACGGCGGGCTAGATACCGAGCCGTTAACTGGGGATGGTACCTTTTACCCTCATTAGTCTGGCATCTGTGCGGCTGTTCCACCGAAGTTACCTTCCACTTACCATCACTCCGCCTCTTTCGTGCATTTAACTTCCACGAGCACGGGAATCCAGCCTTACATAATATGTGGAATTTTACCTCCTTGTCGGAATGCCGAACCGTGTAAGGCCTATGATGATACACAGCATAGTCCTGAAGGAACAACTTCATCTCCGACATCGTATTAAAGAGCATTCCCTTCCTCAGTATTAAATTTCTATGGTTGTACAATGATTCCTTACACATCTGCAAACCCGTGTCACAAACTGCCATATGCGACATACTTACATCGATATAATTTGGCACACCGGTAAAAGGCAAGCCAGCCTCCCTCAGCTGTGTAAGCTCTGCCGATGTATAAGAGGGTGGTGCAACGTATTGTTGTGCCTCCCTAACCCTGCTCCATCCTTCATATTGCACTCCATCATCTGGATAACCGGTGGCTAAGGTGCCCTGACTCTGCATGGCATGAAGTACCTCAAGCGATACTCCTGAGGGCATGCCACGAACTGGTGTACACATGGCAGGTGCACCTCCAGAGGGCATGGCTTCAACCGATGCTCGCATGACATGGGGACCTCCTTCCTCATTTCCTGAATTGTCCGAATCTGTGCTAACATCATCACCAATCATTTCCTCCGCTGCCGCCTCCTCCTCCTCCTGTTCAAACTCGTCTACATCAAAATCATTGCTTATATGACCAACTGGAGGAGAATGAACCCGCTCCTGCGTCAAATTACCATCCAAGTCCATACTCTCCATAGTTTGTTGCATCTGCACACCACAATCTCCTAAAGTATCACTGTCCAAGGACGGCTCCTCATTCTCAACAATCTCCAGCACCAACTCAGCCATGCCGACATTCGAACCTTGGATGACCCTATTGTATCGGGACCACTCTGCTTGGTTGCACAAGTCCATCATGACATAGTGTGCCCTATTCTTTCCAACATCGAACCTACCCTTTAGTGTGAAAGCCTCGCCAAACTTCAAACTCAAACGGTCACATAGATCACGGAAACTAGGGGTGCCATCAAACCATTCCAATTCTTCATACATATCCTCAAACTGGCAATCCTCTCTCCTAACACTTCCTCCGTAAAAAACTCTTACACCGTAATCCATCTACAAAACGATTTGACATCCGATTATCAACTAACCAATATGGTAGTACTAATTAATACATAACTAACTAACTAACCTTAACTAACTACCACCTAACAAACTTACTAACTTCATTTTTAACTAATAACTAATATTAACTAACTAACTACAAATAACTAATATAAACTAATCTTAACTAACTTACTAATAACAAACTAATAACTAATAACTAATATTAACACATAATCTAATAATAATAATCTAATAAATAATAATCTAATAATAATCTAATAATAATAATCTAATAATAATAATCTATTAAATAATCTAATAAAGAATCTAACAATAATAATCTAATAAAACTAATACATAATCTAATAACAATATTAAACTTCTAATATTAAATATTAACTATTTATAAAATTTATAAACTTATAATATCTATTTATTAAACTATTTACATAATCTAATAATAATAACTATTTATTAAACTTCTAATAAAATTTATAAATAATTACTAAAAAAAATAGTCTAATAATAATAATCTAATAAATATTCTAATAATAATAATTTAATAAAACTAATAACAAAGTAAGATTAAAAAAATACCGTTAATCGGAGACGGGAGGCCGCGCGGCGAGGTCGGTCGGGCGGCGGAGACCGGACCGGGGTGCGGGGGCTCGGCAACCGGCAGCGCGGCGGACACGACGGGCTACGGGCGCGGCGCGTAGCCCGCGGCACGACACGGCGGCGCGGGCGAGGCACGGCGGCGCGACACGGCGGCGCGGGCGAGGCACGGCGGCGCGGGCGCGGCACGGCGGCGCGGGGCCGGCACGGCGGCGCGGGGGCGGCACGGCACGGCGGCGCGGGCGAGGCACGACGTCGCGGGGGCGGCACGGCGGCGCGGCGCGGCACGGCGCGGCTCGGCGGCGCGGCACGGGGGCCGGGAGGCGCGGGACGGCCGCCGGGGGCGGCACGGCGGCGCGGGACGGCCGCCGGGGGGCGGCACGGCGGCACGGGACGCGTGGTGGGCGGCGCAGGGGGCCGGTGGCGCGGCGAGGCGGCGAAACTGGCGCGGGGGCGACGGCGGCGCGCGAGGGAGGCGAGGGAGGCGGCGTGGCGGGGTGCGGCCGCAGGCGGGGTGCGGCCGCTTATATTGGGCCGCACCCCGCCATGATCTGTGGCGGGGTGTACCCCGCCATGATCGGTGGCGGGTTAGGGGTACCCCACCACGGATCATGGCGGGGTACACCCCTGCCACGCTGGCGAGGTGGTCTGCCACCCCTGCCACGTCGGATCTGTACCCCGCCACCATGCATGGCGGGGTTCAGTGCATTTGCCCCGCCATGCATGGTGGCAGGGCCAAACGGGTTAGATTTAAAATTTTTTTGAAAGACGGGTTAAATTTAAAATTTGTTTCAAATTTGGGCTAAAAATAAAAAAAATTCGCCTTAGCCGTCTTCCTAGGTGGTATTCAGAGCCAATTCTTGTGGTTTCACGCTTCGTATGGTCTGGAAGCCTGAACAGGTTGTGCATGGCTCCTGAGAGGGCATGGCGCCTGGACCGGGGAACTAAAAATACGATGACCAAGAGAGTCGGTCCTGAACTGTCCTGCTAGGTAGCTTGGTTCAACATTCAACGAGGACGTCGAATTTTCTAAATGGGGGAGTACGTGAGACCCACTGAAATTGAGGCCCCAGTACTATAGCAACTGGCAGGCCGTGGGCTAGGCTAAGTTTGCAAGGTATTATAGCAGCGAAGTTTAGTACCATACTGAAAGTTGGAGGAGAGCTGAGCCAGCTTAAAAGCCTAGACCTGGGAGGCTGTTAACTCTGGATCGATCCTTTTACGCGAAGCGAAACGAAAGCGCATGAGAGTTAATTAGCAGGTATGGTTCATTCAACATGTGGAGTGGGCCTTAACCGTCTTCCCAGGTCGAGACATGGGCTGAATTATAGTTGGGCTAGGCTACTGTAGCGCTGGAGTTTAGCCAGGCCAAGAACACATAGTAACTTTTAGTTAACTGTTTTGCGCGAAACGAGAACGAAAGCATAAGTGGATTGCTACATGGGTGCTGCTCACCCCTTGGTAGAGTGGGCCTAGCCCGTATGCCGGGCCTGAGGTGTTACAATTATCGGTCTTTGAATCCTTAACTCTTCTCTATTTTTAACAAACAAATATTCTCACCACTAGATTTTTGGTATAGTTTTGATTAGAAATAAAATTTATTTTTATTACAACTTAGATCAATCAATGGTCTGACTAATGAATGCGTAAAATGAAATCTTGAACAGTTCCTTCTCCGGTCTAATTCATATCTATATTCTACGTCTAATATTAGAGGGCAAAGGATTCTTCCAACTGCCTTTTTTTACTTCTTACAATACCCTTGCGCTTCTCTTTGTCCCATCCGTGATTTGAACTCATGTCCATATGAGTTAGAACAACAACTGTCCAACAACAATACGAATCTCTGTCCCGCATGTAGCCCACGAGCTCATGTAAGTTAGAACAACACGCGTCCAATAATGATATTGTGTCTGACTACAAGATGCGTCCAACTTCAACATGCATTGGGATAGATGACGCAATCCTTAAATAAATCATTGAGTCGCAAGTCATTTAGGTGACTGCACCATAAGCCATAGGTTCCGTTGCAACGAACGAACTTGATTGCTATAAATATAATATTACGACTCTTTGAACCTTGATCTTTCTCTAATAAACAAGTATTAGGTATAGATATTTTCATGGGTCCTTTAAGAAAATCGTGAAACTTGATATTTGACTCTACTGACACATTGATAGTAAGGAAACTAAAGTTATGGTATATTCACGAGTAAATATTTATGTACTTTACAATGAGAGCAAAATCTGTCAAAATTATATTTACCCATTTTAACTTGATATGGATTTAACAGAGCATTGTCACATTATTACCAATATTAATTTACATAAAATAAATTATAATATAAAAATCTATCAATACATGTATCTTTTGATAGTTTTTTCTCCTGTTGTAACATACGGGCATATTTTGCTAGTTAAATACAATTTCCCATTGAATAAATCTATACCTCTATACCTACTACTAATATATTACTAAAAAGGCAAAATTTCTTGCCACCCTAAATTTTCGTCCACCTTAGCCTAAAGTGGCTCGGTTTCGGCATCAGCTCAGGGGAAAAAATATCCCGCGTCCGTGTTTCTCCGTGAGATGGAAACGTTTTCCGGAAAAAAAAATAATTCCCGTCCGTGAGATGGAAACCTTTTCCCGTGAAAGACGTTTCAGCTCATGTGTCCTTTTCGGTTCCCCTTCCTGGTTCACGTTACTTTTGTTTTTATCTTTTTTGTTTCTCATTTTTTATATAAAAACAAAATAATAAATAACAGATAGAATACTATGGGTGTTTGAACTCTTTATCCTTCTCTAATCTAATATAAATAATTCATGAGTAAAATCTTACATAATTTGCATTCAATCTAAACTTATCTATACCTATGGTTCCGTGACTTTTTAAATTTTTCTCTCCTGTTTTTTCATATAAACAGGAAAAAATGTTCATCAACCAATCTAATCTATATCTATATACATATGATTTTGTGAGTTTTTTGTTTTTATCTTTTTTTTGTCTCCTGTGTTTTTCTTATAAACAAATAATAAACATGATCTATATCTATGTACATATGGCTTCGTGACTTTTTTTTTTACTTTTTTCTCCTATGTTTTTCTTATCAAAAATAATAAATAATAAATATAGTATTATTGATTTTTGAACACTTTATTCTCCACGAATAAATAAATCGTGATTAAAATCTTAAGAAGTTTGTCATCCAATCTAATCTACAGCTATATACATATACTACCTAATATTAAAAGAAAAACAAGTCTTTTTTCGCCGCTTTAGAAACTCACCTCGAGGCTTGAGGCCATCCTCCACATGTCAATAAATTTAATCCAAATCCGAAATGACAACCTATCTTGTCCTAATCCAAATCTGATATGACAACTCTACCATGCACTTACGTCCTATGTGTTCTATACTTGATCTTGACTCATAATCTGTGCTCATAAAAGTTAGTATAACTCGCAACTATTGTATGAAGTATGATTCTAAGACGTATCTGATTCTTCTGTTGCAATACACGGACATGTTTGCTAGTAATTACTAAACCAAACGGATACATCTGAAGTTACAGGTCAACGGCAAAATCCGAGGCCGCGTTCACTTGCCATGCATACCCAAAATATTTCCTCTTCCACCTATCACATCGAATCTTTAGACGCATGCATGAAGCATTAAATGTAGGTAAAAAAATAACTAATTGCATAGTTTGTCTGTAAAGTTCGAGACGGATCTTTTGAGTCTAATTAATCTATGGTTGGATAAATTTTACCAAATAACGACAAAAAGTGCTACAGTAACTTTTCACCTAAATTTTCTCAACTAAACACAGCCCGAATTGCAAACTTCCTCCGCACAATCTGACTAACGACAACACGTGGCATAGCTGTGTGTTGCATTATTTTCTTTTTCAACACTAGCTGAACGCCTGAAAGGCTGAAACACATGGGAAATCTGGTTCGATAGAACATGCACTTTCAATTGCTTGCACCAGCGGCCGCAGCCGCTTCACGGGCCAGCACCATCTTGCCCAACTCGACCAGCCTGCTCACGTCGGGCATCACCGGCTCGCACTGGCCTAGCCAGGATTTGTAGCTATGGTGGTCCATTGTTTAAATTTTTTTTTGTAACCCTTATAAAATTAACTCGTCAGTACACAAGTATATGAATTACAAAATGCAATTAAGCATAAAAGAACATACAGAGTTCATAAAATAGATGAGTATATCTTTCTTAACATAGAATTGAAATATTACATGCCTTCTTGTTCTTCAATTTGTTCTTCTGGAACCGAGATGGAGCAGAAGCCATTTTCTTTTATTCATATTTCTGAAAAAGAGAGGCAATATCACCACTCTTCATTTTTAACAAACCTGCAAGAGAAATAAATAATCCCAATGTCCAATGATACAATGTTTCAACTAAATATTTAAATCATTTCAGTGCTACAATAAAATTTTAAAATTGAGATGAAATAGAAACTAAATTATTTCTGCGTACCGTGGCAGTGGCGAACTCCAAACTGGGATGTGCCGTGAATTGAAGTTGAACTGTAGATCACTAGATCGTTGATTGTCTCCTGTTTAGCAGTTTAGGGCTTAATCACTTGAGATACAGAGAGAGACGTGATAGAACTTTGGTAAAGAAAGGATATCAGGATCAACATACAGGTACTGAAGTGCGTTGCTAGGCTCTGACTCCGACGTCTGGCCGGCGGGCGGCGGCCGCTCCGGCGCTCCGCTGCTGCAACTGCAACGCTGCAGTCCGTCGAGTCGAGCGGTTGGAGTCAGAAACCAAGGGGCACGTCGCGGTCTTGCGTCGCGGACGTCGCTTCGAGTCTTCCGCCAGGTTCAATTAGCAACACAAGCGAATAGGCTTTGGGCTAAAATACCAAGGAATATTAGACTTTGGGCCAAATCTACAGGGTGGTCCGCGGCCCACATGGACCACCCTGTAGCTCCGCCCCTGCCGGCTCGACGGTTTCCAGTGCGCCGAAGCGCTCCGACCACGCCACCAGGAGCGGAGTCCGTTGGGGATCCAAGGACCCGATGCCGAACGCCTCCTCGTTTGCGTGCATCCACCCAAGTAGGCCGCCGAGCACGACGTCCACGTACCCGACGCTGTCGCCGCCGAAGAAGGGCTTCCCTTTGCCGCAGTCCCTCAGCGCTCCCTCTAGCGTCTCAACCACAATGGACCACTGCTTTTTCCCCTCAGCCTTGTCGTCCTCCGTGCCCCTCGACGCCTGCATCCAAGCGGCCAGCATCTGCACGACCACATCGATCACGCATGCCCCATCTATCAACGTACGAAACCATGTCGCAGTCGCAGCCAATTGATGCGATCGATTGGAAGACGGGGTTTCCATACCTTGTCATCGATGTAGGCGGCCCAGAAGCGAGCAACGGCGCGTTCGTAGGGGTCAGCAGGGAGGAGGGACGGGCCGGTGCCGGCAAAGGCCTCGTCGATGTATTGCAGGATGATCAGCGATTCACAGACGGGCTTCCCGTTGTGGATGAGCACGGGTACCTTGTTGTGCACCGGGTTAGACTTGAGGAGCAGCTCGCTCTTGCCGCCGAAGAGGTCCTCCTCGACGTACTCGTAGCTCAGGCCCTTCAGGCTGAGCGCGAGCTTCACCCGGACGACGAAGGGGCTCGCCCACATGCCTAGCAGCTTCAGGTCGCCTCCTCCGGCCATTGCTGGTGTCGCAAGGTCTGAACAAGATTCCACCTTCTTTTGTGTTTCCGTTGGTTTTTTTTGGGAGCAATTCTTGGGGAAGTGCTGGCACCGTCTATATAGAGTCAGGCCGAGATAACTTTCCGAGGCACAGCCTCAACAAGATGGTAGCGACAGCTACTGTATTTTGTTTGACTGTCCCACACTCCCACTTCATTTTTCTGATTGTTAATTGAAACAACCTAGAATCCCTTTATTACTTGGACAAGGACCCAAGTAAATCATGAGCAACATCCCGTGCCCGTTCCAGTCAAACTTTGAAGAGCACATTACGTCATCGTCCATGTATTTCTTCTTGACTTCTTGCCAGTGTGTAGGCACTGCGGCACAATCAGTGACGTCAGCACGTCCTTGACCAAAGGAGACTAACAGTCCACCTTCCCTCAAACAAATAGTGTAATTTTAGTTTTTTCAAAGTTTAACAAAATTTATAGAAAAACAGAGTCACCATTTTGTTTCCAAATAGATTTATGAAAAATATATTCTAGTATCATAAATATTAATGCTTTTGGTATTAGATTTGTCAAACTTGATTAACTGACTTAAGAAAAAAATGAAGACTAAAATTTGTCTTTTGTTTGGATGGATGGTGGTGTACGGCTTTCGAGCATCCACGTGCGAAATGGAAGCAGGGGCGGAGTTCAGCAGTGCCACATGCCCACGAGTCACATGCAAGTGTTTGGTCTGTACTTGAGCACTCTCTTTGGTCCAAAAACCTTTTTACAGTCCACTCCTTCCGTCTCTAAATAAATAGATTTTTAGAGTTGTAAACTTTGTAAACTTTGACCGAATTTCTAGAATTTATGACGTCAAATTAGTATCAGGTATACCATAGAATACATTTTTATAATATATTTATTTTATGTCATAGATGTTGTTACCCTTTTTTATAAAGTTAGTTAAACTTAAGATAGTTAGACTTGCACAAATTTTAGGAATGGATTTATTTAGATATGGAGGGAGTATACTATTGTAGTGAATTCTTCAATATCTGTGTCCCACATATTATCCAGCGGTCTTGGTTGCTTTATGATTCTTGGAAGTCTAAGAGCACAATCGCAAACGTGAGCCCACAAAAATGATAGTTTCTCTTCAGAATGATAGTGCAATTTGATACGAGATCACAAACTTCAATATTATTCCCTCAAATTTATCCACCACTAGTAGTCTATCAATCTATGCACCTGACACTACTACAAAACCGCCCCTACAGTGCAGGTGCTTGAATCCCACTGGAACCAATCGGCTCTACTGATGTATTTATATGGTCTGATCTCTGAAAAAACTTAGAGCTTCAAAGAACATCATATTCTAATGAAAGTAGCAAGGGGATGTTTGTTTTTCAAATTCAGATTTTATTTATAATGAGGAAGATTATGAAATGGAGAACCTCACTCTTGGTCACTTATGTGGTGACCTAATGGAGGAGGTAATGGATGAAGACGGTGATCACATAAGTTGTGATTTTCAAGCTGTCTTTAAAAAAATAAATCTAGAGTGGCCTCAAAGAAGAAGAAAAATGCTAAAATTAGGATAGTTATGGAAAATAAAAATGGTTCGAGATAAAAGGTATTTTTTGGAATAGTAGAGGTGTAAGTGACTTGGCTAAGTTTAGATTCCTTTCGCACACTTGTAGAGAACAAAAGCTAGACTTTATTGCTTTACTAGAAACCGATAGAATAGATTTCACTCAATCCACTTTGAACAACATTTGTGCGGGTTAGGAGTTCCTATGGCACTAGACCAAGCCTCATGGTAGGTCAGGTATGTAGCATCCTCCTGGGAATAAAATTGGAGGTTTACGACATTGGAAGCATATATGAAGGTGATTTTTATGTAAAGTTCCACCTCGGAAACAATGGAATTTAGTAACGGTTTATGGGGCCGCTCAAGCTAAATTCAATGAAGCTTTTCTGTGAGCTTGTTCAAACATGTGCCAAGGAGAATTTTCCCATTCTTTTCGGCGGGGATTTTGAACATAATTAGAAGACAAGTTCACTTGGGAGAATTCTAGAGATGTACCAACTTATGAGACTCTTGACTGTATTTTGGTGAGTACCGAGTGGGAGTCAAAGTTCCATCTTTCAATTGTTCAAGCCTTGAATAGAGAAATACTATAACATACTCCTTTACTTCTAAATTCTGGGAGTGGTGCTCATACCAATAAGCACCCCCCCCTATTCAAGTTTTCCTGAGTTGGTGGTGAAGGTCTGGAATAAGGAGAAACAAGGTAGGACACCACTACAAAGATGACAATTCGCAATTCAATGACTTAGACATTTCCTTAGGGGTTGGATGCAAAATACAAGTGATACATATAAAAAGGAAAAGGAAGAGATAATAAAAAAGGTGGATGAGTTAGATAAAAAAAATCTGAGAGTCAACCACTAAGTACTATAGAAATTGATTTCAAACATTGTTTAAAACAACAGTTAGCAAAGTTGCTATGAGAGAAGAAGATACATTGGTATCGAAGAGCCTAGACAACTAAGTTATTACAAGGCGGTTGTAATACCAAATATTTCCAACTAGTTGCAAATGGGAAGCATAGGAAGACAAGGATCTTCCAACTTAAACAAGACAAGGGGGTCATAGAAGGTGATGAAAACTTAAAACGTTACATCACTAACTATTATATAAAGGACTCTTTGGTGCAGAGGAGAATAATTTCATACGATAGAATCAAATAGAGAGGATATCGTTCAAGTCTCTAGGGAAGAGAATGATGTCCTCAATGTGGTGAAGAAGGCCATTTTTTTATGGAACATAACAAGGCGCTGGGACCAGATGATTTCCCTGCCGAGTTTTATCAAGCTTTCTTGGAACTCATCAAAGGGGACCTAATGGCCTTTTTTTATGAGTTTCACAAAGGTACTCTACCACACCTCAACCTCAATTTTGATATTATCCCACTAGTACCGAAACAAAAAGAAGCTAAACAAATTCAACAATTCCGTCCCATTTGTTTACTCAATGTAAGCTTTGAGATTTTCACCAAGGTCATGGAAAATAGGGTGGCTATCGTGGTCGGAAAGGTTATATGACCTTCCCAAACTGCTTTTATGACTAGGAGAAATATCATGGAAGGTGTGGTCATTTTACATGAAACCAATCATGAATTGCATAGGAAAAAAAACTTTGAGAAGGCATATGACAAGGTCAATTGGTCCTTCCTTCAACAGGCATTGAGAATGAAAGGATCTACACCGTTATGCTGTAGTAAATGGATTGACCAAATTGTGAGAGGGGGTAGTGTGGGAATTAAGGTGAATAAGGACATTGGCTACTATTTTTAGACTAAGAAAGGACTTAGACAAGAAGATCCTTTATCTTCTCTTCTTTTCAACTTAGTAGATGATATGTTGGCAGTTCTCAATGAAAGAGCTAAGGTTAATGGGGATATCAGGGGGTTCATTCCACATTTAGTGGATGATGGACTCTCAATACTCCAATATGTGGATGCCACCATCATTTTTATGAAACATGATCTAAACCATGCCAAAAATCTTAAATTAGTGTTAAGTACTTTTGAACAATCGTTAGGGCTTAAAATAAACTTCTATAAGAGTGAACTCTATTATTATTGCAGGATCAAACACTTTGAAGTTGAGTATGCTCAACTTTTTGGATGCAACACAGGGTTCACTCCTTTTAAATACCTTGGTATTCCCATGCACCATATGAAATTATCTAATAGTGATTGGATAATAATTGAACAGAAATTTTGAAGAAGCTTAGTAGTTGGAAAGGAAAAATTCTTTCGGTAGGCAGCAGGCTAGTTTTGATTAATTTTGTTTTGACTAGCTTAGCAATGTACATGTTATCCTTCTTTGAGGTTCCTAGGGGAGTTCTTAAGGAACTTATTGCTACCAATCGAGATTTTTTTTGGCAATGCGATGAGCACAATAAAAAATCTAGGCTCACTAAATGGAGTATTTTGTGCTGGCAGAAGGACTTTGGCGGTTTGGGGATCCGATCATACTACGTCATCCAATTAAGCAACTTAACATCACAAAGGTTTGACCAACTCTCAACGTTTTATTTCTAGCCATAGTTGTGAACTGTGAGCTGCATACACTGTTGGATCGTACTCCCTCCGTTCTAAATTATAAGTCACCTTGACTTTTGACTTTTTTTTAGTATATTCATTTTGCTATGCATCTAGATATAATAATATGTCTAGATACATCGTAAAATAGATGAACCAAAAAAGTCACAGTGACTTATAATTTGGAATGGAGGAAATACTATATGTCATTCAAGCACTGTACGTCTGACAAGCTCAGCTATCCAAAACCTTTTCTTTTTTAATAAAATTTCAGTAGGGGCTCACACCCCTCCCCTCCTGCTTCATAGAAAAAAAAAATGTTCCTCGGCAACACTCGCAGCATACAAACTAGCACACACTAAAGACACATCCACGGCAACACTCGCAGCAAACAAACTGACCAACGGCAAGTCCGCAATGTACACCGTGCAGAGCACAAAGCCGCGTTCCGGTGTGTGCATTATTTCCTTTTTCGTCACTAGACTAGATGAATGAAAGCCTGAAACACATCGCAAGTCTTGACTGATATAACCTGCCCTTTCAGTTGCTTGCACCGGCGGCGGCCGCGGCCGCTAGACGTGCCTTCCACATCTTGCCGAACTCAACCACCCTGCTCACGTCGGGCACCACCGGCTCGACGGCTTCCAGTGCGCCGAAACGCTCCGACCACGCCGCGAGAAGCGGAGTCCGTTCGGGGTCGAAGGGCTTGACGCCGTGCAGCTCATCCGATGCGCGCACCCACCCGAGCAGGCCGCCGAGCACGACGTCCACGTACCCGGCGCTGTCGCCACCGAAGAAGGGCCTCCCTTTGAAGCAGTCCCTCAGCGCTCCCTCTAGGACCTCCGCCGTGGCGAGCGACTGCTTCTTGTTGGAATGTGATCGGTTCGGCTAATGCCGAACTTAATTACAAGATTAATTAAGCGTTAAGCTTAATGGTCCACCCATTCATTATTTATTTTCAACTAAATAAGAACTGCCGTGATCGGCGGCAACCCTTAGAATTCCAAGGGTTCGGCCCCCTGGCCCACAGCGTGATTATAAATAAGAGAGACGCCTCTGGCGTCATGACGATCTCTTCCATATGACTTTTCACATAACCGATCACTTAGGCGCTGGAGGGTTCAGGAAGGCCGTCTACCCACGTCCATCCAGGTATTGCTAGATCTTCATCACGTTCTTCGCCAACTAGGAGCATCAAGCCCCGATCTGGTGAAGACTAAGATCTACTTCATCTACATCAACTTCATCACATCTCCAGCGACACAGATGGCGTCAATAGGCTCTGGTTAGTATCTGAGATTAATTTCCGCATTAAGATGAGTTAGTGATCATGTTTAGGCTAAGTTAAGATCCTGTTAATCTAAATTCTAATTCAACAATTGGTATCGGAGCCTGCTTAGTACTAACATGATCCTAGGTCAGAGTAAATTTAAGTTATGCCTCTGTTAAGATCCGTTTAATTTTAATTTATTATGTTTAAGTTGGACATTAGCACATGATTAGATCAAATAAGCAAGTTTAGATGGGATCAGCACTTGGAACAGATCCGTTTAGATTTATTCATCGGGTTTAAGGGGAAATTATTTCTAAGATTAAATCTATTACTACGATCTGTTCTGCATGCCTGTTTTTCCCTTATTTGTTAAGCCTAAGATGCATGATTCAGTTCTTATTTTCATGGCTAAGGATGTCTAATTTTGGCCCTAAAAATTAGATCAAGTTTCCACATAATTAGAGATGAGATCTAAGTTTAACCTCATGTTTAACCTAAGTAATTAGGATTAAGTTTTCTGTTCCCCGATTAAGGCTCAGATTAAGTTTAAGTTCTGCAACTGAGGGTAATTCAACATTTATCAAACCGAGTTAACCATTTAGAAGGAGGGGATTGAATCAAATAAGCAGCCATAAACACAATCCCCAAAATCAAAACACTAACTCTAAGATCAGACATGGAGCGTGCACCATACCCGTGCTGGTGGCTTAAGGCGCCGCCGCGTGGATCCGCAGGGCATCCGCCCTGCGCTGCGCGCGTGAGGGTCTCGGGTAGCAGCCGCCACCACGCTGGTTTTGCGCCGCTGCTGCATTGGCTTCCCGGGCATCAGGAGCGCCGCCGTCGCCGCGGCCTTGAGGGGCACTGGCGCTTGCACCCGCCCGCACAGGTGCCGCGCCTTGGTCGCATCTCACCGCCGGTCGGCCGGTTTTCGGGTCGCCGTTGTCGCGCCACATGAGGGCACCCGGCTGCAGAGCTCGACGGAGCCGCGCGCGGCCCTGCCGCACGCGCGCACCGGTGAGCCGAGCGCCGTGGTACCGGTGGTTTCGCGCGGGAGCGGCGCTGTGTTGCATGAGCAGTAGGCTGAGCAGAGAAGAAGAAGAGTGAGGAATGCGGCTAGGGTTTTTTTTTCCAGAGTGGCTTAAGAATGTGATCGTCGTTTGCCTTTGGCATCTCACAGCCGCAGATCTATCTATCTTACGGATCACACCACTCGCGCTTCAGCTGTCGTGCCAGGAAGTAGAATGGGCCATTAGCCGGCCTGTTGATGTATAGGCGCACGTGAAACAGGCCGGCAGCTGAGCACATGGTGGCTGGCTGTCACTCCGTCAGTCAGGCAAATTTAATATACTAGCCGAATTGGTTTTTGTTATAAGCAATAGACCTACACCGTTAAGTTTATTTCCCAAATAATTATCCCACTACTAATAAGTTCAGTTTTTTTTAGTTTTATTTAACTTTTTTGGGAAAATTTAAGTATGCACGCAATACTTTTCCTAAAAAAAAATTAAGTTTTTTCTTATCAACTTAATTATTGCTTTAAGTATATAAGTTTAATGCCCTCATAATGATATATATATTTATTCCCACTTCATATAAAATTTTCTTTAGTAATATTTAAGTTATTTTAAAGTATGTTTTGGGAATATGTTGTGGAGAATATTTAAGTTTAAGAATTTTTTAGTGCAATTTTACTTAGTTAATTTTTATGCACTACTTAAATAAGTTCTAAATCCGATTTTTAATTTCAATTCCAGCATTAAATTTTATGTTTTCATGAGCATTATTATGTTTTATATTGATGCTCTAAGATTAAGTTTTTGCATGAATTTGCACTCAACTATAAGTTTTCGTATATACATATATATATATCCACCACTGTATAATAAGATGGTCTCTGGTTGAATGGAACCAACGAGAAGTTTAACTAGAGATTACTCATAGTTAATTTCTGACCAACGTTGACTTTAACTATGAGTTATTTAAGACGGATTTTTGTTTGTTTCTGCCCAACGGTGATGCAAATTAAAATCCTTAAGCATATTGTTAATACTGACCAACGTTGTTTTAACTTTATGCTTTAAGTACATCTTATATACAGCTTACTAATTGGGACATTATTTTTCTTCTTTTCTCAGTAAATTATGCAGACTATATAAGTAAAATAGAACCCCTAAGTTGCACTAATTTTCCTACTTGGAACAATCAGGTGCTTGCCATTCTCAAAGAGCTGGACCTTGATTATGTGCTTCATGAGGAAAAACCACGTGCTCCTTCTCCTATTTGTGTGTACTATACTGAGAGGATGAAGGAGCACATCCCAAAATTAGAAAAATGGCAGAAATCCGATAGGATTGCCAAAATGATTATATAATGGTCGCTCTCAGTTAACATGATCAGGAGGTTCCTTTCTAATGAAAATAATAGGAAATTAAGTGCTAAGGAGCTTCACAACTTTATAAGAGCACACTTTAGAAAGGTTTTCCTTTTTGATAATTTACTTAATTCCCGTTATGATGGGATAAGTGGTCTGGGTAACCACGTTAAGAGCTTGTTTGATATGGCTTATGAGTTAAAGGTACTTGGATTAGATGTGTCTGATGAGTTTATGGTAAATTGCCTTATGAATTCTATGCCAGAAAACCATAATAAACATGCTCAAAATGACAAGCTTCCAATAGTCTGTAAATTTTGCAAGTTACCAAATTGATGATAAGTATAAGCATGGCTTCGAAAGACAGGTAACTAAGTTGTCTCATAAATTTACATAAGATATTTCCCCAACATATGGTGGATTAACTAAGGTGTAATAATGCATATCTTAACTTCTCCTCAGGTCTTGCCAAACTAGGGGAGCAAGGGGAGCAAAGTCTAAGAAGCTATTAATGGAATAAAGATGAAGTCGAGCCTTGGAGCTTCGCATTAGATTTGTTCTAAATTTAGTACTTAATGATGCTAAGTCATCTTAGTTTGAGATATTTTGTATTTTGAACAAATGCAAATTTATTCCATCATGATTTATCTTATTAGTTGGCAAAGAGATGTATTTGTTGTAATATGAGTTTTCTTTATGTCAGTTTTATCTTTAAGTTAATCATTACTCAAGACAATGAGACCTTGTCGAAATTGTGTCACTACAGTTTAAGCCACTTTTCGAAGGGGAGAATAGACTGTCTCATTAGGAAAGAGATGCTATATTCAAATAAGACTATAAAGCATGGGACTTGAGAAATGAAATTTTAAAAAAAACATACTAATTTTGTCCCTTAACCCAACATGAGTCTCTAATTGAAGTATGGCTTGCTTTCGCTATTTCTGGCCAACGCTGATTAGTGTTTGCATGTCCACCAACTTTCTTGTTCTAGTTTATTCTGGCCAACGCTGATTAGACTAGTTCATAGAGCTTATTTTGGGAGACTTATATGGCTTATATTTGTCATTCTGGCCAACGCTGATTGATGAATATTTGACCATAAAAGTTTTATTGGACAAAACCTCAGCAAGACATAAGTACAGTCTAGCTAAGGATAAGAAATGAGATTCTAAGTAAATGAGCTGTCCATATGGCACCTTGATTATGTTTCTGGAGAACACAGAAATCAGTGGGAGCAAAATCCAAGGGATTATGTTTCTACTGTTATGACTATTTCGCTAAGTTAAAATGTAATGAACGTGTTCCTAGAGAATGCAAAAATCAGTGGGAGCCAGTGGGAGTTCATAATGAAGGAAGATTAAATCTTGGAGAGATACAGGCTTAGTTCTCTGTATCAATGACTCAAGAAGACATAAATATCTCAGTTTGTGCCATAAGTCATTAGTATACCTCCATTTAAATTACTACAATTTTCTATTATGGATTTTCACGAGTCAATTAGTGTGCCACAACAGATATATGTAGCAACCATTAATTGATAATTAGGCACATAAGTAAACCTCTGTTGTTATTACACTGCTTGTGATCCATGATAATCACATCAGAAGAGAAATTTTGTTATTCTAAACTAAGCAATTTTATGAGCTTAGGTCCATAAGTATATATAAAGTGTGGGTGTTAATAAGTTTCCTGATGAAGTCAAACCAGTAGACTATAAAAAAGCGTTTACAATTCTAAGCGTAACTTCAAAGGGAGTTTTAAAAGATTTAAACTAAGAACATAGCCCACTATGGTTTAGAATTTCATTAAGTGGACATTATTTTTTAAAAAAAAAGGGGTGGAAAAGGTTATTATCCTAATACTCTACATGGGTGAAGTTGAGTTACGTGGCAATAGGAATGTCACATAAGAGTTTTCTACTCACCTAATTTTTTTAATATGATGTATTTTGATGAAGCCTCTGAGTTTTTGGCTATTAAGATACACATTACAGGACCAAATGAGTACTAGGATTATCATGAAAAGCATATCAACTATATGCATAAGTGATAGAGTTTGAAATGCCATGCCTGTCTATTCACATAATGCAGATTGCATAATGCATTAAGTTTAATTATTCTAAATATTCTAAAAAAAAGGTTAGGAACAGTTGAAGAGGAAGACGTTCCATATGTTTTGACTGTCATTAACTTCAAGAATGCTCAAGTCAATACTAGTCTAGACTGGGCATTGGGATACTTGGCAAAAAAAAAATCCAGAATAGGTCCATTGGAAGGTGCTGCAGAATTTTAAGTTATTGATGAGGTACCAAAAGAATTATCATGTCACTTATAAGAATTAAGAATTATTCAATTGCCAATTCTCTTGAGTAGATATAAGAAAGTGCACAATTAGATTATACCTACTCTTGTAGAAAAGGACAAATTTATTGAAAGCTCCAAATGTAATTAGTATTAAAATGAGCTCAATTAGTGACATGAATATGACAGGCCATGCGGCTTAAGAGATATTATCCCAAAATTGAGTATTAACATACTGCTATAAGTCTACAGTTGAGTTGCAGTATTATTTCGAGTAACGACAGACATCAAATGCTGATGCCAAGCACATTGATTAAAATGTTGTGAAAGAAAGAACCCAGAATCAAGTTATTAAGCTTAAGAAAAAAAAACAAGAACTAAGTTGATGCTAGCATGTTTGATTATTTGAGGCTTAATACTTATCCCATTTATGAGCGCGCAAATATATTTGGGTTTTTTAGTTTAGAGTCTCTGACTTGATTCTTGTTAATAGGGCCATGTACTCCCAATAAGTAATAAGCGTTCTAACAAGGTATTACAGTAAACTATGGGTAATGGGGTCCCAGTGGCGATTAATGCTACTGACGACGTATTGGTCTGGTCTTGCTGTAGTACTGAGTGCGAACATAAGTGTAAGGCGAACATTAGTTGCATAATTGCATTAGCCGTTCGATCAAGTGGGAGAATGTTGGAATGTGATTGGTTCGGCTAATGCCGAACTTAATTACAAGATTAATTAAGCGTTAAGCTTAATGGTCCACCCACTCATTATTTATTTTCAACTAAATAAGAACTGCCGTGATCGGCGGCAACCCTTAGAATTCCAAGGGTTCGGCCCCCTGGCCCACAGCGTGATTATAAATAAGAGAGACGCCTCTGGCGTCATGACGATCTCTTCCATATGACTTTTCACATAACCGATCACTTAGGCGCTGGAGGGTTCAGGAAGGCCGTCTACCCACGTCCATCCAGGTATTGCTAGATCTTCATCACGTTCTTCGCCAACTAGGAGCATCAAACCCCGATCTGGTGAAGACTAAGATCTACTTCATCTACATCAACTTCATCACATCTCCAGCGACACAGATGGCGTCAATAGGCTCTGGTTAGTATCTGAGATTAATTTCCGCATTAAGATGAGTTAGTGATCATATTTAGGCTAAGTTAAGATCCTGTTAATCTAAATTCTAATTTAACACTTCTGTCCCTCAGCCATCTCCTCCTCGGTCTTGCCCATCGACGACTTGTTCCAAACGGGCAGCATCTGCACGCATACACGACGGGTCAACGAAACTATCGCAGCCCAACGCAAGGCGATGGGAAGATTTGAGGCGATGCGTAGGTACCGTGTCGTCGATGTAGGCGGCCCAGAAGCGAGCGACGGCGCGTTCGTGGGGGTCGGCAGGGAGGAGGGACGGGCCGGTGCCGGCAAAGGCCTCATCGATGTACTGCAGGATGACCCGTGACTCGCAGACGGGTTTCCCGTTGTGGATGAGCACGGGTACCTTCTTGTGGACGGGGTTGTACTTGAGGAGGAGCTCGCCCTTGTTGACGAGAGCCTCCTCCTCGATGTACTCGTAGCTCAGGCCCTTGAGGCTGAGAGCGAGTTGCACCCGCAGTACGAACGGGCTCGACCACAAGCCAAGCAGCTTCAGGTCGTCTCCCCCGGCCATTGCAGGTGCTTCAGGGTCGTAGCTTTATTTTTCGTTGGCTTAATTCTTGGTGATTTGGGAAGGGAAATGCCGGGGAGTCTATATACAAACGCACAGCGCGCATCCTCTGCTAATGGATGATGACAACTCTTTTGTTTGTCTTGAATTGTAGCATCGCCCACGTTAATTTTACTGATTGTTAGAGGCCCGGCCCTTGCTACTTGGACTAGGAGTAGGATCCAAGAAATGTTGAGCAACATCCGATGCAGGCAATCAATTTTAATTTTTGGTCAGGTGGCGATGACGATGAGTTCACTACTGACGACAGAGTAATTTGCCATTTCCAACTTCAAAAGAGACATTAAAACATCATCGTCGACGTATTTTTGACAGTGTGCACGCACTAGGTCCTACTTGTTCCCAGCCTTTCAGGGAAATGCTAGTTTTAGAGTGTGCATGACTGCAGCGCTTGGGCCTGCATGCTGGCCTAAACTGTCGG
Source organism: Saccharum spontaneum (assembly GCA_022457205.1). Lineage (NCBI taxonomy): Eukaryota > Viridiplantae > Streptophyta > Magnoliopsida > Poales > Poaceae > Saccharum > Saccharum spontaneum. The sequence continues at coordinate 68,748,692 of CM039581.1, read as the reverse complement.
ACGCAGCATTGGACGGAAGACTCCACGAAATCTGAAAACAAAATATCTTTCTCGCTTTTGACTCGAGCAGCAACCGCATCGTCATCTCGCGCTGAGCTCCACCAGCCTCTGCACGTCGGGCATGACCTCCTTGGCCGCGTCCAGCGAGCCGAAACGCTCCAGCCATGCCGCCAGGAGCGGGGCCTTGCTGGAATCGAACACCTTCAAGCCTGTCAAGCGATCGATTAGACGCACCCAGGCGATGAAGCCTCCAAGCACGACGTCAACGTATCCGACGCTGTCACCTCCGAAGAAAGGCTTCCCCTTAGAGCACTCCTTCAGTGCGCGCTCGAGGGTCTCCACAGCGCCAGACGATTGCTTTCGGCCCTCAGCCTTCTCCTCCTCTGTCTTGCCCATGCTCATCATCATCAACGAGCCCAACAGCTGCAGTAGCACAGGTTACAGATTATTCATTTAATTTGTTGCTTTCTCATTCTCTAACTAAAACAAACGCACGAGTGAAAATAAGAAACATGGGATTTTAATTCAAATTTTATATAAAAGTGTACCTTGTCATCAATGTAAGCAGCCCAGAAACGAGCCATGGCCCGGTCGTATGGGTCAACAGGGAGGAGCGAGGGACCACCGTTGCCACCATAAACCTCGTCGAGGTACTGCATGATGATCCGGGTCTCGCAGACGTGCTTGCCGTTGTGGATGAGCACGGGAACCTTCTTGTGCACCGGGTTGGACTGGAGAAGGAGCTCGCTCTTGTTCTTGAGATCCTCCTCGACGTACTCGTAGCTTAGCCCCATGAAGCTCAGCGCAAGCCTCGCTCGCAGGACGAAAGGGCTCCCCCAAAAGCCCAGCAGCTTCAGCTCATCTCCTCCAGCCATTTGCTGATACCTCAAGCTTCCCGACTAAGATTAATTGTTGCTTGTGTTTTTGTATATGCAGAGATAATGGAGGTAGTCCCAAATGACTACAAATTTATAGCAACCTCGGCTGAGACGACGACTCCTTTGTTTGTTTTTTCTGGCTTAGTTTTTTTTTCAGATGCATAATCTGAGATTGAACAATCTGCAGATCTTTTTACGTGGATATGAATCAAAGAAAAAAAATGCGATGGTTACTCTGGAAGAAAATTCTCTGCGGCGGTGGTGCGACACCGCCCAAATCGCTTCCACATGTCCACCACAAACAGATCGAGCTTTCCACCATCTGCGACTGCGCGCAATGAGCTTCAGCTCATCTGCGGCTTCGGAAGACGAGCAGCACTTGGCGTTAGGATTAAGATTTTGACCATGCGGCAGCGATCTAGGCGGTGTCGCACCTGCCGTGGTGCGCGGCACCGCCGCAGAGAATTTTTTTTTCCTTTTCCGGTTATTCTTCCATGCGGTCAATAATCCCACCCGTCGATAGAGAAGTTTCCAATCGGTTGCAAGAGACGTGTGACGGTGTGAGTCGACGACTCGACGCATTTATTTGTCAGTGTGTATGCAGTGTGGTGCAAGTCATTTGACTAAATCAATTCTGTCATATTTCCACGAAATATCTAAGAATGGTACAAACTACGGTGACTTCATCGACTCTGTAAAGTTGCAGGAATCGGTGTCACACGATGCCGTCCGTGAAAGGGCGTCATGTGGCCTCCCCGAGGGAGAAGCTTGCCAAATGCCAATACGGGCGTGTTTAGAACCTTTGCCAAACACTGTGGTCTAGCCAAGTAAGAAATTAGACTTAGTTTTAAAAAAAAAAAGACTTAGGAAAGCTGTTTGGATCCTGCACTTCTTCTGCCTCGGTTTCCGCACTGCCAAAGTTTTTCTTTCCACGGAGAGCCAAATTGGCGTCATCTAGGCGAGGCGAGGCAAACCTGTTAAAGCTTCCAAGCACGCCGTTAATTTTGGTGCACCTGTTGCAACCAATGTCTTCGTAACGTCTAAATCTAGATTTTGATCCTCGTTGGTTAATACAAATGTTTTGTCCGCACTTAAGTTGAAAATCTTATGTTTTAATACATTTTTATTCAGAACCTTAATTAAGATATCATCATCTCCAATATTTCAGCTGCCTGAATTTTAAGAAGACTTCAAGTAACTCCCTTGTACAACCAATTAGTACAATTAAATTGTTATTTTTGTAATTTGTTATGTCTTTGTATCATAGCATATTAAAATTTTGTCCTTGTATGATTATACAAACAATTGTAAATTATTAATTGCCTTTGTGTCAACACAGATCAGATTTTGTCTGGTTTGTGTTTTTTCTAACGATTTTTTATTCTAAGAACCAAAAATTACATATTATGCCTACAAAAATTACAACGAAGTAAAGATATAATTTTAATATAAAATATATGCGATAATCGTTGTCTAAAAAGAAGCTAAAATTCAAACGCCTGAATTTTAGCAAGTCTCTTCTCTTAAAATAATTGTTGTATCTACTAAACTTTTCTCTAAATTACTGCAATGACCTAAATTGCCCATCATGACCCCACTATATTGCACTGTAAATTGATGGTATAGCTTGAACTGAGATTTAAGGTAGGCCAACCATACTAGCCTGAGATAAATAAAAAAACATACTAACCTCAAGGGCATATTGATATTTGAGCCTAAAAATAGCTACTTACTCCACAGGAGTCTCAAAACCAAGAATTTCGGGGCCACCTTTGGTTGGCACTAACTTTCTCCACTGCACAACAAGCTTAAGGTTACTGTGGTAGTATATTTTTCTTTCAAAAAAGTACATACCATTGTATTATTAATATAGGGCCCTGTTTGGATTGTACTTCCTCCATCCCAAATTATAAGACATTTGACTTTTTTGACACCAAGTTTGACAACTCGTTTTATTCAAAATTTTGTGCAAAATATCACTTCTTTTGTCGTGGTTTGCTTTATTAATAAAAATTCTTCAAGAATGACTTAAATTAGACTATGTTTGCACAAATTTTTTTTGAATAAGACGAGTGGTCAAACTTGGGGTCAAAAAAGTCAAACGTTTTATAATTTGGGATGGAGGAGTAGCTAGATTATTATAATCTTGGTTATGCATACAATTATTATATTAAAGAATATGAATTATAATAATCGGAGTGTTTGGGCCATGGATTATATGGTGATTGATTATAGTTGGTTAAAGTGAGAAACTCCTATCTTTTCCTTTATACTTTGGCAAGTTGGACTTCAGCACCCAAAATTCCCTATAATCTGGTCTCATCTCGATTATGTGATTATGGTAATCAAGAGTTTTGATTATAATAATTCATCATATAAGCAATCTTGTTTAGATCAAATTTGATTTTATAATCTGATTGTTATAATTAGAGGGGTATCCAAACCGGGCAGAGGTATATCACAATGTTTCGATCAAAATGTACAAATTTATTGAAAGTTACAAACTGCACAAATTATTTTCATGGGTTTTGTTGATATATGAATCATGAATGGAATATTAATTTTCATGATTACTAAAAATAGTATATTTATTGTTCATGCATGGATACTTGATTGGCATGATGAGATAACATGTATTCTCATTTAAAGTTTACTTTTATGTGCTACTCCATCTGCTCTAAATTATAAGATGTTTTGGCTTTTCTAGTGTTTTAACTATGTATCTAGACATATAGTATATCTAAATACATAACAAAATCCATGTATCTAAAAAAGCTAAAGCGTCTTATAACTTGGAATGGACCATAGAAGTGGGTTACCTAGAAACAAATAGAGCTCAAACAAATATATATAGACATAATTTTCGTTATTTAAACTTTTCATAATAGAAAAAGTTGGTGATTTAGATTTAAATTTAATAAGATATTTTTAGTTTATTTTAATAGTGGCATAAGTGGGCAATTTAGATGCAAATTTAAAGTGTTATTTTTTAGATAGAACAAAGTTCTAGCCTCTAGTGTGACATCCTAGTGGAGATTAGATTTGGTCCATGGTACTTCCACTTGTACGATAATGTGAGATTGTGGGGTAGTTCCACCTTTGATTAGTCGTTGAGCATGGATTAGACTACTATATAAGCCTTGTAGAGTCAATGTCATCCGTAACTCCGGGTTAATTTTTTTACAAGAGGTGAAGTTGAAAATGCAAGTGAGTTGATGAAAGTGTGCGGTTCATTCAATGTGTAGAACAGACTAGTGCCGGCTTACACCCTAAAGCCTTACACTTAAAATCTCTTTGATTTTTGTAAGAACTTTTAGAAATTATTACTTTATTTAGCGCGTCTCGGTTTGGAAGAGCAATTTCAAAGAGGAGCTTGGACTGGCGTGCACCAAAGCCAAGCCCAGCAGGGGCCATCTTTTGAAACAGTGGCGAGAGAGTCTTTTATGATGTATTTCGCTTTTCTTTTGGTCCTACTAGCCCTTGTAACATGCATATATCTGTAAATTTTTGTACCCTTTATTAATGAAAATGAAAAAAAATCAGGTAGGGAGCTTCCCTGCTGACTTGTTCAAAAAAAACATATAGCTGTTCTTTCATTCTGAGAGGATGCAGCAACAAATAGGTGAGTCCAAGCTAATTCCAAAATGGGCGCGGCAGCCACTTCAATTACCTTGGACCACGGCGGCAGCCGCAGCAGCAGCCTGGGCTTGCCTCTTCTTGGAGAGCTCGACCAGCTTCATCACGTCCGGCATGACTGCCTGGGTTTCGTTCAATGCGCCGAAGCGCTGCAGCCACGCCGCCAGGAGCGGGGTCTTGTCGGCGTTGAAATGTTTCAAGCCAGACAACAGGTCCCTCGTCTGCACCCACGCGACGAAGCCTCCGAGCGCGATGTCCACGTACCCGACGCTGTCGCCGCCGAAGAAGGGTCTCCCCTTGGAGCACTCCTTCAGTGCTCCCTCCAAGGTCTCTGCCGCGGCAAACAACTGCTTCTGTCCCTCTGCCTTCTCTTCGTCCGTCTTGCCCATTATCATCATCATGAACGACCTGAACAGCTGCACAAAAGAAAAATCACAGACAAACAAGTTCACATTTCTTTGGAATTGAAACAAAAGGAGTGTACCAAACACACATCAGTAGTAAAAATAGGGAACAATCAACAACGGGATTATACATGGTGGCATGTACCTTGTCGTCGATATAGGCGGCCCAAAAGCGAGCCACAGCACGGTCGTAGGGGTCGACGGGGAGGAGAGAAGGACCGGCGCCGCCGTAGATCTCATCGATGTACTGCACGATGATCTGTGACTCGCAGATGGGCTTGCCGTTGTGGATGAGCACGGGTACCTTCTTGTGGACCGGGTTGGACTTGAGAAGAAGCTCGCTCTTGTTTCCAAAGATCTCCTCCTCGACGTACTCATACTTGAGGCCCTTGAAGCTCAGCGCAAGTTTCGCACGCAGGACGAACGGGCTCGCCCACATGCCCAGCAGCTTCAGCTCTTCTTCCCCAGCCATTTTCTGCTTGGCGTACAGAGGTTTGAGCTTGAGCTCCTTTTCGCGTGTGTTATCAGTTTCTCACTGCTGTTACCAAAGAGGTAACTGTTGTTACGAGAGAGAGAGAGAGGTAACTGTAGTTTATGGTTCCTGGTCGTTGGCTGAGATGTGGCTTTTTTTTTTTGTATCATCAATACTGCTAGAATCGCTGCATAGACAATTGTGCAAGGCACGTGCCCATGTTGGAAGGATAAGACCACCAGATACTCACCATCCTAATCTCACGGCTGCCCATCCCATGTGTCAGCGACCCGCAAAAGAAACGTCAATAATTGCCTTGCTTGCTACTACTCCGTGGCCCGAAAACGCAGCAGAAGCATGGGCACCAAGCACGTGATCGCCAGGTGCAGGTGCAGTCTCTAGTCCCAAGGGCTCGTGGGCGTTCTCGGGCGCATGGCCACCGTCGTGCTGTACAGATTCACGCAGAACAATGCATCGACGGCCTGCGCTTGGTGCTGCACGTGAGCCATGGTACAGCAGAGTTGCTGAGAATTTTTTTCCCATCGACTGACGGATAAGCAGGATAGCAGGCAACTACTATTGAGTAATTCTGTTTACATAAAGGAGAACCATTTTAAACGGGTGTCTCTGTTCACCGGCTATTCCACTTTGACCGTATTTTGTTTTTCCAAATATCTGAACAATGGGCAAGATCACTTGTGGATACCTTCTCCATGTTATAGGGAAGGTGTGTACAAAATTTTGTGTCATTTGGACTTTTGAGTTTTGCATTGTTTTCTCTTTGGATTTGACATGCTCAAAATTGTCTGCGCGGGCCTCGCTGAACCTCCGCACAATGCTGCCCTGAAAATTGACTTCATGAGTTTCTTAAGTGTTTCTCTGACTTGTTCTTGCTTTTGCTTGATCTTTGGTCTTTCCTAGCACTATATCTAATAAGTCTTGTAGCCTTGTCATGACTGAGGACTTGAGTTTATTAGAGGAGAGAAGTTTTTGGCAAAGTTTGAGATATAGCCCAAATTCTTAGATAATTTTGATTGGCTCTCATCCCTGCCCCCCCCCCCCCTCCTCTTGTCACCATTATATTTCAGTCCATCATAGAGGATCAAAACAGTTTAGTTTATTGTTCTGCAAGGCAAATGGCATTGTGTAGGTTGTGTTCTCATGCATTGAGACTAGAGGATTGTAGATCTTGCTAATTGCATGCTAATTTTGATTTTTCATGAACTAGGAGACGTTAGGTAGGAGCTTGCAAGCATCAAGTGACCAAAATGCTAATGGATACGAGTTTGGGATTTATTTTGGACTCATTGGAGATGACATGTTTTGTTGTGTTGAACCAATCTTTTGCATCCTAGTATCTAGCTTGGTTATTGTGAAAAATTGTAAGCTTTTTATTTTTAGTTTGATGGCTTGCATCCTTCCATGGATAGCATGAGCTATGTTCACCTAGGATGTGTAATTTAGTATCTAGTGTAATCGATGTTGATTGTGGCATTCTAAAGAGACTTGAACATACATGAATGAGTTAATGATGTGATAAAATTCATAACATGGATACCAAATCATTCTTAAATTTTGGGTCTTTAGTTTTCTTTTTTTTATCGATTTTAATGATCTCGTCGAACTATTGGTTGGTAAAACATTCTTAGGGAGTTGACCTGACTTTGGTAAAACTTTGTTGGTCGATATAAACTTATACCGATGTCACTTTCATGGACTTAGGTGTAGAGCTGTCATTTATATCGACTGATGTTAAGTTAGTATAACGGCTTTAACGACTCCAATGTAGTTATTGTTCTGGGGATGTGGTGTAGTGCATTGAGACGCTATGAGGAACTGCCATAGATTCACCACATGTGTCCACACGTAAGCATCCAACGTTCATAAATTCAGGAGGAGCAATTAAAAAAACTATTGTATAAATTTAGGAGGATCACAACATCTCAGGCGTTAGATGATTATGCATGGACATGTGTTCCTAACTTTTCTTTCTCTCTTTTGGAAATAGCGGCCAAACATATATATAGGTACATCACATGCAACTTCACAAAGAACCATACATACACGGTTCACTAGACATACATAACACGACGAAGAATCAACTCGAGAGGATAAAAGTAACAAACCATTTGCAACAAAAGGCATCAAACCGTATATGTTTATTTTGGACACCACTCTGAACCCAACCCCTTCAGCTGCTTTGGGCCACGGCGGCGGCCGCAGCAGCAGCAGCTTGGGCTTGCCTCATCTTGGCGAACTCGACCAGCTTCTCAACGTCCGGCATGACCGCCTTGGCAGCATCCAGCTCGCAGAAGCGCTCCAGCCACGCCGCCAAGAGCGGGGTCTTCCCAGCGTCGAACAGCTTCAGTCCATATAGCTTGTCGATGGCGTGAATCCAGGCGACGAACCCTCCAAGTGCGACGTCGACGTACCCGACGGTGTCGCCTCCGAAGAAGGGCTTCCCCTTGGAACACTCGCTCAGGGCTCCCTCCAACGTTGCCGCCGCGGCGAATGACAGCTTCGTGCCCTCCGCCTTCTCCTCATCCGTCTTGCCCCTGAACACCATCATCCACGAGCTGAAGAGCTGCACACGCACAATCACACATTCACACACGCCACAATAAAAAATTAGTCAGGGATAAATATATGAAATTATGAGTTGACATGGTTTGTATATGTACCTTCTCGTCAACGTAGGAGGCCCAGAAACGAGCAACAGCGCGTTCGTGGGGGTCAGAAGGGAGGAGGGAGGGGCCGGCGTCAGCAAACGCCTCCTCGAGGTACTGAATGATGATCATGGACTCACATACAGGCTTGCCGTTGTGGATGAGTACGGGCACCTTCTTGTGCACAGGGTTGGACTTGAGGAGGAGCTCGCTCTTGCTGTTGTAGAGATCCTTCTCCTCGAGGTAGTCGTAGCTCAAGCCTTTGAAGCTTAGCTCAAGTTTCACTCGCAGCACAAACGGGCTCGCGAACGAGCCTAGAAGCTTCAGCTCAGTGCTTTGTCCGGCCATTTCAAGCAGAACTTGTTCTACGCTCATGTAAAGGATCGGACCTTGGTTTTGTTGTTGTGTTTCCTTGTTCTTGGCGGATGGCAAACGAGGAGAGGTGGTATATATATAGTTTGATATGTGGTGTGCGTGGAAAATTCATCGATCATATCCATGACGCTACATCTGGAATCAGCTAGAAATGACAGAAATAAAAAAAAATTTAAACATGTTTGAAGAACGATGATGTAGACATGTTAGGCAAAATATAAGATTCAAATGAAAGAACTAGTAGCTAGTACGTGTGTCGTACTATGGCTGTGTTTAGATCCCTGAAAAGGGGTAAAAAAAGTACTGTAGCATGTTTTGGCTTTATTTGGCAAATAGTGTCCAACTGTTGACTAATTAGGCTCAAAACGTTTGTCTCGCAAAGTACAACCAAGCTGTACAATTAGTTTTTGATTTTATCTACATTTAGTACTCTATGCATGTATCGTAAGTTTGATGTGATGGGGAATCTTTTTTTTGCACGGTGTTTTTTTTGAGGAACTGAACACAGCCTATGTGGTTGCGTTAGTAAGATGTTCCTTGCATTCAATGCTTAATTAGACGACGATGGTACAAATACTAAAGTTTCGGAGTCGTCATGCATGTTTGACTTGACCTGTTTGTTTGCTACTAGAACATTCTCCTGTGCGTAGGTTTTACTAGTTCCTGTAGGTTTCCCTGTTCCTTTTTTTTCGATAAGGAGGTTTCCCTGTTCTCGGCACAGAAATGCTAGCAGACGATGAGAGGCCGGCAGCAAGCTAGGAGTTGCAGAAATCAAGTCAAGAATTTGAAAACATGTTTGGATAACGACGATGAAGACATGTTAAATGAACCTAGCTACTGTATCTGTATGTTCCTCGCAATCAATGCTTAGAAAAATACTCCTCGAGCTATTACACATTTTTTTACCCATGAGTTAAGTTAAAACTATACCTTTTATTCAAAATTCTCCTTTTAGATTTTATTAAAAATTTGATTCTAGGCACATAGTTACTACAAATAACATAAATTAATGTTTCATCATACGTCGAGCAGAATTTCCGCTATCTGAAAGCTGTGTTATAGTTTTTTAAAGAAAACTGTAGGTGCGGATATGTTGTATTGTTTAGTCAAAATGTATAAATATCTCTATAAAATTTGCGACTTACATAATTTATTGTAACATGTATTAATATAATTTAAAATAAATTATTGGTATTTTCGTACATGATTCCTTAAGGGTTACTTAGATTATCTATTACCATGGCAAATGTGTGTGGTTTTAGATGTTCACTTAGAAAGTTATAATGTCTATGTTATCTTTCATAGTGGCAGGTGTTAGTAATTTAGAGATAAACTCTGGGGTCAATATTTGTTGTTTTGATAATAGTGGAAGAGGGTAGTTTGTTTTAAAGAAGTAATAGATTAACGATAATGATAGGGTGAGGACGTCCGGCACGGACGGACCCCGACCCGCGCCGTGCCTCCGCTTTTACCCTGCCCGCGCCAGTACATGGACCCAACCTGCCTGCGCCTTTACCCCGACCCTGACACGCCTGCGCCCGCATATGTACCTTATGAGCCACCGCTCCTCTCTCTCTCATGCCTCCAGCGCTACTCCCTCGCCACTCCCTCCCTGCCTCCTAGGGATGAAAACTATCGGAAAACCCCTCAACCGTTTTCTTCTTTTACATTTGAATACGAAAACGAAAGAGAAAGCGAAAGCGGTAAAGCCGGAAATGAAAACGAACATGAACTTACGGAATATTGAGAATTTCAAAAACGAACTAATTCGAGCGGAATTTTGTCGAACTCAGTCGGAATACGAAATATCAATATGGAATATTGACTCGTATAGGACCAAGTGCATAACAATTAACAAGTATATGAGACAAAGTGCATAACAATTAACAAGTCCTACAACTTTCATATAAAAAGTATCTCCGTTTGAACCATATGAGAATTAAGAAAGATGATTTTTCTAAGGCAACAGGTGCTTGCACGCGATTAATATACTACTGAAACTTTGTTTAACTTTTTTAAATATCTTAAAAACCTTAAATGAAAAAACTAAAATCTAGAAAGTTGTACATCTCGTCGAGAGCTACAATTTTCATATAAAAATCATCTTCATCCGAGAACGTATGAAAAAAGATACAATTTTTCTAAGGCTGGACTTCTAGTGGGCCAAATTTGGTTTAAACCGAATTTCGAATTCGGGATATTCCGAATTAAAAGTAGAAAAGTAGAAAATGGTCAAAAAAAACGTCTAACGCTTTTTGTTCCAAATTTGAATTTGGTGTTCCGTATTTCGAACTGAATTCAATTTTGTCCGAAAATATGACTTCGATCGGGTCAAATGTAGAAAACGATGTGGTTCGGTACAGGATATTTCCGTACCGTTTTCATCCCTACTGCCTCGCCCCTCTCTCTCTCTACGGTGCGGGCGAACGTCTCGGCACCGTGCCGCAACGACCTTGGCATGAGCAGCCCACGACAAGGAGGCCCGAGCGGCCCTCGACACGGCGGTGCAACGGCGCCGGTGGACCCGGTCACGGGTGGATCAACGTGGTAGGGCCAACACAAGTGGCTCCCCGGCGGATCTAGCTCCCTCTCCCAGTCGTGCGGGCGCTACCTCCTTGTCGCGTCTTTCTTACCGCGTCGTGCAGCCACTGCCATCGGACCATTACCTACGGTGAACTCCAAACACCGACGAGCCTCCATTCTTCTAAGCAACATGGAGATGTTGTGCTGCACTGAAAGGGCATGTTGCAAGCGTATGTTTCAAGTGTTTCAGATCTTTCGGTGGTATGTTGCAAGCATATATTTTAAGTATTTTAGATGTTTCATATGAATGTTGCAAGTATTTTCACAATGTTTCATTTGTTTCAGACGTATCTTTGCAAGCGTTTTGATCGGAATGTTGCATATGTTTCACACATATGTGGCAAGAGTATGTTTCAAATGTTTTAGTCTTATATTGCAGCAAGTGTTTTCATGTTGCACGTTGTAACTGTTTATCTAAATGTTGCATATATTGCAATAGCTATACATGTATGTTGCAAGTATATGTTTCAAATGTTTAAACTGTTTTTAGATGTACGTTGCAAGTGTTCTATCTAGATGTTGCATATGTTGTAGTGGCTATATACAGATGTTGCATGTGTATGTTTTAAATGTTTCATCTGTTTCAGACGTATATTACAGCAAGTGCTTTATGTTGCAAGTGTTTTCATTAGCCGGCACGGGAAGCGAGTGCAAGCAGAGACGGTCCCGCGTGCATGCCCACCAGCATGGCGTGCATACGCAACAGTATGGCATGCGTAGGCACGCAGCAGGCGCATCGGGCGCGTATAGCAGGAGCATATGGGTGCGTGTAGCAGGAGCATGCGGGCGCATGTAGCAGGCGGGGGCAGGCAGCAGCATGCGCAGCAACTAGGGCAGCATGGGGGCGCGTGCATCATGTGCATCAGGCAGGCAGGCGCGGGCGTATGGACGGGAGCTAGCGTCCTGAATTCTGGACGCTAGCCACGCTGATAGATTAATTCTCTTAAGTGCATCTTGTGAGGTTAAAGTCTCTTTGGACTGGACACTAATTTAATAATGATATAGGTGAGTAATTTAGATGCAAATTTTAGAGGTTACAAACTTACAATACAATGGCAAAGGTGGACAATTTATATGCAAATTGGGTAAATAGTGGCTACTTAAGATTAATGGAATTTAGATGCAGATTTAGGGGTTCCTTTAAGTTGTTATTTGCAATCAAAGAAGTAATTCTTAGAAGAATAATATATACTTCCAATGACTATTATTATTAATTTTTTTAGATAATGGAAAAGTTCTGGCTTTGGACCTCTTCAGAGAAGACTATATATTATTAATAATAATAATTAGAATCTAACAAATTGACTGTCAATGTTTCATTTTTAGGATTGTTCCTGCTTAGGACCTCTTCATTTTTAGGATTTGTCACTTTTCCTAGCATGTTTAATGAGGATTAACGCTCTTTTATTTAATTAGTAATAGATAGTAAGATACTTAATAACTTTTATGTAGGTGTTGACGCCGAAAATCAACACAGGAGTCACCAATGAGAAATTGCTTCACTTTCGTAGAAGCGTCACGACTAGTTTTCGAGCAAACTAGTAGAGAGATAAATTCTTCGATTACGGCGAAGAATAGAACCGGCTGTTTTACGAGTAAGAACAACAAAGGATGATACTCCGATGATACCGGAGCACGCGGCTTGTTTGCGGGAAACTAGCAAAGCATGGCTATTGACCTAGATGCAAAAAAAGGAGAAAGTAAAAGAACAATAATAATAGATTTGTTTTTGTGTCGATTGTGTAGCAATTGGCTGTGCTCCATACAAAATATATATATAGGGGTGCCTTGTGCCCTGGTCCACGGCAATAGAGTCCTATACATGTACGTTTAATTATCCCTTGTACATAACAAAGCCTAATAAAATATTCCTATTCCTAACTGATTCGGCCGTACAAATCATGTAAGTCAGTCAGGCTGGACGCTGGATCTTTAATCCTGGTTAACACGGTCGAATAATCAATGAGTGCAAAATCTTTTTCCGATCCCACCTTCCGTGATTCTTCCTTTCTTGCTTTCTTCACACGTGCAAACCAGCCGGCATCAAATGAACTGGCGTCCGACCTATTCTTGATCGCATGCCAACTAATTTAGCCCTATTCATCTGGCTTATAATCCGTCTTATTCAGCTTGTTTTTTCAACCGGAATAGTATTTTTCTCTAAAAAAATCACCCAACAGTGTTTTTCAGCCGGCTTATAATTCCAACCGAACAGGGCCTTAGACTAATCGTCAATAACCTATATAATTTGACCAATCATACTCTCGAGCCAAATTACACTATCAACAGTAGGTAGATTTGCGATTCAAGCTAACATTATTATTTTATCTAAATGCATTACGTGTTGAGCTCATAATTCATTTCCTTTGACTTCAGAACTCCTGTCATCTGACTACGCAATGGATGCAATGATAGGTTGCTAAACATTTGCGTGAATGACCTCATCGGTGACATATATAGTGCGCATGCTGAACATTGACCACATGCGCCTCATAAAGCTATACTTTTGCGCAGGCTAGGTTTTTTTTTCATCTTCTTAGTAGAGAACGGATGGCAATTCCAAGAGACTTAAGTATTATTATTATTATTATTATTATTATTATTATTATTATTATTATTATTATTATTAAATTATTAAATCAAAGGAAGCAAAGTTAGACCATCTCCGGTCTCCACCAGATTTTTTATACTCTCCCCTATCTCTTAAATAGAAAATGTAACAGCTGCAGCATCTCCTATCACATCTCTTCTCGCTATGTTATTGAGGAGATCTCCTAAGCTATTCACCGTCATCTCTCCTAAAGAAAGGGGAGACCTATTCCTCCCATAAAGCAGGGTGAGGTTTTGGCAATCTGCTAGAGCAAAAGTCCCTCATATCCTAAAGTTGCTTTTGAGAGATCTATATAACTTATTATAGGAGATAAAGAATAGGAAACATGGTGGAGATGCTCTTACAAGAAGTAAATGAAGAAACAAAAAGAGACAAAGAAAATTAAGAGTAGCCTACTAATTACACATTTACACCATAGTTTGTGTCCATTGATCAAAGGGTAGCGAAAGTCTTGACTTGACTCTGGGAGATCAACAGAACTTCCTTGAAGAAGAGGCGTCTGCAAGCACTATACTAGGTTGGACTCCTTTGAAAATTAAGTCCTTTCTTGCTATCCAAATTACCCAACACAGCAGCGCCACTGCTACCATGAAGAATTGTGACGGTCTCTTGTCCTTGAAATAGCTTGTGATTTTAGAGAAGCTCCCATTTGGTGGAATGTCTAGATTGATGAATCTCCAACACTGTTTTGCAAAAATGACAATGGAGGAACAGTTGTTGCAAAGTTTCTTCAACATCTCAATTGCACAAGACAATTAATTGTAAGTGTCCAAATCCATGTTGCTCCTTCTCAAGATATTTTTTGTGCTTAGTCTGTCTGAAAGCCTCATGTTTGGTTTTGGTAATTGAGTGACAACTAGTGGGCTAACATTTTGCCTAAGTGTTTATTAATTTAGGTGAAGCCCACGCCAAGGTGGTGAGGAAGGCTAGGACTTGGATGAAGCGTGATCAATGCAAATGGAACAATCTCACACTTGGAGAGAAGATGAAGATGTGAAAACAAGCCCGAAGTCAAAGGTGTATGTTAAGGGTTTTGTTTTTCCCGGTCGAGACGCAGTGGAGTGCATGGTCAGGTACTCGGGTTTAGGATACGTTATACTATTAAGAGGAGAGCTCTAAAGCTACACGGTTATCTAGTGCCACTAGGTGTTGATATACATGCATATGCATTAGACCTAGTGACGTGGTGAGTAGCAAGCGAAAATATATTTGAAAACACTTTGAAAAATACTTACTTAGTGCTCAAATGTTTGGCAAAATATTTTGGAGTTAGCATGCTTGCTCGTGAAGATGAGAGAAAAGCACTTGATAGTGCTGTTTTGCACTCATCAGAGTGCTCCGGTGTGTCACCGGAGTGTTCACCATAGTGCTCCCACAATGTACTGACATGGGCATAGTTTCAGTGTGCACACCTTAATATCCGGAGTGCACCGGAGTCATCTTGGAGAAGGCCTAATAGACCCACTTGCACATGGAGAAGGCCCGCGAGCTCCATGGAGTTACCTGGTCGAGAGCTTGGCCCTTGTGAGGGCATCCTCGCGAGAGGCTCCAATGAGGATTAGAGGGAAGCGTGGGGTTCTCGATACCTCGGTAAAAATCGAGAGTCATCAACGGGAGTTTGCATTTTCTACCCTTAAGCTTCTGCATTTATATTGTGTACTTAAGTTGTGTGCTTTATATTCCTAGTCTAACTTACTACATTAGTGATAGGATTAGAACCTAGATTGCAAAACTCTTTTACGATAGAGATAGCAACACATTAGAGGTCGTGTTTAGATTAAGTTGCCTAATTCAAAACCCCTCCCCCATCTTAGGTATCATGGTTCCATCAATTTGGAATTTAATTTAAGAATTTTTGAATGATCTCGGATGTTGACATGGTCTACACCACATTTTAGTTAGAACTTTGTAGTTGCCAAGTTTTTTTTATTTAAGTAGTTTAGTCTTTAAAATTCATTTTTAAAAATTTCAAAAGACCTCAATTGTTAACATAGTTAATTCCCAATTTATTGGTTGATGTGATCTTCAACTTTGTAGTTGACAAGTTTTTTTATTCAATTCGTTTAGAGTATATCAAAGATATGTTTTAATTTATCATATTCTTATATTCAAATTTTTGTAATTTTTAAACAATCTCATATGGAGAATGCAGTGCTTCACAAGATCTAAAACTTTATAATCGAAACCTTTTTTATTTAAGATTATTTAGTAGTCAAATATTTAATTCAAGATTACAAAATGCTAATACAAAAGAGTAACATCCTATACTCACTCAAAAGTGAGTATGCAGTGCAGTGAGTGGAGACATGTCACTTGAGGCTAAAGATCATCAATTTGACTCTTTGGATACACGTGATTTACATAGATGAGCAGCTAAATACTTGCACTCTGACTAGATTTATAAAAAGATATATGAACATACGTAATACCGAGAGCAACTTCAGCAGAGTCCATACTTGAGGGCTCGGTTTCACTAAGTTAGAGGCCTAACTAGGTCTTGATCTTTAAACAAAGTTTGTTCTACATAACAAGAACTACAACTTTTATTAAAGGACCTTGAGCTGGTTCAGCTTAGATCACAATATAAAGAGCTCCAAAGTCGAGCACACGAAACTGAAATTTCAGTTTCAGTAGGAACCCAACTGAAACACGATCTTTGAGGCTCTGTAGATCTTGTACTAGTGGGAATTAGGTCATAGTGTTGTTGACAAAATCATAGAGCTATGTGAGCACTACAATATTGCCAATATGAGCTAGACCTGGTTCTGCCTAGTTTGGGAGGTAGAGTGCTCCAAAGTAAGCTACTTGAAACTGTTGTACAGTCCAGACTTAGCCAAATTGGCTAAGTGCCAAACAGCAGGTCAAAACTGACTTGGGGTCCCTGTTTGAGCATGTTCCCTACATTTCCATGACTTGACTCTTAAACAAAGTTTGTTCCTTATAAAATTCCCTACAACTTTGTTAAAGGGTGCACAGTCATGCAAAGCTTCTAAGTCACACTTTTGAAATGGTCAAAAAAAAAGGGTTCTAGGATCCATCCATGGTCAACCATCACTTAGAAGCACATTAAGGCAAAATGATCAACATGAACATTGTTCCATGGAGTGTCCTAAGTGTAGTTAAGGTTTTGTAGAGGCCAAACATACCTACCATGCATAGGTTGCACAAAAGTGTAGGCCTCACATGCCTTGAAACATAGAACTCAAGTGAAATGCTATAGTCATTTCATGTGGTTGTTTCAAGATACATGCTACACATGTTCCACTAGAGTGTTCCACATGTGTCCAAGATGTGTTACACATATTGCATTTGTATGTTGCACAACACTAGTTCCCATGGGATGTAAGGCAGGTTTCAGTCATAATCCAAACAAGCATATAACTTATCATTTCATGTGACTTTTTGATTCCAAACTTTATGAAACTTTTCTAGGGATCAATATAGATAGTTATTGATGTGAGACATGTGAAGATACTTTGATAACAAAACCCAAGCATATATCTTTTAATTGAACCTATATGTAAGCAAGGGTGCAATATCCAAGTTTAGGTTAGGGTTTATTTCCATAGGTTTGACTTTGGCATCGTCATCTCCACTAATCTATCATGTTTGAGCTCAAACCCACTGCTTAATTGGTGATAAACTCCTAGGGTGTTACACCCTCCTCCCAACACCCCCCCTGCCCCCCCCCCCTCCCCCTCTTGTCACCATTATATTTCAGTCCATCATAGAGATCAAAACAGTTTAGTTTATTGTTCTGCAAGGCAAATGGCATTGTGTAGGTTGTGTTCTCATGCATTGAGACTAGAGGATTGTAGATCTTGCTAATTGCATGCTAATTTTGATTTTTCATGAACTAGGAGACGTTAGGTAGGAGCTTGCAAGCATCAAGTGACCAAAATGCTAATGGATGCGAGTTTGGGATTTATTTTGGACTCATTGGAGATGACATGTTTTGTTGTGTTGAACCAATCTTTTGCATCCTAGTATCTAGCTTGGTTCTTGTGAAAAATTGTAAGCTTTTTATTTTTAGTTTGATGGCTTGCATCCTTCCATGGATAGCATGAGCTATGTTCACCTAGGATGTGTAATTTAGTATCTAGTGTAATCGATGTTGATTGTGGCATTCTAAAGAGACTTGAACATACATGAATGAGTTAATGATGTGATAAAATTCATAACATGGATACCAAATCATTCTTAAATTTTGGGTCTTTAGTTTTTTTTATCGATTTTAATGATCTCGTCAAACTATTGGTTGGTAAAACATCCTTAGGGAGTTGACCTGACTTTGGTAAAACTTTGTTGGTCGATATAAACTTATACCGATGTCACTTTCATGGACTTAGGTGCGGTGCTGTCATTTATATCGACTGATGTTAAGTCAGTATAACGGCTTTAACAACTCCAATGTAGTCATTGTTCTGGGGATGTGGTGTAGTGCATTGAGACGCTATGAGGAATTAACTGCCATAGATTCACCACATGTGTCCACACGTAAGCATCCAACGTTCATAAATTCAGGAGGAGCAATTAAAAAAACTATTGTATAAATTTAGGAGGACCACAACATCTCAGGCGTTAGATGATTATGCATGGACATATGTTCCTAACTTTTCTTTCTCTCTTTTGGAAATAGCGGCCAAATAGCTCACACATATATAGGTACGTCACATGCAACTTCACAAAGAACCATACATACACGGTTCACTAGACATAACACGACGAAGAATCAACTCGAGAGGACAAAAGTAACAAACCATTTGCAACAAAAGGCATCAAACCGTATATGTTTATTTTGGACACCACTCTGAACCCAACCCCTTCAGCTGCTTTGGGCCACGGCGGCGGCCGCAGCAGCAGCAGCTTGGGCTTGCCTCATCTTGGCGAACTCGACCAGCTTCTCAACGTCCGGCATGACCGCCTTGGCAGCATCCAGCTCGCAGAAGCGCTCCAGCCACGCCGCCAAGAGCGGGGTCTTCCCAGCGTCGAACAGCTTCAGTCCATATAGCTTGTCGATGGCGTGAATCCAGGCGACGAACCCTCCAAGTGCGACGTCGACGTACCCGACGGTGTCGCCTCCGAAGAAGGGCTTCCCCTTGGAACACTCGCTCAGGGCTCCCTCCAACGTTGCCGCCGCGGCGAATGACAGCTTCGTGCCCTCCGCCTTCTCCTCATCCGTCTTGCCCCTGAACACCATCATCCACGAGCTGAAGAGCTGCACACGCACAATCACACATTCACACACGCCACAATAAAAAATTAGTCAGGGATAAATATATGAAATTATGAGTTGACATGGTTTGTATATGTACCTTCTCGTCAACGTAGGAGGCCCAGAAACGAGCAACAGCGCGTTCGTGGGGGTCAGAAGGGAGGAGGGAGGGGCCGGCGTCAGCAAACGCCTCCTCGAGGTACTGAATGATGATCATGGACTCACATACAGGCTTGCCGTTGTGGATGAGTACGGGCACCTTCTTGTGCACAGGGTTGGACTTGAGGAGGAGCTCGCTCTTGCTGTTGTAGAGATCCTTCTCCTCGAGGTAGTCGTAGCTCAAGCCTTTGAAGCTTAGCTCAAGTTTCACTCGCAGCACAAACGGGCTCGCGAACGAGCCTAGAAGCTTCAGCTCAGTGCTTTGTCCGGCCATTTCAAGCAGAACTTGTTCTACGCTCATGTAAAGGATCGGACCTTGGTTTTGTTCTTGTGTTTCCTTGTTCTTGGCGGATGGAAAACGAGGAGAGGTGGTATATATAGAGTTTGATATGTGGTGTGCGTGGAAAATTCATCGATCATATCCATGACGCTACATCTGGAATCAGCTAGAAATGACAGAAATAAAAAAATTAAAACATGTTTGAAGAACGATGATGTAGACATGTTAGGCAAAATATAAGATTCAAATGAAAGAACCTAGCTAGTACGTGTGTCGTACTATGTGGTTGTGTTAGTAAGATGTTCCTTGCATTCAATGCTTAATTAGACGACGATGGTACAAATACTATAGTTTGGGAGTCGTCATGCATGTTTGACTTGACCTGTTTGTTTGCTACTAGAACATTCTCCTTTGCGTAGGTTTTACTAGTTCCTGTAGGTTTCCCTGTTCCTTTTTTTTTTCGATAAGGAGGTTTCCCTGTTCTCGGCACAGAAATGCTAGCAGACGATGAGAGGCCGGCAGCAAGCTAGGGAGTTGCAGAAATCAAGTCAAGAATTTGAAAACATGTTTGGATAACGACGATGAAGACATGTTAAATGAACCTAGCTACTGTATCTGTATGTTCCTCGCAATCAATGCTTAGAAAAATACTCCTCGAGCTATTACACATTTTTTTACCCATGAGTTAAGTTAAAACTATACCTTTTATTCAAAATTCTCCTTTTAGATTTGATTAAAAATTTGATTCTAGGCACATAGTTACTACAAATAACATAAATTAATGTTTCATCATACGTCGAGCAGAATTTCCGCTATCTGAAAGCTGTGTTATAGTTTTTTAAAGAAAACTGTAGGTGCGGATATGTTGTATTGTTTAGTCAAAATGTATAAATATCTCTATAAAATTTGCGACTTACATAATTTATTGTAACATGTATTAATATAATTTAAAATAAATTATTGGTATTTTCGTACATGATTCCTTAAGGGTTACTTAGATTATCTATTACCATGGCAAATGTGTGTGGTTTTAGATGTTCACTTAGAAAGTTATAATGTCTATGTTATCTTTCATAGTGGCAGGTGTTAGTAATTTAGAGATAAACTCTGGGGTCAATATTTGTTGTTTTGATAATAGTGGAAGAGGGTAGTTTTTTTTAAGAAGTAATAGATTAACGATAATGATAGGATGAGGACGTCCGGCACGGACGGACCCCGACCCGCGCCGTGCCTCCACTTTTACCCTGCCCGCGCCAGTACATGGACCCAACCTGCCTGCGCCTTTACCCCGACCCTGACACGCCTGCGCCCGCATATGTACCTTATGAGCCACCGCTCCTCTCTCTCTCATGCCTCCAGCGCTACTCCCTCGCCACTCCCTCCCTGCCTCCTAGGGATGAAAACTATCGGAAAACCCCTCAACCGTTTTCTTCTTTTACATTTGAATACGAAAACGAACATGAACTTACGGAATATTGAGAATTTCAAAAACGAACTAATTCAAGCGGAATTTTGTCGAACTCAGTCGGAATACGAAATATCAATATGGAATATTGACTCGTATAGGACCAAGTGCATAACAATTAACAAGTATATGAGACAAAGTGCATAACAATTAACAAGTCATACAACTTTTATATAAAAAGTATCTCCGTTTAAACCATATGAGAATTAAGAAAGATGATTTTTCTAAGGCAACAGGTGCTTGTACGCGATTAATATACTACTAAAACTTTGTTTAACTTTTTGAATATCTTAAAAACCTTAAATGAAAAAACTAAAATCTAGAAAGTTGTAGATCTCGTCGAGAGCTACAATTTTCATATAAAAATCATCTTCATCCGAGATTGTATGAAAAAGATACAATTTTTCTAAGGCTGGACTTCTAGTGGGCCAAATTTGGTTTAAACCGAATTTCGAATTCGGGATATTCCGAATTAAAAGTAGAAAAGTAGAAAATGGTCAAAAAAAATGTCTAACCCTTTTTGTTCCAACTTTGAATTTGGTGTTCCGTATTTTGAACTCAATTCAATTTTGTCCGAAAATATGACTTCGATCGGGTCAAATATAGAAAACGATGTGGTTCGGTACAGGATATTTCCGTACCGTTTTCATCCCTACTGCCCCCCCCCTCTCTCTCTCTACGGTGCGGGCGAACGTCTCGGCACCGCGCCGCAACGACCTTGGCATGAGCAGCCCACGACAAGGAGGCCCGAGCGGCCCTCGACACGGCGGTGCAACGGCACCGGTGGACCCGGTCACGGGTGGATCAACGTGGTAGGGCCAGCACAAGTGGCTCCCCGGCGGATCTAGCTCCCTCTCCCAGTCGTGTGGGCGCTACCTCCTTGTCGCGTCTTTCTTACCGCGTCGTGCAGCCACTGCCATCAGACCATTACCTACGATGAACTCCACACACCGACGAGCCTCCATTCTCCCAAGCAGCATGGAGATGTTCTGCTGCACTGAAAGGGCATGTTGCAAGCGTATGTTTCAAGTGTTTCAGATCTTTCGGTGGTATGTTGCAAGCATATGTTTTAAGTATTTTAGATGTTTCATATGAATGTTGCAAGTATTTTCACAATGTTTCATCTGTTTCAGACGTATCTTTGCAAACGTTTTGATCGGGATGTTGCATATGTTTCACACATATGTGGCAAGAGTATGTTTCAAATTTTTTAGTCTTATATTGCACCAAGTGTTTTCATGTTGCACGTTGTAACTGTTTATCTAAATGTTGCATATATTGCAATAGCTATACATGTATGTTGCAAGTGTATGTTTCAAATGTTTAAACTGTTTTTAGATGTATGTTGCAAGTGTTCTATCTAGATGTTGCATATGTTGTAGTGGCTATATACAGATGTTGCAAGTGTATGTTTTAAATGTTTCATCTGTTTCAGACGTATGTTACAGCAAGTGCTTCATGTTGCAAGTGTTTTCATTAGCCGGCACGGGAAGCGAGTGCAAGCAGAGATGGTCCCGCGTGCATGCCCACCAGCATGGCGTGCATACGCAACAGTATGGCATGCGTAGGCACGCAGCAGGCGCATCGGGCGCGTATAGCAGGAGCATATGGGTGCGTGTAGCAGGAGCATGCGGGCGCATGTAGCAGGCAGGGCAGGCAGCAGCATGCGCAGCAACTAGGGCAGCATGCGGGCGCGTGCAGCAGGTGGGATAGTCAGCAGCATCATGTGCATTAGGCAGGCAGGCGCGGGCGTATGAACGGGAGCTAGCGTCCTGAATTCTGGACGCTAGCCACGCTGATAGATTAATTCTCTTAAGTGCATCTTGTGAGGTTAAAGTCTCTTTGGACTGGACACTAATTTAATAATGATATGGGTGAGTAATTTAGATGCAAATTTTAGAGGTTACAAACTTACAATACAATGGCAAAGGTGGACAATTTATATGCAAATTGGGTAAATAGTGGCTACTTAAGATTAATGGAATTTAGATGCAGATTTAGGGGTTCCTTTAAGTTGTTATTTGCAATCAAAGAAGTAATTCTTAGAAGAATAATATATACTTCCAATGACTATTATTATTAATTTTTTTTAGATAATGGAAAAGTTCCGGCTTTGGACCTCTTCAGAGAAGACTATATATTATTAATAATAATAATTAGAATCTAACAAATTGATTGTCAATGTTTCATTTTTAGGATTGTTCCTGCTTAGGACCTCTTCATTTTTAGGATTTGTCACTTTTCCTAGCATGTTTAATGAGGATTAACGCGCTTTTATTTAATTAGTAATAGATAGTAAGATACTTAATAACTTTTATGTAGGTGTTGACGTCGAAAATCAACACAGGAGTCACCAGTGAGAAATTGCTTCACTTTCGTAGAAGCGTCACGACTAGTTTTCGAGCAAACTAGTAGAGAGATAAATTCTTCAATTACGGCGAAGAATAGAATCGGCTGTTTTACGAGCAAGAACAACAAAGGATGATACTCCGATGATACCGGAGCACGCGGCTTATTTACGGGAAACTAGCAAAGCTTGGCTATTGACCTAGATGCAAAAAAAGTAAAAGAAAGTAAAAGAACAATAATAATAATAATAGATTTGTTTTTGTGTCGATTGTGTAGCAATCGGCTGTGCCCCATACAAAGTATATATAGAGGTGCCTGCTGCCCTGGTCCACGGCAATAGAGTCATGTACATGTACGTTTAATTATCCCTTGTACATAACAAAGCCTAATAAAATATTCCTATTCCTAACTGATTCGGCCGTACAAATCATGTAAGTCAGTCAGGCTGGACGCTGGAGCTTTAATCCTTGTTAACACGGTCGAATAATCAATGAGTGCAAAATCTTTTTCCGATCCCACCTTCCGTGATTCTTCCTTTCTTGCTTTCTTTACACGTGCAAACCAGCCGGCATCAAATGAACTGGCGTCCGACCTATTCTTGATCGCATGCCAACTAATTTAGACTAATCATCAATAACCTATATAATTTGGCCAATCATACTCTCGAGCCAAATTACACTATCAACAGTAGGTAGATTTGCGATTCAAGCTAACATTATTATTTTATCTAAATGCATTACGTGTTGAGCTCATAATTTATTTTATCTAAATGCATTACGTGTTGAGCTCATAATTCATTTACTTTGACTTCAGAGCTCCTGTCGTCTGACTACGCAATGGATGCAATGATAGGGTTGCTAAACATTTGCGTGAATGACCTCATCGGTGACATATATAGTGCGCATGCTGAACATTGACCACATGCGCCTCATAAAACTATACTTTTGCGCAGGCTAGGTTTTTTTTTTTTTGCATCTTCTTAGTAGAGAACGGGTGGCAATTTCAAGAGACTTTATTATTATTATTATTATTATTATTATTATTATTATTATTATTATTATTATTATTATTATTAAATCAAAGGAAGCAAAGTTAGACCATCTCTGGTCTCCACCAGATTTTTTATACTCTCCCCTATCTCTTAAATAGAAAATGTAACAGCTGCAGCATCTCCTATCACATCTCTTCTCGCTATGTTATTGAGGAGATCTCTTAAACTATTCACCGTCATCTCTCCTAAAGAAAGGGGAGACCTATTACTCCCATAAAGCAGGGTAAGGTTTTGGCAATTTGCTAGAGCAAAAGTCCCTCATATCCTATAGTTGCTTTTGAGAGATCTATATAACTTATTATAGGAGATAAAGAATAGGAAACATGGTGGAGATGCTCTTACAAGAAGTAAATGAAGAAACAAAAAGAGACAAAGAAAATTAAGAGTAGCCTACTAATTACACATTTACACCATAGTTTGTGTCCATTGATCAAAGGGTAGCGAAAGTCTTGACTTGACTCTGGGAGATCAACAGAACTTCCTTGAAGAAGAGGCGTCTGCAAGCACTATACTAGGTTGGACTCCTTTGAAAATTAAGTCCTTTCTTGCTATCCAAATTACCCAACACAGCAGCGCCACTGCTGCCATGAAGAATTGTGACTGTCTCTTGTCCTTGAAATAGCTTGTGATTTCAGAGAAGCTCCCATTTGGTGGAATGTCTAGATTGATGAATCTCCAACACTGTTTTGCAAAAATGACAATGGAGGAACAGTTGTTGCAAAGTTTCTTCAACATCTCAGTTGCACAAGACAATTAATTGTAAGTGTCCAAATCCATGTTGCTCCTTCTCAAGATATTTTTTGTGCTTAGTCTGTCTGAAAGCCTGATGTTTGATTTTGGTAATTGAGTGACAACTAGTGGGCTAACATTTTGCCTAAGTGTTGATTAATTTAGGTGAAGTCCACGCCAAGGTGGTGAGGAAGGCTAGGACTTGGATGAAGCGTGATCAATGCAAATGGAACAATCTCACACTTGGAGAGAAGCTAAAGAGGTGAAAACAAGCCCAAAGTCAAAGGTGTATGTTAAGGGTTTTGTTTTTCCCGGTCGAGACGCAGTGGAGTGCGTGGTTAGGTACTCGGGTTTAGGATACGTTATACTATTAAAAGGAGAGCTCTAAAGCTACACGGTTATCTAGTGCCACTAGGTGTTGATATACATGCATATGCATTAGACCTAGTGACGTGGTGAGTAGCAAGTGAAAATATATTTGAAAACACTTTGAAAAATACTTAGTGCTCAAATGTTTGGCAAAACATTTTGGAGTTAGCATGCTTGCTCGTGAAGATGAGAGAAAAGCACTTGATAGTGCTGTTTTGCACTCATCAGAGTGCTCCGGTGTGTCACCTGAGTGCTCACCATAGTGCTCCCACAGTGTATTGACATGGGCATAGTTTCAGTGTGCACACCTTAATATCCGGTGTGCACCGGAGTCATCTTGGAGAAGGCCTAATGGACCCACTTGCACATGGAGAAGGCCCGCGAGCTCCATGGAGTTACCTGGTCGAGAGCTTGGCCCTTGTGAGGGCATCCTCGTGAGAGGCTCCAATGAGGATTAGAGGGAAGCGTGGGGTTCTCGATACCTCGGTAAAATCGAGAGTCATCAATGGGAGTTTGCATTTTCTACCCTTAAGCTTCTGCATTTATATTGTGTACTTAAGTTGTGTGCTTTATATTCCTAGTCTAACTTACTACATTAGTGATAGGATTAGAACCTAGATTGCAAAACTCTTTTACGATAGAGATAGCAACACATTAGAGGTCGTGTTTAGATTAAGTTGCCTAATTCAAAACCCCTCCCCCATCTTAGGTATCATGGTTCCATCAATTTGGAATTTAATTTAAGAATTTTTGAATGATCTCGGATGATGACATGGTCTACACCACATTTTAGTTAGAACTTTGTAGTTGCCAAGTTTTTTTATTTAAGTAGTTTAGTTTTTAAAATTCATTTTTAAAAATTTCAAAAGACCTCAATTGTTAACATAGTTAATTCCCAATTTATTGGTTGATGTGATCTTCAACTTTGTAGTTGACAAGTTTTTTTATTCAATTCGTTTAGAGTATATCAAAGATATGTTTTAATTTATCATATTCTTATATTCAAATGTTTGTAATTTTTAAACAATCTCATATGGAGAATGCAGTGCTTCACAAGATCTAAAACTTTATAATCGAAACCTTTTTTATTTAAGAGTATTTAGTAGTCAAAATATTTAATTCAAGATTACAAAATGCTAATACAAAAGAGTAACATCCTATACTCACTCAAAAGTGAGTATGCAGTGCAGTGGGTGGAGACATGTCACTTGAGGCTAAAGATCATCGATTTGACTCTTTGGATACACGTGATTTACATAGATGAGCAGCTAAATACTTGCACTCTGACTAGATTTATAAAAAGATATATGAACATACGTAATACCAAGAGCAACTCCATCAAAGTCCCTACTTAAGTCCTCATCCTATTTATGAGGACGCCTCCTAGAGCCCTCAAACTTTTAGAGGAGCCTCAAATCCCCCTCCCACCCCTCATTCCTAGGGGGTCTTGGGCAGAGCCCTCAAATCACCGTTTCTGGTTGTTTCGCACGTTTCCTTTCCTCGTTCATACGTCGCCCGTTTTCCCCATCCGTGCACCACCCCGCTTTCGGCTTCCCCTGTCTGCATGCGTGTCACATCCAGCCCAGTTTGGAGTTTGGCCCATGTGCATGTTAATGAGATATTATGAGGGGTTAGTCCTACCTTAGTTATTTAGGGTGGGTTAGACCAACATATGAGGCTTCTATAGTCCATCCCACCACCCTCGGGTTAATCCTTTTACACGAAGCAAGGACGAAAGCGTAAGTGGGATGGTGGAAGGTGTGGTTCGCTCAGCGTGCAGAGTGGATCTAAGCTGTTTTGACTTTGGGGTGTTACAAATGGTATCAGAGTCGACCTTCGCGGCCACGGGCGCGGACATGAGGGTTCATTGCGCATGTAGGCCCTGCAGGGTGCATGTCATGGCACATCTGCCAGCACTGGACGCACAGCCGCATGTGCTAAGAGGGAAAGTTTCTGGTCATCGTTTGCCCGGTTGTGGGTGTGTTGCGCCAACGAGGACGTCGGGCCCTTTGAGGGAGGGTGTATGTCACATTCAGTCCAGTTTGGAGTTTGGCCCAGAGTGGCCCATGTGCATGTTAATGAGATATTGTGGGGGGTCTAGTCCCACCTTGAGGTGGAATAGACCAATATATAAGGCTTCTATAGTCCATCCCACCATCATCGGGTTAATCCTTTTACGTGAAGCGAGAATGAAAGCAAAAGTGGGATGGTGGAAGGTGTGGTTTGCTCAGCGTGCTTAGTGCATCTAAGACTCCAAGTCGTTTGGACTCTGGGACGTTACAGGTGCCGCGTAGTTCCTTGTCCATGCGTCGCTGGATTTGAGGGAGAGGTCGCACCTCGAGCAAGAAAACAACACGGCAGCTCTAGCGGCCACCCTTCCCCAGCTCCCTCCTCTCCCGGTGACTTCCCCGTGTCGCCTCTCCCCGCTAGAGCCTCTCCCTAGCTACGCCACTCTCTTCCGGAGCCATGGCTATGCCCCTATACATTGGGGCCCTTCGTGATGGTTGTGCCCCCAGCATAGCCGTGTTCATCAACGGAGAGAAGATAAAGAAAGAAGATAGGAAAGAGGATAACAAGTTGATCATATGTGTCATTCTCTGTTAGAATAAATTGAGGACTATGTTTTGAGAGTTACTGTTGGAGTATAGCCTAGAAAATAGGGTCCTCAAAAGTATGGAAGCCCTCAAATAAAAAGCAGATGAACTGTTTTGTAGGTTATTGCTAGGCTTCTCTAAATAAATGTATTATCAAGATGTATTTCAGGTTAGAGTTAATGAAATTACTAGTACTCCGGATACTAGTGTATTTTTCTATGAATTAGTCAAAGTTAGAGGAATTTGATTTGGGGTAAAAATAAAATGTTTTAAGTGTTTTGTAACATTTAGCGACGAGCTTGGAACACCGCATATCCAGTTCTAGATGATCGATCTGAATGCTGTGTCATGACTTAAACTTAAATTATATATACAAAAAAAAACTCAGTAATGGCAGAAAAAAAATGGTAATAGAAAGCAATATGATATAACCGTTCATGAGCATTCCAATCCTGGATAGTAGTGTCTGTCATCCTTCTAGTCTACTCTCTTCGTCCTAAAAAAAATGTCATTGTTACTTTCCAAAAAGTGGAGCACTTTCAACTTGAACAAATATAATACTTATGACACATAATTAGTGTCATTAGATAAATTGTTAAATATATTTTATAATAAATTTATTTAGAGATACAAATGATGATCATATTTTCTACAAATTTAATCAAACTTAACAAAGTTTGACGTATGGGACAGAAGGGTTAGCTTACAGAAAAGGAGAAAAATGTGTCTTTCTATGTCACTGTAATTTTTTTTTGTTCGATAAAACTGTCACTCTGCAATTGACTGTTCTTTCTCTTACCTCTAAATCAATTCGTTCTATCTTTCTGTCTTTATGATTAGGAAACGGCTGGCTAATTGGCAAAGTGAAGATCTTAAACTGATCGACCGTATAAAATCCAAGGCACAGCAGCTTCGATGACGAAAGCGATTACATCAGCTCGAAACTCAAGGTACGACGACTTGACGAGACGCTGAAAAATGAGGCAGCTGTCCGGAACATGACGCACGCAAGGACGTCTAGATAGCCCGGACAGAGAAAAGGAAAAGAAAGAGCTCGAGCTCGTTTTGTATATAACTATAAAATGCCCGTGCGTTGCAACGAAAAAAAAAATATAGCGTTATATTATTTTATTATTTTGGAAAATACATATTATTTTTTAAGAAAAAGATATGAGCGTATGCATGACGGACTGCATACTTTTTTAAAAGGAATATGATTATATATATGTGCTTGTTTATTGGTAGTACTATGAATGTACGTATACTGCTTTTGAAAGTATTAGTTGATACTTGAGTGGATACTTTTTTTCTATAGAAATGAGTATATCTGCATACTTGTGCTATAAGGGAATTATGCTTATTTCATCTTCGGTGCCATTGCAGGAGTGATGGGCACATGCTTCTCTATACTGATTCGCATGGACTTAGCCCGTACTGATTCTTATGGGAATCATCAACTTTATAATGTTTTAATAACAACTCACACTTTTTTAATGATCTTTTTCATGGTTATACCGGCGATGATAGGTGGATTTGGGAATTGGTTTGTTCTGATTATGCTAACAAAGAAGAATATAATTTTTTTGTAATCATAGTTTCTCTTCTAAATCACGTATAAACGAGTGAATTTCATGTACAAGAGACCACGTTCTAAGAATAGAACATGTGACATACAAAACATTAACACTAAGTCAACTTGAACGAGTAAAATGGAATTAAAACGAAGAAACTGTGGAGAATCGATGGCTATTGTATTTTCATAGTATTTTTGGATTTGTTTTTCTTAAGAAAAACGGTTATAAAGCGTATGTGACGTGATGATGGCATCATTGTGATGTCATCAAGCTAGCTATCAATTTGGAGCAGGCCAACATCACGCACGGCGCATATGGCCAGTGTGCTTGGACGTGTGTGTCAGCGTTTCTTGCATGCGTGTGGAGGGAAAGCGCAGGAAACTACACGCAGTCTCTGTTGTGGGTTGGGCAAGGCACCGCTGGAGCCAGTGGCGGAGCCAGAAATTACGGATATGGGAGGCCGGTGAAAGAGTTTCAACCATAAAATAACTTAGTGTAGCTTATTTATTTAGATTTTTGCATTGTGGATGGGCTCATCCAAAGATAAAATGCAAATTTGTGTGATTTTATTATCTAGAAGTCATCAAAAAATATATGACAAAGCATTTATTATATCTATAGATTATTATATCTTTCTAATACATAATATAGTGTAGCTATCATGTGGGGGGGCCATGGCCCCTGCCTGCCCCCCTGGCTCCGCCAGTGGCTGGAGCAGCTAGTACCGGTGTGTGGGAGGTTGTTGCACCATTGCTGGCGATGGAAAGCTCGTCGGCGGAGCCTAGAAGAGGGCCTAGGAGCCTCGGTTGACCAAAAGAAGAGCACTGGAAGAACGAGAACACGACGGCATGCACAGGATCAGAAACGACAACGAAGCTCCAGACGACATGTACAGGTGTGGCGGGTCTGATTCTTCTCGGAAGAGCACACAGATAGAAGGCGAGATGTCAAGCTCACCTACGTGGATCGCGATGGCAGGGAACGAACAGGGTCGATGGAGGGCTTGTCGGGGCGGCAGTGGACAGCAGTTTCCCTGCGGGGTTCGACAACCATGAGAGTGAGGCTGAGAGCATGAAAACGGACAAGAATTCCACCTACCGATTTCCTACTGCAAGGCCAAGACCGGCGACTCACTCTGAACGGTGCCAGGGCAGCGGACGGGGACCTCCGTAGCGGTGGGGTGACCTCAAGCTCGGCGAGATCTAGAGGGCGAGTGCAGAGGGGAGCTAGGGCTAACTGCGGCTCGGAGATGGGAAACGGATGCGTGTCGGGTTCCTCTCCTTCATATAGGGCGTGCAGACCTGGAGATTACGTCGAATCTCGCTAAAAACGGAGTTGGCGGCGATTTATTTCCATCCAGCAAAGAAACCTGTCTGAAAACGACTGGTGGTGTATGTAGAAAGTATTTAAAAAAATCACTGGAAACGGTGGCCTTGTCGACTGGCCGAGAGCCCACGAGGCCGAGACGACCTTTGTACAAAATTTTTTCTGCGGAAATTTTGCCTCTTTATTATATATAATTAATAGGTATAGATTAGGTATGGACAGATATAGGTATATATAGATAAAAAAAGTTCATTGTCGATGGACTCTAACAGAACTTGGAAATAAACTCTGAATGGAACAAATTTCATGGCCAATGGACTCTAACCGGAACTGAAAAAATGGAAATTAAAAAGACATCAAAACAAGAAAAGGACTCTAAAAGGAGTTGAAAAAAAAAGACGCAACTTGGAAGAATTGAAATTTAAAATACATCAAAACAGGTAAAAGAGACTAACCGGAACTAAAAAAGAAATCGAGAAAATATATGGAAACAGGAAAAGCCTCACGTCCGTGACAGACAGTCTCTAAGGTAGAAAAAAAAAAGTCTGAACGTTTTTGAAAGAAACAGGAAAGAAGATAAAAAAAATGGAAGAGAAGAGAAATAGAGATATTCTTTCCTATTTGGATTAGGATCCTATTCACTACTCAAATAAGGACTTTTTGATTAGGATATACGTATGGATTTTTGTATATAAATTTAGGAGGAGTTCTACATCTTACATGTAATCTTAGTTGAGAAGAAGTCTTACTTACATCTTACGCGAAAATTTTGTCTTTTTATTATTTTATATATATATATATATATATATATATATATATATATATATATATATATATATATATATATATATATATATATATATATATTAGGTATAGATAAATATATGTATCCACATACAACTATTACATGCAGCAAACTTCTCCTCAGTCACAACTCACGACAGAAACAGTAATACTGTCAGTAGAGCTCTGCACTAGGCCGAGAACTCAAACCACAAAAATGTCAGAGGCAGAGGCCGTGCGTGTGATCGGCCTATGGCCGAGCCCGTTCGTGATCCGCGTCCTGATCGCGCTGAAGCTGAAGGGCGTCAAGTACGAGTTCGTGGAGGAGGTGGTGGGCAAGAAGAGCGAGCTGCTGCTCAGGTCGAACCCGGTGCACAAGAAGATCCCCGTCCTGCTCCACCACGGCAAGCCCATCTCCGAGTCTCTCATCATCGTCCAATACATCGACGAGGTCTGGTCCTCCGACGCGCCGGCCTTCCTCCCCGCCGACCCTTACACCCGTGCGGTCCATCGGTTCTGGGCACAGTACGTCGATGACAAGGTAGTCGATCTCTTTCTCTGAGCAATTCTGACCAGTTTTCAGCAGCAATTTAATAACAGTGTCAGACTAATCCTGTGCTTCCCTGTTGGTTAACACTCACGCAGGTCCCTTCGGCGATCCGCATACTCAGGGGAACGGATGACGAGGGCAAGGACGAAGCGGCGGGGCAGCTGTCCGCTGCCCTGCAGCTCTTGGAGGAGGCTTTCGCGAAGCTCAGCCAGGGGAAGCACTACTTCGGCGGCGACAGCGTCGGGTACCTGGACATCGCTCTGGTGTCGTATGTCGGCTGGGTGAAGGCGGTGGAGAAGATGGCCGGGGTCACTCTCCTGGACAAGGCGAAGGTTCCGAACCTGGTGGCGTGGGCCGATCGGCTCTGCACCCACCCGGCCGTGGTGGACGCGATCCCTGACGCGGACAAGTTCGTTGAGTTCAGCGTCACCTATGGGTCGTTCTCAAAGCCTATCATCAATGGTCCCAAGTGAGCAAAAGGGTCTGCTTCGCGATTTTCACTGCGCGTGTGCTAGTGGTGTCACTGTCAATAAGCTGTAGTCTGTGTCCTTCCACTGGAATAAAGCTTTCTTGCCCTGTTTGTTTAGGTGAAATTTGCTCTTTTTTTTTTTTTGCTCATGCTGATTTATTACGAGAGGAAAACATTGTTCCTTCGCTGAAAAGTACTGCTGAAAAGAAAATCAACGCATACAGAGGCTCAGTATTCTTCGGTACAAAACTTACTGAACTCATCCATTCCAGTTGGTTTCACATATAAAGTCAAATTCAAGAAATGGAGGTGCTAGCGCCGGGATATCCGGTCCGACGACCGTGCAGACTACCCCTGTCCGTTGATTTTTTCCTGCCCGCACGTGCATCCCGCCCAGTCTTAGCTCCTGCATGTTTGGAAGACTCGCCTCGCACTCATAGCCCGCCCTATCTGTCCCAATTTAAGGCCATTCGTCCCACTCCACACACGCACCCTGCCCCCATCATGCGCCCATCGCCGGCCTGAGAGCGCCCCATATGTAGGACACCGGCGCGCTGCGCGCCCGTCGGCCCCAAACTCGTCGTGCCCCATTCCACGGTGTCCCTGCTGTGCCACCATATTCCCCATGCCCCCTGACTCTCCAAACAACTTGAAAGATGTGCAACATGAAAAACTTCAATGCAACATATGTATGCAATAGATAAAACATCTAGAACATGCACTTGCAACATATGTATAAAATATATGCAACATCCATATAAAACACTTGCAACTTGCAATATGAAAACACTTACTGCAACATTAGACTCAAACAGCTAAAATATTTGGAACATATTGTTGAAACATATGTGTGAAATGCATGCAACATCCAGATTAGAACGATTGCAATATACATTTGGAACAGATGAAATATTTTGAACAAACCTCTGAAACACTTCCAGCATGCCTCTGAAATACTTGCAACATATGCAACATCCCTGATACTTTTGCAACATCCATACGAAACAATTACAACATACCTTAGAAACGTCTGAAACACTTGAGACATACGCTTGCAATATGTGTTTTCATCGCAACATCTTCTTGCTGAGGTCGTGCAATGCAGCAGCCATGGCGTCGACAGCGGCCACGACCTTCTGGTGTGGAACGGCAACGTCGGTAGCACCTCGGCAGCACCCAGCAGCACCCAACAGCACGCGGGGGACGGGGCACGATGCGCAGCAGCAGTGGTATGGTGCGCAGCGAGCTGGAGCCGGCGCGGTGGGGGATGGAGCACGGTGCTGGATGGGGGAGCTGCGCGGCGTGAGATGGGGTGCGCGGCAGGGAAGACGGCAGCAGTGAGCGAACGACACAGCAGCACGCGATGGGCGAGAGCGATGAGGAGATATTTTTGAGAGAGATAGGGAGACGCAGAGAGTAAGCAAGCCTATTGGGATGGGATGCGCAGGCCTAGAAAGCAGCGTTCGGACGGATGGACACCTGCTCCTGAGTATTACTGTTAAGGATACAGCAACACCACGTAGCCCCTTGTGTTCTCAAAATAATGTTGTCATATGCCATTTGTAGGGAGCTGGTGCCCTTCGCAAGGCTGCCCTTTACCTCCCATCTCGCTAACCAATGATCTAATTGCTCACGGCTCTTGAGATGATGAATCTTGCAATAAACATTTATATAGTGTTTGGTAGAATGGCTCCATTTCTCGTACTAGTATTAATTATTGACTTATGAGAAATGAAGTGATGATATATCATCCTACTTCATTCTACAAACCAAACAAATAACGTAATGAATGAGTAGATGATGGATTAGCTCATCATCAACTTCTAGATATGCGCCTGTAGCCTCGTCATGATATGTCAAAGGCAGTATATTTGTCTCAGAAAATCCCATGCAAGCAAATCAAATTATAGTCGCCCCCCGAGTGATGAAAGCGAGCATATTAATGGGTGAAGCAAAGAGCGACACAAAAAAGTTACTCCTTCCTCACAAATGATGACGTTTTAGTATTTCTAAATTCATAGCTTTTACTATGAATCTAGATATAATGTATATGCAGATAAAAGTTACGAATCTAGAAAAGTCAAAACATCTTATAATTTAAAACGAAGAGAGTATTTCACAAGATTAAAAGCCAAATATATTTTTATGATTAATTTCTTTTATAATTTGTAGTTAATTACTTAAAACAATATTATTTCAGGGTCACTTAGAATACAAAATTTTGAATGTGAATCTTACCGCTAAATTTGCTTATAATTTGACTAATTATTAGTCACATTTTGTAAATTTTGATTTTTTTTTATCCTCAGATCAAACGAGCCAGGAAGGAAGCAATGTACTCCTTATGTGTAATCTCTAAACTTTTCGATGCGTAAATTTTTCGGTGGCCCATTGCTGAAGTCGCCACTCACCAGCGGCGCCTAAAGTCTCGTTGCCCGTGGAGCTCATCCACCTGAAATGCAAACGCTCCTCTTCAAGGACGCCAGCAATGACATCACGAAGAGGCAGAATGTCAAGTGGAGCAAACGTAGAAGCTAAACTAACTAATACTCCTGATTGACGACTACTAAATCACCACATATAAAAAGAAAAGTAAAAAAGTGATGGTCGCCCTGTTATCACCGTCCGGTCAAAGAGAACTTCAATAGGGAAAACCTTGCTCCTGAAATAACATATAAACAGATTCTCTCTACGTACAAAGACTACAAATACAGAGCCACACAACGCTGCAACGAACTCGCAGGTCTACAAATCCCACGGCACCAATCTGATCGTCGGCAAAAATATAGCAATGGCATCGAACGGCGGCGGTGAAGAAGAAGCGGCGGCGGTGCGCGTGATCGGCGGGTGGGCGAGCCACTACGCCATCCGCGTGTACATGGCGCTGAAGCTCAAGGGCGTGGAGTACGAGTTCCTGCAGGAGGTGGTCGGCAACAAGAGCGAGCTGCTGCTCCAGTCCAACCCGGTGCACAAGAAGATCCCGGTGCTCCTCCATCACGGCAAGCCCGTCGCCGAGTCCATGATCATACTCCAGTACATCGATGAAGTTTGGGCGTCCAGCAATAACGGGCGGCCAGCCATCCTTCCCGCCGACCCCTATGAACGTGCTGTCCAGCGGTTTTGGGCACAGTTCGTAGATGACAAGGTAACATAATAATGTCAGTCTTGAGAGGGGTGACCAATACAATGGAGACCTAAACCCTAAATTTCAATGAATTCCATATGATTTCCTTTGTAGATTGCCCCTGCATCCGTGGTCTTGAGAGGAGTGACCAATGGAGACAAAGACGAAGCAGCAGCGCAGGTGTCTGCAGCCCTGCAGCATTTGGAGGAGGCCTTCGTCAAGTGCAGCCGAGGGAAGAGCTATTTTGGCGGCGACAGCCTAGGCTTCCTTGACATCGTTCTCGGGTCACACCTGGGCTGGCTCAAGGCAGTGGAGCAGATCGCCGGCGTCAAGGTCCTCGACAAATCCAAGTTGCCTGAACTGACAGCGTGGGCGGACCGATTCTATGCTCACCACGCTGTGAGAGACATCATGCCTGAAACGGACAGGCTCGTGCAGTTCAACACGTACCTCATTGGTGTCTTGAAGGCTAAAGCTTCCCAGAAGTGAAATGGTTTACCATTGTATATCCAATAACTTCTATTGGTTTCTAGAAGTATTTTGCTATTACGCTTTTTTTAAAAGAAATAAATGAATATACAAACCCATGCACGTGTTATCTATGACCAGCTTGCTTGAAAACGAAGTTAATTACCGTCAACCATCATACATGACGACCTTTGGTAGAAACGGACTCGCCGTCAGATCACGTTGTGATCTTAGGGCTTTTGTGGCTAAGTGTAGTCTTCCCAAACTGTCCATCTGATCAAATAGACTATCCATCTGTGCCGCAGTGATCCTAGAGATCTCTTTGGCTAAGTGTTATGTGTGACGAATTGTCTCTCTAGATAGGAAAACTGTATATACACGCGTGTCCCAAAATGACCCCCCCCCCCAAGAATGGAGAGAGGAAGTGTGCCAGACTAATCGTGACTAGTGACAAACTATCCATGGGTTTAGGTACTATTACTTTGCCAAAAAAAACGACGAAGTGTTGAGCTGATGGACTGTCTGGTGATACACATGGATAGTCCCTGTGAACTGCGCAAAGACAGATTACCTATGTTGGGTGGGTTTTGTTGTGGTAGACTGTCCAACCGTAATGGCAGATTGTCCATCAGTGCACCTTAAGCACTCTGAAATCCAAATCCGGGGGTGCCAATTATAGATCAAGTTGGGGGTTTGGTACTGAAGTTAATTTGTCTAGGATGTTCCTAACATCCTTCAGAGCTAATCAGCTAGTTGCATTGTGAAGTCCTAATTGAAGCTCTATGTCATCAATGGTGTTTTTACTAAGTGAGTGGAAGCTATCTACCTTGCTCTCTAGGCTACATGGGTGATTGAGGGTGAGATTTGTCTACATTAAGCCAAGATGTGGTTATGAAGATGAATCTTCATGGATTGGCTTGACTCCTCCCTCTTGCTCTTTTCTCCATCTTGCTTGAGCACCAATTAATGCAAAGGGGATGAGAGGACAGGTTGATCACCCCTAGCAATGGTGATGTCCAAAGGGTGGTGCTACAACTTGGGGCGTCTTCCAATCCTTCCCCTACTGGCCTTCTTCTTCCATCTTCTTCCCTTCCCTTTTTCTTGCT
This sequence comes from Saccharum spontaneum, assembly GCA_022457205.1. Taxonomy (NCBI): domain Eukaryota; kingdom Viridiplantae; phylum Streptophyta; class Magnoliopsida; order Poales; family Poaceae; genus Saccharum; species Saccharum spontaneum. Next base: position 68,711,456 of record CM039581.1, on the reverse strand, counting down.
CAACAGTTCTTACTATTCTTGGTGTTGTTCTTGTGTGTGTGTGTGTGTGTGTGTGAGAGAGAGAGAGAGAGAGGGAGAGAGGAGGGGAGAGTGGGAGAGTGAGTGGAAGGTGCCTAGAGCTTGGGTGTGCTCATGAAGTCACCACCTTGGGTTGTATGTGGGAACCGAAAGGAAGTGGAACTTGACAACTAAATTTTGGCTACTGCATGGTCTGGCAGACTATCCAATATAACACAACTCTAACATATTCTGCCAAACTTCCACTGCTTATGTAGGAGGACTACATGGGGCAATTGTTCGACAGTCCGCAACTCACGGTAGCATTTGACTTAGAATTTTTGCAATTAGGTTTTTCTTGGATGCAATGCTGGTGATGAACATGGTTTGAAAGTATGCAATGCTTGGATTGTTACATCTTGGTAGTCATCGGTCGCGTGTGGCATGAGTGCCACGCATGTGAGATTAAGTGGAACCATCCTAATTGACCAATGTTAGCCGAGGCACACGCACTCGGCTAGACCTATCGTGACGACAACCACAGAACCGTCTCACCTAGATCCATTGACTTGTCATCACCATTATTGTCGCCGGAAAAAGATACTGATGCCATTGCCTTTGTTTTTCTCGTAGGCAAGCATCAGGGCTTCGCCTTTAAGAATAGCAATAGAACCTTTCAATGGAGCCGTGTGTGGGCTTGCCTCATGAGTGCGTTGGTGAGAGGGCCCACGATGGTTCCGACAGGATGCACGCATGGCGGCATTGGCACTTGCTCGGCAGAAGAAAGGGTAGTCCAAGAGTGTGAGTGAGAGACGACTAAGGAGTGTTAGGGTTTCTGAGCGACTACTTACACTCGATATCAATGAACTTGAACCACAAATCTCAATTCTGACAGCAAGCAATGGGTGCCCAGTAGGGCAGGTGACTCGGGTGACTCAGGCCGATAGTGGGTAGCGGCGTAGCAAGCCCAGAGCACTATGTGCTTGGTTGAGTAAAGTTGCGCGTGGATTTGGGCCGCGTTAGGCTGATTTTTGTTTTACGGTAGATTTGAAGTTTTCCCTTATTTCAAATTAAAGTTTCTTTTATTATTTTCTTCCGTGGATTATTTTGGTTCGAAGTATATGTAAATTAGTTTGTTTCCCCTGTAGAGGTGTTCTATTTCACATAAAAAAGTTTAATTCCCAGATTTATTTCATAAAATTTTGGTGTTATTTAAGTATGTTTTTGGGAAAAGTTTGCCTACAAAATATTTAAATTTTTGTGCTCTAAGTTTTATAAACCTTAACATTTCAGTACAATTTACTTTATTAATAACTATGCACTGTTTTAAATAAGCTTTAAGTTTTGAATTTTATTTTCAGTTCCAAAATAAGTTCATTTTCTCCATCTGCACTTAACTATTTAGTTTAATTAAGTTTTGAAATAAATAATGAACTATTAGCCCTTATTAGCTAGTTGTACTTGGATAATTAGTTAACAGCTAGTCAAAAACTTGACTAAGGGCTTGTTTAGATGGACTAGGATTAATTAACAGCTAGTTTTATTAGCTTATATTTGTGGATTAATGGACTAATAATTAGTCTGTCTTTTTTAAATCCTTAGGGGCTAAAATTTAGTCAATTACTCATTCGTTTCAAATTATAAGAGGTTTTGGCATTTTAGATATGTTTTTTAAATATAGTGCATATCTAGGTGCATAGGAAAAAAATTATGTATCTAGAGAAGCCAAAACATCTTATAATTTGAAATTGATAAATAGTTATTAGTTCTATGAATCTAAACCGGACCTAACATTAGCCCATACATTAATCCTTTCAGTTTGGATAGGCAAGATCTCATTTTTGGCTGTTAGTTGTTAGCGGTCTAAATAAGCTCTAAGCGTAGCCCGCATAAGTGAGGGTGGAAAGTGAAATTAAAATCAATGAAGGCAATACACGGAGCTTGTAGATATGAAAGCGATGATTTCTCTTGCCATTGTGGAGATTTAAGAGAGCCACCAAGTTAGTGGATGAGCGGTGCGAGCGGATTGGTGTGTCCGTCCATACGCCCGGACCTAATCATTACCATGCCTCTATATGAGTTCGTTCTCCCTTTCCATCTATAAGATTAGGAACTACTCCCTCCGTCCCTTTATATTAGTCGTTGTAGCTTCTCAGCACATACATCCGAAATTCTGAGAACGTGGACAGACAGGCGTCCAGATGCACAGCAGGCGGTATGAATGCAGACGTTCAAATGCTGCTCCCTGACGACCTTTATTGCGGGACAGAGGGAGTATCTGGGTACTTGGCAAAGTGAAGATCTTAAACTGATCGACCGTATAAAATCCAAGACACAGCAGCTTCGATGACGAAAGCGATCACATCAGCTTGAAACTCAAGGTAGGATGACTCGACGAGACGCTGAAAAAAGAGGCAGCTGTCCCAGAACATGACGCACGCAATGACGTCTTGATAGCCCGTACAGAAAAAAAGGGAAAGAAAGGGCGACAGCCATATATATATATATATATATATATATATATATATATATATATATATATATATATATATATATATATATATATATATATATATATATATATATATATATATACATATATATATACATATATATACATATATATATATATATATATATATATATATATACGCGCTATTCTACACCTCTACACCTTAGGTGTAGAATAGTATTCTACACCAAACTGTTATACTGAACAAAATTTAGTATTGTTCATTACTCGTGTTTCAGTATTTTCGAGGTGCTGGGTGTAGTACTGACTGATACTGAATATGGTTCAGTAGTACTCAGTATTTTTTCAAGTCAGTTTTGACTTATGGTGTAGAATAATATTATATATATATATATTGCAGCAATCTTCTCCTCCAGGCCAAGAACCCACGACAGAAACAGTAATACTGTCAGTAGAGAGCTCTCCTCGAGGCCAAGAACTCTGAACAAAAATGTCAGAGGCCGTGCGTGTGATCGGCCTATGGCCGAGCCCGTTCGTGATCCGCGTCCTGATCGCACTGAAGCTGAAGGGCATCAAGTACGAGTTCGTGGAGGAAGCGGTGGGCAAGAAGAGCGAGCTGCTGCTCAGGTCGAACCCGGTGCATAAGAAGATCCCCGTCCTGCTCCACCACGGCAAGCCCATCTCCGAGTCTCTGATCATCGTCCAATACATCGACGAGGTATGGTCCTCCGACGACGCGCCGGCAATCCTCCCCGCCGACCCTTACACCCGCGCGGTCCAGCGCTTCTGGGCACAGTACGTCGATGACAAGGTAAGACAAAACTAGCTAGTCGATCGAGCTCTGAGCAATTCTGATCAGTTTTCAGCACCAATTTATAATGATGGTGTCAGAGTGAGACTAATCATGCTCTTCCTGGCTGGTTGACACTAACGGCCTCACGCAGCTCCCTTCGGCGATCCGCATACTCAGGGGAACTGATGACGGCGGCAAGGACGAAGCGGTGGAGCAGCTGTCCGCTGCCCTGCAGCTCTTGGAGGAGGCTTTCGCGAAGCTCAGCCAGGAGAAGCACTACTTCGGCGGCGACAGCATCGGGTACTTGGACATCGCTCTGGTGTCGTATGTCGGCTGGGTGAAGGCGGTGGAGAAGATCGCCGGGGTCACTCTCCTGGACAAGGCGAAGGTTCCGAACCTGGTGGCGTGGGCCGACCGGCTCTGCACCCACCCGGCCGTGGTGGACGCGATCCCTGACGCGGACAAGTTCGTTGAGTTCAGCGTCATTCTCAAAGCCAATGGTCCCAAGTGAGCAAAAGGTGTGCTTTTCACTGCGCGTGTACCAGTGGTGTCACTGTCAATAAGCTGTAGTCTCTGTCCTTCCAGCCATGTTCATTTCGCCGGAATTCGCTTGTTGCTGATACTGATGCTGATTCGCTGTGAGAGTGCTGAAAGGGAAATCAACGTAAACACAAGCTCAGTATTCTTTGGTATAAAACTTAGTGAACTCGTCTATTCCAGTCGGTTTCACATATAAAGTCAAATTCAAGAAAACGGAGGTGCTAGCGCCCGGATATCCGGTCTGACGCCCGTGCAACCTACCCGTGTCCGCTGATTTTTTCCCGCCCCGCAAGGCACCCCGCCCAGTCGTAGCTTCCGCATGTCTGCAAGACTCACCTCGCACTAATAGCCCACACTATCTGTCCCAATTCGAGGCCATTCGCCCCACTCCACACACGCACCCTGCCCCATCGTGCCCCGACCGCCGGCCTGAGCACGTCCCGTCCGCAGGACACCAACGCGCTGCGCGCCCCATTCATCGGCCCCCAGCTCGCCGCGCCCCCATTCCCCGGTGTCCCTACCATGCCACCACATTCCCGCCCCTTCACTCTCCGAACAACATGAAAGATATGCAACATGAAAAACTTGAATGTAACATACGTATACAATAGATAAAACATCTAGAACATACACTTGCAACATATGTATGAGATATATGCAACATCCATATAAAACACTTGCAACATGAAAACACTTACTGCAACATAAGACTCAAACAGCTAAAATATTTAGAACATATTACTGCAACATATGTGTGAAACATATGCAACATCTAGATTAGAAAGTTTGCAATATATGTTTGGAACAGATGAAATATTTTGAACAAACCTCTAAAACACTTCCAGCATGCCTCTAAAATAATTGCAACATCTACAACATCCCCGATACTTTTGTAACATCCATATGAAACAATTGTAACATACCTCAGAAACGTCTGAAACACTTGAAATATACGCTTGCAACATGCGCTTTTATCGCAACATCTCCTTGCTAAGGTCGCGCAACGCAGCAGCCGTCGACAGCGGCCACGACCTTCTGGTGGGGCACGGCAGCGTCGGTAGCACCTCGGCAGCACCTAGCAGCACCTCGGCGCACGCGGGGGACGGGGCACGATGCGCAACAGCAGTGGCACGGCACGCAGCGAGCTGGAGCGTGCGCGGTGGGGGATGGAGCACGGTGCTGGATGGGGGAGCCGCGCAGCGTGAGATGGGGTGTGTGGCAGGGAAGACGGCAGCAGTGAGCGAACGACACAACAACACGTGATGGGCGAGAGCTATGGGGAGATATTTTGGAGAGAGATGGGGAGACACAGAGAGTAAGCAGGCCTATTGGGCTGGTACGTGCAGGCCTAGAAAGCGGTGTTCGGACAGATGGACACCCGCTCCTAAGTATTACCGTTAAGGAAACAACAACACCACGTAGCCCCTTGTGTTCTCAAAATAATGTTGTCATATGCCATCTGTGGGGAGCTGGTGCCCTTCGCAAGGCTGCCCTTTACCCAGGGGCGAAGCCAGGATAAATAGTTGCCGGGGTCAGTACTCACGGACCAAGTTATAGGTTGCAGTGATATAATATCATATATAACATCAAATGGACAAAATAACGATCACGATAATATATATAAATACCATGTATAACATCAAATTGAATAACAACCAGATATTATAATAAAATAAGTTTTTCACAATAGTAATTACCTACTACAGGTTTCCTCTATGGCTACAATAACAAAAGACCTCAAGTTTCGATATTATATAAATAGAAAATAGCCAATACCGACACAACAGTAGCTAGAAATCCTTGTTCTACTAAGCATATGGTACAATCATTCATAAATCCATCTCGCATACGATTTCTTAGTTTTATCCATAATTTTCATCATTAGCGAAAAGCACCTGTCCACCGATGCGGTGGTGAGAGGAAGAACTAGCAGCAGTGGCTTGAAAAGCCGATAGACCAAAGGAAAAAGTCAAATGTCCTGTCTTTCCGGAACGAAACACCACGTTATTTGCTACAAAGCAAATGTCCTATCAGCTTTCTGAGTTCGAATTCTATAGCAGAACAAAATCATAAGCCCTCATAGTTCAAACATGATTGTTAATTATCAATTGCAAAATTGGGTATTTGGGTACCTGGAGTCCGACAGCAGATGGAGATGAACAGAGCGGAGAGCTTATCGCCGCGACGCCGCCAGCCACCGGCAAGTCGTGAGCTCGCCGCTGGTGCTGGGATTTGCGGTTTACCTGGGATGGAGAACCAACGAAAGGAGCGGCTGGTGGGCACGAGAACGAAAGGTCGGAAGAAAACGCGTGACCAGTTCAGGCTGTAGCAGAGGCAACGTTGGGCCTTCTGGCCTGCTGCCTGTACAGTATCTCCTATAGCATTCACGTAACATAATCACGTTCCAGGAAGTGGAAGATGTGGGCCATTCAATGGACTGCTGGGCGGCCAATTGTTGCCGGGGTCAGATATATTTTTTACTGGGGTCCAAGCTGGCCAAAAAACGCTAGCTCTAAGACGTGACCAAAAAATCGTCGGGGTCGCCACTGCCTTTACCTCCCATCTCACTAACCAGTGCTCTAATCGCTCACGGCTCTTGAGATGATAAATCTTGCAGGGAACATTTATACGGTGTTTGGTTTGAGAAACCACTCCATGCCAGATGAGTAGCTGCATCATAAGTTCCTCAAATTTGGTAGAATGGCTCCGTTCCTCAAACACAATGCTGCGACGAACTCGTAGGTCTACAAATCCCACGGCACCAATCTGATCGTCGGCAAAAATATAGCAATGGCATTGAACGGCAGCGGTGAAGAAGAAGAAGCGGTGGCGGTGCGCGTGATCGGTGGGTGGGCGAGCCACTACGCCATCCGCGTGTACGTGGCGCTGAAGCTCAAGGGCGTGGAGTATGAGTTCCTGCAGGAGGTGGTCGGCAACAAGAGTGAGCTGCTGCTCCAGTCCAACCCGGTGCACAAGAAGATCCCGGTGCTCCTCCACCATGGCAAGCCCGTCGCTGAGTCCATGATCATACTCCAGTACATCGATGAAGTTTGGGCATCCAGCAATAACGGGCGGCCAGCCATCATCCTTCCCGCCGACCCCTATGAACATGCTGTCCAGCGGTTTTGGGCACAGTTCGTAGATGACAAGGTAACATCTATGAATGTCAGTCTTGACAAGGGTGACCATGGAGACCTCCTAAACCCAAAATTTCAACGAATTCCGTATCACTTCCTTTGTTGTAGATTGCCCCTGCATCCGTGGTCTTGAGAGGTGTGACCAATGGAGACAAAGACGAAGCAGCAGCGCAGGTGTCTGCAGCCCTGCAGCATTTGGAGGAGGCCTTTCGTCAAATGCAGCCGAGGGAAGAGCTATTTTGGCGGCGACAGCCTGGGCTTCCTTGACATCGTTCTCGGGTCACACCTGGGCTGGCTCAAGGCAGTGGAGCAGATCGCCGGCGTCAAGGTCCTCGACGAATCCAAGTTCCCTGGCGGACCAATTCTATGCTCACCACGCTGTGAGAGACGTCATGCCTGAAACGGACAGGCTCGTGCAGTTCAACACGTTCCTCATTGGTGTCTTGAAGGCCAAAGCTTCCTAGAAATGAGGGAAATGGTTTACCATTGTATTTCCAATAATTTCTATTGCTTTGTAGAAGTATTTTGCTATTACGCTTTTTTAAAAATAAATAAATGAATATACAGACCCATTCAAGTGTTATCTATAACCGGCTTGCTTGAAAACGAAGTTAAATAGTAATGTAACCACCATACATGACAACCTTTGATGGAAACGGACTCTCCATCAGGGCACGTTGTGATCTTAGGGCTTTTGTGGCTAAGTGAAGTCTTACTAGACTGTCTATCAGATCTAATGACTATCCATCTGTGCCGGAGTGATCCTAGGGACTTCTTTGGCTAAGTGTTGTGTGTGGCGAACTGTCTCTCCAGATAGAAAATTGTCTATGCATGTGTGTCACAAAATGGCCCTCTCTAGAATGGAGAGAGAAAGTGTGACAGACTAGCCATGACCAATGACAAACTATCCATGGGTTTAGGCACTGTTACTTTGCCAAAAACGACAAAGGGTTGAGCTGATGGACTGTCAAGTGATACACACGGATAGTCCCTATGAACTGTGCAGGTACAGTTTACCTATGATGGGTGGGTTTTGCTCTGGCAGACTGTCCAACCTTAATGGCAGATTGTCCATCAGTGCACCTTAAGCACTCTGAAATTCAAATCTAGGAGTGCCAATTATAGATCAAGTTGGGGGTTTGGTATTAAGGTTTGTCTAGGATGTTCCTAAGATCCTTTGGAGCTAATCTAGCAAGTTGCATTGTGAAGTCCATGCCTAGTTGAAGCTCTATGTCATCAATGGTGTTTTTACTAAGTGAGAACTATCTACATCGGTTCTAGGCTACATGGATGATTGAGGGTGAGATTTGTCTACCTTATGCCAAGATGTGGATATGGAAATGAATCTTGATGGATGGCTTGACTCCTCCCTCTTGCTCCTGTCTCCATCTTGCTTCATCACCAATGCAAAGGGAATGAGAGGACAACTTGATCACCCCTAGCAATGGTGATGGCCAAAGGGTGGTGCTACAACTTGGGGCGCCTTCCAATGTTCTAATGAGAGAGAGAGAGGAGGGGAGATTGGGAGAGTGAATAGAAGGTGCCTAGTTCTTGAGTGTGCCCGTGAAGTCACCACCTTGGGTTGTATGTGGGAACCGAAAGGAAGTGGAAGTTGACAACTAAATTTTGGCTATTGCATGTTCTGGCCGACTATCCAATAGAACACAACTCTGACATATTATGACAAACTTGGCACTGCTTATGTAGGAGGACTATCTGGGGCAACTATTCGACAATCCACCACTCACAACAGTGCCAGATTTAATATCATTTGACTTAGAATTTTTGCAATTAGGTTTCGTTTTTCATGGATGCAATGCTAGCGATGAACATGGTTTGAAAATATGCAATGCTTGGATTGTTACATATATACCTTGGTAGTCATCGGTCGCATGTGGCATGAGTGCCATGCAGGCGAGATCAAGTGGAACCATCCTAATTGACCAATGTTAGCTGAGGCACATGCACTCGGCTAGCCCTGTCGCGACGGTAACCATAGATGTGCTGCACCTAGCTCCGTTGGCCTTGACTGTCATCACCATCACTATCGTTAGAAAAAAGATATCGATGCCATTGCCGATGTTTTTCTGGCAAGCAAGTATCAGGGCTCCACCTTTAGGAACCGCAGTGGAACTGGGCTTGCCTCATGAGTGCGCTGGTGAGAGGGCCAATGATGGCTCTGGCAGGATGCACACATGGCGGCATTGACACTTGCTCGGCGGAAGAAAGGGTAGTCCAAGAGTGTGAGTGAGAGACTAAAGAGTGATAGGGTTTTCGAGCGACTGCTTACACTCGATATCAACGAACTTGAACCACAAATCTCAATTCCGAACAGCAAGCAATGGGTGCCTAGTAGGGCAGGTGACTTGGGCCGATAGTGGGCAGCGGCGTAGCAAGCCCAGAGCACTATGTGCTTGGTTGAGTTAAGCTGCGCGTGGTTTTGGGCCGCGTTAGGCTGATTTTTGTTTTAGGGTAGATTTGAAGTTTTCCCTTATTTCAAATTAAATTTTTCGTTTATTATTTTCTTCCGTGGATTATTTTGGTTTGAAGTATTTGTAAATTAGTTTGTTTCCCATGCAGAGGTGTTCTATTTCACATAAAAAAGTTTGATTCCCAAATTTATTTGATAAAATTTTGGTGTTATTTAAGTATGTTTTTGGGAAAAGTTTGCCTACAAAATATTTAAATTTTTGTGCTCTAAGTTTTATAAACCTTAACATTTCAGTACAGTTTACTTTATTAATAACTATGCACCGTTTTAAATAAGCTTTAAGTTTTGAATTTTATTTTCAGTTCCAGAATAAGTTCATTTTCTCCATCTGCACTTAACTATTTAGTTTAATTAAGTTTTGAAATAAGTAATGAACTATTAGCCCTTATTGGCTAGTTGTACTTGGATAATTAGTTAACACCTAGTCAAAAGCTTGACTAAGGGCTTGTTTGAATGGACTAGGATTAACAACTAGTTTTATTAGCTTTTTTTTGGATTAATAGACTACTAATTAGTTTGTCTGTTTTTTCCTTAGGGGGCTAAAATTTGGTCAATTATTCCTTTGTTTCAAATTATAAGATATTTTGGCTTTTCTAGATACATTTTTTAAATATAGTGTATATCTAGGTGCATAGGAAAAAAACTATGTATCTATAGAAGCCAAAACATCTTATAATTTGAAATTGATAAATAGTTGTTAGTTCTATGAATGTAAACTTGACCTAAAATTAGCCCACACATTAATCCTTTCTGTTTGGATAGGCTATATCTCATTTTTAGCTGTTAGTTGTTAGCGGTCTGGTGTTTAGATGCATGGACTAAAGTTTAGTTGGTGTTACATCGGATGTTATATAGGGTGTCGCATGGGGTATTCGGATATTAATAAAAAAATAAATTACAGATTCCTCAGTAAACCGCGAGATGAATTTATTAAGCTTAATTAATCTGTCATTAGCACATGTTTACTGTAGCACCACATTGTCGCAATCTGTGCAATTAGTTATTTTTTTAGTCTATATTTAATACTCCACACATGTGTCCAAACATCCGATATGATAGGGACTAAAGTTTAGTTGGAAACTAAACAGGGCATAGGCTCTAAGCGTAGCCCGCGTAAGTGAGGGTGGAAAGCGAAAGGAAAATCAATGAAGGCACTGATACACGGAGCTTGTAGATATGGAAGCGATGGTTTCTCTTGCCATTGTGGAGATTTAAGAGAGCCACTAAGTTACTTTCCGCAGAAAATCTCATGCAAACTTGTAGTGACGCAAGTGAGCATGTAAATAAGGAACTAGAAAGGTGCAGCCTGTATGTATGATGGTCCCCCACCCCCCGACATCAAAGACAGGCTGCTAGTTCGTTTGACACTGACACTAATGCTCACTCTAGATAAATGAAATCTGATTGGCAAAATGTCCGGCGGGAGGAAAGTTTATATTAGCGACTGGTGCTCGTAAGTGCCTACGTCTATACACCTAACTCAAATAAAAAAAGCAATAACCTAACCCCTTCATGGCGATTTGGGAGAGAGCCGATCGCCAAGCGACGAGGAAAGTCAGAGAGATGACATCCTGTTCGGACCAATCAATCAAAACAGTTCGGTATAACAAATTAAAAATGGAGAACTTGCACCTGAAAGAAGAACTTGGTCTCCTGGCGGCAAGCCGGCAATGACACACGCGAGGACGTAAGCACAGTAGTTACCGTGTTAATGATCAACGCATTCATCTCTATATATACATGGCTATTACAAACAGCTAGTACATACAGTACAGATTGATCCTACAGCGAATCTCATCCTGTGGCAAGTAAGTTTAGAGCATAGCACACAAATGGCATCAGGCAGCGAAGAGAAAGCGGCGGCGGTGCGTGTGATCGGCGGGTGGGCGTGCCCCTACGCCATCCGCGTGTTCGCGGCGCTCAAGCTCAAGGGCGTCGACTACGAGTTCCTGCAGGAGCCGGCCGGCAGGAAGAGCGACCTGCTGCTCAAGTCCAACCCAGTCTACAAGAAGATCCCGGTGCTGCTCCACCATGACAAGCCCATCTGTGAGTCCATGCTCATTATCCAGTATATTGATGAGGTGTGGGCCTCTACCGGGCCGGCCATCCTTCCGACTGAGCCGTACACGCGTGCCAACGAACGGTTCTGGGCCCAGTACGTGGATAACAAGGTATTTGACTTCTCTCTCCTCTTCTATTCTTTTGATTTTCTAATAACATCCTTCTATTCTTTTGATTTTCTAATAAATTTTCCTTGGCAGATTGCCCCAGCATTCCTTGTCCTGAGAGGGTTCACCAACGGAGACAAGGACGAAGCAGCAGTGCAAGTGTCCACTGCCCTAGAGCATCTGGAGGAGGCTTTCGTCAAGTGCAGTCAAGGGAAGCACTACTTCGGCGGCGACCGCATCGGCTTCCTGGACCTCGTTTTTGGCTCACACCTTGGCTGGTTCAGAGCAGTGGAGAAGATATCTGGTATCAAGCTTCTCGAAGAAGACAAGTACCCTGAAATCACAGCGTGGGCAGACCGGTTCTGCACTCACCACGCTGTAAAAGACGTCATGCCTGAAACCGACAAGCTCGTAGAGTTCAGCACCAATTCGGCTAAACCTACCCATTAAGGTCATATTTGGATGTACTCGCATTCACATCAATCCATATGTGTTGGGGTGAATTAGAATGAAACTTAAAACTAAATTTTACCCCAATCCACCCCAACGCATGTGGATTAAAGTGAATCAGACAACATCCAAACAAGGACTAAGTGTGTTTATTTATGGTTTACCATAGTAGTGTATTGCGGAATAATAATCACGATGTCTTTCTTCTTTTTCCTTTCTGGTGTAGGCGTTTTGTTATCGAATAAAGGGCACCGATGTGTTTTCACTTTTTCAAAAACTGTTTTGTCTTAAGGAATTTAAAATCCATGTGCTGCTATGAAAGGGCCATTCATCTTGTGGCAGGGTTGTTGAGTGATACCCTATCCAACAGGGTTCAAATCCTGGTGTTGCATATTTTCTCTAGGATTGTTTCCAAAAATGTTGGATACATAATCCGAGTGGATTGAAAGAAATTTTGACTTGTAGCGGATAAAATTCCCCTCTATCCTCTCTCAATCCTCTCGGATTAGAGCTAACCGATATCATTACCTGACTATAGCAACTTTGTATCTGATGGCTAGTGCCAGTCCGTCAAATGCTTGGAATCTCCAATCCTAGGTCATTCTCACAACTTCAATGGACACACAAGCAAACAATCAACCAAACAACGCTTGCCCATATATATAAATGTGGTAAAAGGTAATATCTAGATCCAATTCTATGCGAATCTGATCTGTTTCCATCCCTAATGACGGTCACGTGTAGGCGGACAGTCTTTTGTAGGTGTGGGGTCGAGCAGCGTTGGAACGGTGGCACCAAACAACGCTTGCCCATATATATAAATGTGGTAAAAGGTGATATCCAGATCCAATTCTATGCGAATCTAATATGTTTCCATCCCTAATGATGGTCTCATGCATGTAAGCGGATGAAAGAACGCAATAGTCGGCATTGGGTTACGATGACATGGGTGCAAATTGGGCGAGTGGTGTTGATTCAGGGGCTCAGGTGATGAGGACATCAACTAGTCAGTGAGCTTAAATATGTAAGCATTGAAAACTCATGGGAGAATCGGCTTGCCCTAAAAGGAAAGTAATTGATCCTGAAACATTGAAGTTCACTAGTCAGTTAGTACCAACGTTAAAGTTCCTTTTTGTCGAGCATCATATATTCATAGAAATTCGCTTGCCAGGTGCAAATAGAAATGATATTTATTTAACTAGTAAACACGTCCATGTATTGCAATGAAACATACAACCTTCAATACTATACAGAACTGATTTTTGAAAACAGCCTAGCTTATTTTTAGAGGCGGACATAAGCATCACCGTCTCTGCAAATGTCCTTGACATTTTTAAAGGAGGTGCCTAAATAGGCCGCCTTTGGAAAGCCTCGTCCACATGGCCCAAGAGTCCCGACCTTAATAAAAAGCCAATGAGAATGCATCTCTATCATTCTCTCCTGTATTCTCCGCCTCTCTCTCTCTCTCATCTAAGAGCTTTGCCTCCACCCGAGAGCATCATGCACATGTGAACAAGGAGCAACATAGAGCGGCAAGACGGGTGGAGGTCGATGCTATGATAGAGTCCGCGACCCCCCTCCCCCCCCCCCCCAAGAGAGGCACGGGGCACCAGTGTCAACGATGTGTGGCGCCATTTGGATCTAGTGGGGTGTGGGCATGAGGTGGCATGGGCGAAGTTCTAATGCGGGCAGCCTCTATGGCCACAATGACAACCTCTACAACGGCGAGGGCAACATCCACAACGGGATCGGTGGGCCACGAACGAGACATGGTAATGGACTCCATGACGGTGGTAGCAGGCTAGCAGCATGCTCGGCAATAGGTTAGCGGTAGGCTAGGGCTGCACTATTTTTTTTAATGAATTAGCTAAGACATACCTTTGTAGTTTTCTACTAACGCAATCCTTGTAGCAAAGGTGGGTGCGGAGACCGCCTCTGGAAATATCTTCCGACGTGACTCTAAAAAGATTCAACGTAGTAGTGTTTGTGCGGTCACCGAGTCAATTTGTGACTCAGAGATTTATTAAATGATCATCAATCAGCTGTCAAACTTAGCATGCATGAGTGCTGCGCTAATTGAGTTCAGACACCCGGTGCCTCCAAGGTATACATGCGCTCATTCATACGGTACAAATTGAACACGCATCCTACAATCTTTTCTCATATACTGTAACCCATGAACAACGCAATCTAGATAAAGGCTAGCAACCAACGTCCCCCTGGACAATTTGCCTAGCTAGTCACTAAAATTCTGCATTCTCTTGTCACTGTGCTTTTTTAGTTAACCTCGGTAGCTATTTGCATCTCTGAGGATTTTTAGGCACATTACACATGCAGAAGCTAACATACATATAAACATCATACACCCTATCCTATAAGTATCTCCGAGAGACCGAGCCAGTAGATTTTAAAAAAATAGAGCCATTACTTAAAAATAAATTCAAAAAATGTTAATACTTGCATTAAGTCGATTTGTTGTGAGAGAAAAACACTGTTCCGGCTGAAAAAATAAGCTGAAAAGTACGGAATATAAGCCGGATGAACAGGGTCTTAAACTCAAATAGACGGATTTCTCCGTAATTAAAAAACTAACAAAGCAACCAATGCTCAATTTGCAATTACATTTCGAGTAACTATTATATGTATTGCCAAAGTCACGTTTGTCAGAGCCTCCAATCAAGTGTGCGCTGTTTCTTTTTCTTTTTCGGAAAATTGATCATGTGCCAGTACATGGCACCAGGATGCACATCACATAGGGCCGGGTTACGCCCTGCAGGCTAGCAAAACTACTAAGCAGAGCTTTCGATACATCTTGCTGATCGTATCGATCCAAAATTAATGGCGCTCCCGGCCGGCCGGCGTTTTGCTTCTTTGTTGAGCTGTATTGTATGATAAAGACATTGATAGGACGTACGGAGTAAGCACGAAGCTATCGAAAAAATCAAAGGAAATTGTGTCACGCACACACCGATAAGCGATAACCCAAGTCGGTCGCCATCCTACCTTGTTCCGTTGCTGACAGAATCAAGATTTCACCTTGAATGTAACTTTACTCGGCCGGCGATATCTGTGCATGGCTATGTGCCAAATTGTCTAACAATGTACTGTAGACAATCAAGTTCAAAATGTTGTGGATATATGTTGCATGCTGTATGCCATAGGATGACTTCAGTTTTGTTTTCTTTGGGGGCTGGGAGGTGGGTGGGGGTAACGTTAATTGTTCTTCCATGACGGTTTGACGATGAGTGAGTGAGGGAGGCCATCACGCCTATATAACGACCATCTTGCAAATTCTTCGAAGCCATTCCAAATTCTCTACCCTATGTTTCCCCCCTTCCCCAAGTAGAGACATGCAACAGTAACGATAATATATTCTTGGAGTGACGAGTTGATGACGAGTGAGAGAGTCCATCACGCACGCCTATATAAACGACCATCCTGCAAGTACTACAGCTGCCCCGCAAGAGCCGCCAACCCAAACTCTGAAGCCTCTAGCAGCCATGGGAGCACAAGACTACTACTCCACGGCTGTGGCCGCCGCCGGCCTCGCGCTGCTCGCGATGTGCTCGTACTACCTGCTGCTCGTCAGCCGCCGCGGGCAGCGCGGTGGTGGCGGCAACGGCAAGCAGCCGAAGCGGTACGCGCCCGTGGTGGGCACGGTGCTCCACCAGCTGTACCACGTCCGGCGGCTGCACGACTACCACACGGACCTGTTCCGCCAGCGTAAGACCTTCCAGCTGCTGGTGCCGGCCGGCCGGCGGCAGATTTACACGTGCGACCCCGCCGTGGTCGAGCACATCCTTAGGACCAACTTCGCCAACTACGGCAAGGTGAGCAGAGTGACAAGCTTATGAAGCTAGTATATATGCTTCTCTGTTTGCAGGTTATTTTGGTGTGCTGCAAGTCTGGCCGAGGGGCCAGAACTTCGCCTAGCTACGTACTTAGGAAGACACGAACTCCCTCTCCGTCCTTGGCCTTTCCTCCGACGTCGCTCTTGGAAGTCTTGAGCAAGTTGTGGATGCTGAGCGGCATCACAACTTCACAAGATTGGGTTGGGGTGCCCTCCAGTCCTCCACCATACACTACGTATATACGCCAAAACTTTATAACTGGCCGAACCGAGCTTGATCGGTGTTCGATATATACTAGAATTGTCCGCATCTCAATGTGTACCTTGAGGAGTCAGGAAGCACACAAGAAGTTCACGGGACAGGTAATAGTTTGACATGGCAGTCCCAATGCAGACTTCACCCATAGAGTCCATAGCTCGAAGACTCTACAACAAGAAACCATCCTCCCCAATGCAAAGTTTGTTACAATGGTTTCTTGAGATGAAGACATTTATTATGTGACAAAACTAAATCCGATCAGCTGTGGCATATTGCCATGTGATTCCCCCTACACCTCAAATACTATGCAACACATATACCACACATAATACTGCACTTGCTTGAAATATGACAAGACAGTGTATTGATCACCAGAATCATATTGCAATATCGATACATATAAAAATCCCAGTGATAGATAAGAACGGAAGGATATGCAACAACCATAGGAGTATCAGGTTACTGGTTACTGGTTACAATACGGACAGAAATATAGATAGCAAAATTAAAATAATACGATAATAGTATTTAGATACTCTCTAGGAGTGGTTCCAGTAGTCAAGAAACATTCCAGCAGCATCTAGGTAGAAGCCAGCGACCTTCCAGATAGACGCCATCAATACTTCCATGTCTTGATCACCAACCTGTAAGATAAGATCAACTATTAGATAAACAACTTTAATGTAAGGAAAAGAGATGGAGAGTATATAAAATATAAACAGACTAGTATATAATATATAAACTCATTTCTACCTAATTAGTTCGATGGCCAAACTTTTGCCAAATGTGATCAATCAAATCAGATTGTAGTTGCCAAATGTTGACTGCATGTTTTAGCTCACACTTGAACTGATCATAGGAATTAAAATAGCATGTTTTAGTTCACACTTGAAAGTTTCAGTTCACACTTGAAAGTTTCAGTTCACACTAAAAACTGATCATAGGAATTAAAATAGCACTAAACATAGTAATTAAAGGGATTTCAGTTACCTTTCACTCCTTAGGAAACAAAGCAAGTCTCAGGCTCTCCAGTGCCAATTTTCTCTCAGCCTTAGCATCTTCACTAAGCTGATCCGTAGGCGCAAGCAGCAGCTGTGTGTAAGTTTCTAGCATTTTACCCTTAGTTTGTTCATGAGCGGCTTCACTGTTAAGTCTAGCTGCTTCAATCTTCTTGTCAGCCAAGCTTTGCTGAATTTCAGCCATCTTTTCTCTGTCTTCCTTGCTCTTCGTGGTTGCTTCAATGAACTTCTCAAACTGTCCACTAAATTCAGCCAAAGCATCAGATGTTTTGCCATTATTTTCTTTTTTTGCTTTCTTATGTCCCGGAGGCCGCTTTTCTCCATCTAATTCCAAATTCACCAATTGAGCTCCATTAGCCTTCGCATTCTTTTCCTGTTCCTTCTTTAACCTAGCAAGATACGTTGACCACTTCTGTTGACCACGTAGTACCTTCCACATATGCTTCAGATGGAAGGCCTTACCATCATTTTGGCCGGGCCACTGCTCTAATGCTTTATCAGTCAATTGATCATCACTCATTCCACTTTGCCACACTCTACTGGCATTAACCCAAACTCCATGAAAATCCGTTAATGGCTTCTTAGAACGATCCCAACGTATTTTTAGTTGGTTTTTGTTCCTCTTACGTCCTCTTTCTGCGGTCTTGTTGTATTCGTTGGTAACATCTTGCCAATAAGCATCTGACTTCCTGTCATTTCCATCTGTTGGGTCCTTCGAACAACGCAACCAAGCAGAGGCCTACAGAAACAACAAAACAGATCATAATTAAAAAAAAGGCAATTGTTAATCTTCAAGTGTGAATGGAGATAGCTTGGTTTTAACCCACCAATCTTATGTCATCATGGACCTTCCAATTCAGACGCTTCTCGGTTCTAGAATCATCATCGACGTTAATTGTTTCATCTTCTTGCACATCTAAATCATCACCTTGTTCATGAGTTTGCTCTGGTGGAGAGGGAGTTCTTGTACCACCTAGGTCAATTGGTGAAGACTGACTCATTCCAGCACCAACAAAGTGAAAATTTTCATTTCCATTTGGATGGTTAGCAAATGTGTTGGACTCTAGAAAATTTGAGAACCCTCCTAGTGGGTATAACCTGCAACAGTATGTTCAGAGATTAGTAAGTGTTCAGAGATTAGATATCAGTCTTGCACTAGAGCTAGACATGACACTTCCAATATACTCCTATCACAAGTGCTATCAGTCTGCAATGAATCCCTTCTATTAAAAGTAAACAAACATATGATCCCAGAACACAAGTATTATGTCCATTCCGATGCTTTTCCTTTTAATACTATAGCAAGACTGATAGCAAGTATTATGTTTACTTTTAATACTTCTGATGCTATAGCAAGACTGATACTTTTAATACTGCTTTTCCTTCCGATGCTATAGCAAGATCTTGACTCATAATTTTTGCTTTACCATTCAGTATAACACAGAGGTACAGACCTAACAGAGTTAACCATATCTCAGAGATTCATCTAGTTAACAAAAGAAGCTGTGCCACCATCTAGTTAACAAAAACAATCTGTAATCAATAGAACCATAGCTCTGACGACTTACCCTTCGCTAGGAGATGACATTGGCCACCATCCACCAAAGGGAGAACCACTGCCTGGAGTACTGACAGGAACGACAACATCCGCTCTTGCAACGCCGCCAGTGGCATGGCTCCGAGTTGCAGAACCACCTGCAACCGGAACAGAGGGAGATCGGGTTCCACGGCCACTACTACCTCGCCGGGAATTGGACTTCGTTAGTTTGTTCATCCTAAATCGAGATTTGGGTATGGATTTGGCTAGGGAATTGGACTTCACTGCTGGGAGGAGAGGGATGCTAGGTCATGCAACTGGGCGAGGGATACCTACCGGTGTGGTGTGGAGTTTGGGGGCGCTCGATTTGT
Source organism: Saccharum spontaneum (assembly GCA_022457205.1). Taxonomy (NCBI): domain Eukaryota; kingdom Viridiplantae; phylum Streptophyta; class Magnoliopsida; order Poales; family Poaceae; genus Saccharum; species Saccharum spontaneum. The sequence goes on along the minus strand of CM039581.1, from coordinate 68,692,371 downwards.
CTTCCCTTGAGCTCGCGGGATGGAGATTTGGCGCGGAAGATGGTGGGCGGCGATGGCGATTTGGCGCGCGCGAGAAAACTGGAGGAGCTCGCGCGCGGGAGAGGCCTTGGCGCGAGCGGGAGAGACCTGGCGCGCGGGAGGACTGTGGCGGCGGCGGCATGCGCGTACGGGATCTGAGGACTCGATCCTCCTCCCCCCATCGCGAGGTCGAAGCGGAGTCCACCGCCTCGATGCGGACGACGACTCAAAGTCGAAATTAGACTTCGTTTCTTGTTTTTTTACTCTCTTTCCTCATTAAATTGCTTGCCATGTCAGCAAAATGTCTACGTGGCACTGTAATTAATTAGGAAAGACTCCATGGTGGAGTCTGCATTGGGACTGCCCTTAGGACCAAGTTAGCATCCCTAATCCAACCCAATGTCCCAATCCTATCAGCTCGCGCAGCTTCCAACAGCCAATGCTATCAGGCGTCCTTCTCAAAGCAGTAAGTTGATATTTATTTTAATGATATTCTTTTAATAATTATCCGTCTAAGGCTGTATTTGTTTCCCTTGGAGACATGCATGGAGTATTAAATATAGACTAATTACAAAACTAAATGCACATATTGAGACTAATTTGTGAAACGAATTTTTTAAGCCTAATTAGTCTATGATTTAACAATGTGGTGCTACAGTAAATATATGCTAATGATAGATTAATTAGGCTTAATAAATTCATCTCGCGGATTACCCTAAATTTTAGGCCCTAGATTTAAATATTTTTTTGGCTGCTATCCATTTTGTATGGCCCACTGTAACGAGCCTCTGAATCCTGATCCACGCAAAAGGATGGAAGAGATCCCTTTTTGGTTGGACAATGAATGGGCCTCCATAAAGCATGCGTTTTCGTATGGACCTTTAATGGGCCTTCCGATTCTAGAGCAGCAGTTTCCGAGTTTCCTTGCGTGTTTCCGGCTGATGATGACGTGTGCTTCATCTGGACCGTGCAGGGCACCTTCAACTACGAGAACATGTCTGACCTGCTCGGCGACGGCATCTTCGCCGTGGACGGCGACAAGTGGAGGCAGCAGCGGAAGATCGCCAGCTACGACTTCTCCACGAGGGCGCTTCGCGACTTCAGCGGCGCGGTCTTCAAGCGGAACGCCGCCAGGCTGGCCGGCATCGTCTCGCGAAACGCGGCGTCGGGGCAGCCCATGGAGTTCCAGGGCCTCGCGCTCCGGGCGACCATGGACTCCATCTTCACCATCGCCTTCGGCCTGGACCTCGACACGCTGCTGGGCGGCGGCTCGGGATCGGGGGAGGGGAGCCGCTTCGCCGAGGCGTTCGACGACGCCAGCGAGTTCACGCTGCTCCGCTACGTCAACGCCTTCTGGAAGGCGCAGAGGTTCCTCGGCGTCGGCCCCGAGGCCAAGCTCAGGCGGCGGGTCAAGGTCGTCGACGAGTTCGTGTACAAGTGCATCCGCGACAGGGCCCAGGAGCTCTCTGACAGCAAGGCGACCGAGGACGCTGTCCCTGTGAGTGTAAAGCCATCATCATCGCTCTGTCGAACGCTATGCACTCTGAATGAACTTACACATCCATCCCTCGACTGCGCGATGTAGGATTCGAGGCAAGACATGCTGTCCAGGTTCATCCGAACGGCGACGAACGAAACCGGGACGGTGGACCATAAGTACCTGAGGGACATCATACTGAACATTGTCATCGCCGGCAAGGACACGACGGCGGGGGCACTTGCCTGGTTCCTCTACATGGCGTGCAAGCACCCGGAAATCCAGGAGAAGATCTGTCAAGAGGCCACAAAGGTGACCAGCGCCAGCGAGACGGCAACCGTGGACGAGTTCGCGCAGAGCCTGACCGACGAGGCCCTGAACAAGATGCACTACCTGCACGCCGCGCTGACGGAGACGCTCAGGCTGTACCCATCGGTTCCTCTGGTGAGTAGGAGTAGGAGCTACACACTCTTGTCAGTAGTTACTGGAATTGAAAGGACGCCCCTTTCTAGAAATTGAGCTACTGACCATGTTATATCAGGATAACAAGCAGTGCTTCGGAGACGATGTCTTGCCTGACGGTTCTAGCGTCAGCAAGGGCGACATCGTGTTCTACGTCCCCTACGCCATGGGCCGGATGGAGTACCTCTGGGGCAAAGACGCTGAGGTCTTCCGGCCGGAACGGTGGCTGGATCAGAATGGCGAATTCCAGCAGGAAAGCCCGTTCAAGTTCACAGCGTTCCAGGTACAATGACTTCAGTTTGTCAATCAAACGCCATTGCAACCATGCATACCGTGTATGTTCTGACTGAACTAGTCTCACGACGTCCTTAAATTATGCGTCTTCCACAGGCTGGTCCGAGGATATGCCTGGGAAAGGAGTTCGCGTACCGGCAGATGAAGGTCTTCGCGGCGGTGCTCCTCCGCTTCTTCGTGTTCCGCCTGCGCGACGGCGAGAAGGCGACCGTCAACTACCGGACCATGATCACGCTCCACATCGACGAGGGGCTGCATCTGACAGCGACGGCGAGATGAGGTTGATCGCCTGGGCAGCAGTGGGCACGTAGCCGTAGCCGCCGGTGGGTGCCTGCAGCTACGCGAGCGACAGGTCCTTGACTCCTTGTACATACATATGCAAAGAAACGAAAATGAGCAGTGATAGTAGGCAACCACTTTGTGTACTGCGTCTTGTTGGGGAATAATAAGTTGCGCCGCTAATTGAATTGCAGTCAGTGTCGCGGCGGTGAGGTCGGTGTTCCACGCCATGCGCCCGTGTCTGAAAATATCGGACTTGTCACCTGAACCTCAGTTGATCGTCGTCCTTGAGAGCACGTTTTGGGCATTGGCGCTCACGGCGAAACGCCACGCGTACGCAGTTTCCCGGGATCTCTGTCGCACACATCAAGTCATCGCACGCATCTGTTTCCTCTTACTAGTGCCGACGAATGACTAACGTGACATCCTGGTCTAGACGATGGCCATGGAGTCGTCTCGGACAGCTACTTGCGTCAAAAATGGTCGTACGTGATCGATTTGACGGACGGCACCGGATCGAGACATACGGTGCTCACTTCACACTTCAGCTGTTCAACGTTCTTGCGTCATAGGAACGGTGGATGAAACTTAAGTGTGACCCAACTCACTTGAAATAGATTAGGGAATAAGAATAATGTTGGATTGGACCCAATAATTGGGGTGTAAGTTGTAAGAAGTTAGACCGTCTTGTAATATAGCGCATTCAATGAGTGTGACCCAACTCACTTGAAATAGATTAGCGAATAAGAATAATGTTGGATTCGACCCAATAATTGGGGTGTATCAATTGTAAGAAGTAAGATTCGTCTTGTAATTTAGCGCATTTAAACATTCAAAAATATACAAAAGATATGAGAAATTCTAAAAGGACAAAACAATTTTGCATTAAATGGTTACATAAATTTTGTAGGTATTATTTTGTTATTTGCCATTAATCATGATATTGATATAATATCTAAATTAGAAAATAAAGTGAGGGCACATGCATCTTATGTATTCTTTCTTAATATGTCCTAAAATCTCTAAAATGTACTATATTACAGGACAGAGAGACTAACTAAAGAGGCAAGTGATCCGTTTTTAAAGCGCCTTGTTCGTTTCGCTGAAATTTAGCTGCTACTGATGCTGATTTGTTGCGAGAGGAAAACATTGTTGCTTCACTGAAAAGTACTGCTGAAGTAGTGCTGAAAAACAGGACCAATTAATGGTGTACCTTCAAACAAGTATGAAAAAGATTGTGAAGATTTACAATCTTTATTAGATATGAGGAGGACGCTATATATCCCCCGCCAAATTTCATTTACAAACTGATCTTATTTAATAGGAAACAAAGACAATACAAACTTTTAATAGATTTACTCAAGCAAATTACATGTGAAAATGTCATTTCCATAAACAACTTCTTATACGGACAATCTATGAAATCCTTTCATATAAGGTTTAGATGAAATATTATCTTGCTGCTATCAGTAGTAACTTTGTAGTGGGACGATAAGAAATGATAATGTGAGGCTAAGGTCGTGGTTTGGAATCATGGAAACTTAGGGCATGTTTGGATCACAACTTGATTATTATAATCTGTATTATGGATAGGATTATTATAATCAGGATTATGGATTATGATAATCAGAGTGTTTGGTTAAATAGATTATGGTTGGTTAAAATAAGAAATTCCTATTTTGTCCTGTCTAGTTTGGCAAGTTGGACAATCAGTTGGGGGCAGGTTAGACAATCAGTTGGGGACAGGTTGGACTTTCAGCACCCATAATCCCCTATGACCTGGTTTCACCTAGATTGTAAGATTATGGTAATCAAGAGATTTGATTATAATAATCTATGATATAATCAACTCTGTTTGGACCAACATTTGATTATATAATCTGATTCTTGTAATCAAAGGGATATTCAAATAGGGACTTAATGAAATGGCCTTTCAAATTGTTGAATGAAGATGGAACTTGGCAAACCTCGCTCAGAAACAAATATTTGAGCTCAAAATGGCTTACCCAGGTTCCCAAACTAAACCTGGGGACTCGCAGTTTTGGAAAGGTTTGCTAAATGTAATGGAGGATTTTTTGAGGTGCGGGTCTTTCAAAATAAGAGATGGCTCGCAAACCAGATATTGGTAAGACACATGGGTAGACTCTTCACCCCTAAAAGAGCAATTTCCTAGCCTGTACAACATAGCCAATTATCCTCATGTAACCGTGAAAATGGTCATGAATCAAGTGCCTATTAATGTCTCTTTTCGTAGAGCACTAACGAAGGATAAATGGACGGCTTGGCTTAACCTAATAGCTAAAATAGCCAATGTTCAACTTTCAAATGAGATGGATGTTTTTAACTGGGGCCTACATAATCATGGTCACTTCTCTGTACGGTCAATGTATGCGTACATGATAAACCAAGGTACCCTTTTCACTAATAAATTCATTTGGAAATTGAAGCTTCCACTTAAGATAAATATCTTCCTTTGGTACCTCCAAAGAGGTGTTATCTTAACAAAGGACAATTTAGTTAAGAGGGACTGGACTGGTAGCCAAAAGTGTCGTTTATGTGATCACAATGAAACAATAAAGCACCTTTTTTTTTATTGCTGCCATGCCAAAACTATTTGGAGTATTCTTCCTATTTCTACTGGGTTGACCCCACCTAGATTTACTGCTCACGTGCTTGGAGGCTGGCTCACGGGCATGGGGAGGGAGGATTAAAAAACAGATTTTTGTGGGAGATGCTGCTATTATTTGGGCAATTTGGTATACTCATAATGACATTGTTTTTGAGGAAAAACAAAATATTTCTTTTATGCAGGCTATTTTCAGAGAAGCATATTGGTTGCGATTCTGGGCGCTCCTGCAGCGTGAAGATAAAAGGGACACGTTTCAATGTGCAAGCAAAGCGTTGGAGGTTATCGCTATAATAATACACTCCTTTCCTATTTAGATATATTATGTATCTAGAAAAATCGGAACGACTTACAAATTGGAATGGAGGAAGTATCTTATACTAATGACGGAACGTTGTGTGTGGAAAAAGTCTGGACACCAAGTTTCCATGCAATGAACATAAACAGAGGATCAAGTAAGAAGAAAACATTTGCACTCACTAATGCAGGGTACGTACCTCTAATTTTGGAGGAATCCCTGGACGAGATGAACCAGTTGCTTCTGAACTGATGTGGAGTTGTTGAATGTTCTTTTACTCTATCTTTTCAAGCTCATATAAAGCATGTCCTTGAACACTTTTTGTCATGCCAGTATTCCTAGGCACAAATACAGAAGCCATACAGTTGAATTTTGGTTTAGGGCCAACAGAATTATGTAGGACTTTAACAGATATTAGTTCATTTTTCCAATTTTCATAGAAAAAGGAAAGGGGAAAAAAACCTTCATTCCAAAGGGGACATTAAGCTCGTCATAATTAAACTCTTTAGCAACCGTTATCTTGCCGAGATCTTTAGCTGTATTTTCTGTTGTGTACACATCAACGTGTAGATATGATTTTAATAGCAAGCGCTGTATACCTCTTATTCAATTTACCGTTTGTCATGTCTCAGCAGCAAGCTCTTCAAAGTTCAAATGGATGTTCTTAATTGTGCCCCAACTCACTTGAAAAGCTGAAATAGATTTAGGGTCTAGTAAGAATAATGTTGGATTCGACTCGAATAATTGGAGTATATACAAACTTTATTTAAGAAGGTAGAATCAAGTAGCTAGAGATGCCACCGCGCGGGACGCGTAGATCGACGTGTGCCACCAAGAAATCCTAACAATAATCATGGGTCAATTTGACGACAACAAAAACTGTTCGCTTAAACTTATCAACCTGGTTTATCAGTCATAGTACAGTGTTTTTATCTCACAACAAATTAGTCATTAGTACTTTCAGCCATGGTTTATTAGCCAAACGAACAGGGCTGTATGGGTAGACCTAGTATTAGTGGCCACTGGTCTAGCGCTTAGGTAGGCCATTAGTTAAAGCTGGTCTCATCAATCCATTGTTTGGCTGGCGGGAATACGAGGACCGGGAACACAGGGCACCATCGGTTCCATCATGCATCGACGTGGACGTGCCATATCTGGCACTGGCGCGGCATCGGCACGCGCCACCATCTCAATCTGCATGGTCCGGTGCCGTGCCATGCAGGACACCACCGCTCGCTCAGGCAGGGCTCGCCCGAGCCGTCGCCATCCACACCACAGATGTGCCGGGAATGAGAAATTAAGAAGCGGGAACAAAGGGCCGCCTCATCCATTCAGGAGTAGACGATAGTCGATAGATCATCCACCCATGACTCTGATTCGCTGCAGCATTGACTTGCCACCGAAATTCCCTCGCGTGACTGTACTAGTATTCCTATTCCTATAGTAGAGTAGTACTCCGTACGTACTAGCAATAGCGGCAGGACGTGGTAGGATCGTCGTGTACCGTGCTGCTTGCTTTTTTGTATCACACGCTTGCCAATCTGATCGATGCGTCCAAATCGCGAGCATCTACCCCGTCTCGGCCCTGCCAACCGGACACGACGGCGGCACTGGTGCAGGCGGGATCAGGATCACGTTCGCGCCTTGGATACTTGTGCCACGGGCTAAACAAGCCACCACTTTGTTCGCGGGAATTGGGAAAATAAACACGGGCCCTGGCACCCTGGGTGCTTTGCCAAGGGCTGGTTTAGTTGCAAAAATTTTTGCAAAACGACACTGTAGCACGTTTCGTTGTTATTTAGTAATTAGTTTCCAATCATGGTCTAATTAGGCTTAAAAGATTCGTCTCGCCCATTTCGTCTAAACTGTGTAATTAATTTTATTTTTTATCTATATTTAATGCTTTATACATGCATCTAAAGATTCGATGTGACGGAGAATCTGAAAAATTTTGTAAAATTTTCTGGTAACTAAACGGGGCCCAAGCTAGCGTACAAACTCTCCTCACGAACGACGCTTTTGGAGGTAGTTTGATCCTCGGGGACCGGGCTATTAAAGCGAAAGGTTAATCTGCTCGAGAGCACGACGCAGCAGGAAACAAAACAAACCCTGCTGGCTGATGCTGCTCGTGGGCGCGCCAGTACGTGTCCGCGTCCTAATTCCTAGGAGGCGGTGCGTGACTGACTGTGCGCCTCTGTTGCTTGCCTTGCCGGTGTGCGTGCCAAACGAACGAGTCGAGCGGGCACTACCAGCAGTGGTGGTGGCCACCGGCGGAAAGAAAAGAAAAGAAAAAAAATATATCCTCGGCAGCGCGAGCTCTACTACCACCGTCCAGTCGTCGTCCACCGGCCACCGCACCGCACCGGCACCGCATTTGCTTTTGGAAGCTTCCGTGGGGGGCCGCCTCCATGGTTCCATCCCCTCACCGGCTCACCGTCATGCACCCGTGTCCGTCCGTGTGCACTGGCCACCGAATATGCGGAGCGGAACAGGCGTCGTCGTCCCTTTCCTCGACATCCCTTCGTTGCAAAAACTGCAATTTCCTTCCCGCCGTGACCGTGCCCACGCAGCGCTCAAAGTTACTCCTACTGCCGCCGGGAGAAGTCAGAGGATGAGGAAATCCTTGTCCGGTGGCTCCAGCGACGGCGTCCTTCCAGCCAGGCAGACAGCGTTCCACGTCGTGCCAGGTGCGGAGCGCATCATGCGCGTGGCGATGTTGCATGTGTGTTTTCCTGCTCGAATCATGAAAAGGTTAGTGCACTTCGGCCCATGCCCGTGCCGCCTGGCTAACCGGTCGTTGGCCGGCCCTAGTCAAAACAACCTCCATCTCCAACTATTGGGGACCCCACAGGTCAACCATCCCTGACCTCTCGCCGACGCCTTGTTTGGTTCCTCTTCAAAGAGTTTACGTCCTTTTCCATCGAATATTTTGTATGGAGTATTTAATATAAATTAAAAAATAATTAATTATATAGATTGTGACTACTTTACGAGATGAATCTTTTAAGCCTGAGTAATCTACGATTTGACAATAAAGTGCTACAGTAACACATGTGCTAATAACGAATTAATTAGACTTAATAAATTTGTCTCGTAATTTACTGACGGATTCTATAATTTATTTATTTATTAATATTTAAATACTCTATACGACACTTCTGTATGACACCTCATGCAACACGCTCAAACTCTACGCCTGTTAAAGAGGCCCTCACCGCCAGGGTTTTTTTTACCGACCGGTTTCCGGTAACCGCCGGCCTCCGGTAGCGGTAAACCGGTCCGGTTTACCGGTAACCGGTCGGTAACCGGCCAAATTCAAAATCAAATTTAAACCCTGCTTCGGTTCGATTCGGGTCCGGTAAACCGGCCGGTTTGGAGCGGTAACCGGCCGGTTTGACCGGTTTACCGCTCGGTTTGAGTTTAGAATTTTTTTTCTTTTTTTTTTCAAACTTCTATACGTATAAATAAATACGAAACGAACTCAAATTTGAAAAATTTTTACACCATTGGCTTCTATAAATCATAAACTATTTTTAGGAATTTTTTCAGCATTTTTTGTTTTTTTCAAATTTTAAATTTGAATTTGGGGGCTTTAACGGGCCGGGACCGGGATTTTTTTTTCTTTTTTTTCAAACTTCTATACGTATAAATAAATACTAAACGAACTCGAATTTGAAAAATTTTTACACCATTGGCTTCTATAAATCATGAACTATTTTTAGGAATTTTTTCAGCATTTTTTTTTCAAATTTTAAATTTGAATTTGGGGAATACCTAACCGGACCGGACCGGAACCGGACCGGTCCGGTTAGGGTGGTAACCGCGGTTTACCGCGGTAAACCGGTCGGTTTTTTTAACCCTGCTCACCGCCGCCGGGTTTCACCGGCAGATGAGGGCCCACGGGAAATATCTGCCCTACTCGAGACTTCTGTAGGGTAGTACTGCTAGTGCGCTCTGCTGAAAGAAAGACAATTCCGCCGGACCCCATCCACATCCAGCCGGCATCATCACGACTTCACGAGACGGGAGAGAGACCTGGCACGGACACGCACAGCCGGGACCCGAACCGCAGGTGCATGCAATCCATGGAGAGGGAGGGAACGCCGGTCGGACACCGGGGTCTCGTTTAATTCCAAAATATTTCAAAAAAACAGCAGATTTTTCATTACATCGAATCTTTAGACACATATATACAATATTAAATATAGATAAAAAATAAAATTAATTACACAGTTTAGACAAAATAGACGAGACAAATCTTTTAAACCTAATTAAATCATAATTGAATACTAATTACCAACAACGGAAAAAAAAAGTACTCAGCCGGGTACGCCCGCCCCCACGCCGATGCGTTTTTGGTTTTTCCCATCATTTAAAAACCAGCTGAGCTGACGCCTCTGGCTCTCTGCCCTCCAGCTCACTGCCAGTGCCACTGTCCGCTCATCAGTCATCACTCCACTCTCGCACTGTACCTCGCAGCAGCTGTGCCACTGCCTCCCTTCCTCCCCAGCCATAAAAACTCCCGCGGATCGCCTCGTCGCCGCCACCCTTGGCCACGCCACGCCCCACCTCACTCCTCTCCCGCCCGCACACACATTGCCCAGCAAGCTACTGGCTGATGGAGATGAACAAGTCCCGGTGGTGTCGCGCCACCCTGCTGCTGCTCCTGTCGCTGGCTCTCCGCGGCGCGGCCTACTTGCAGGAGCGAAAGAACTACATCGTTCACCTCCGGCCGCGGGAAGGCGCCGCTGACGGCTCTGTCGAGGAGTGGCACCGCTCCTTCCTGCCGCAGGCGGCGCCCCGGCTGGACTCCGCGGCCGACGACGGCCCGCGGATCATATACTCCTACAGCGACGTCTTCACGGGCTTCGCCGCGCGGCTCACGGACGAGGAGGCGGAGGCGCTGAGGGCCACGGACGGGTGCGCGCGGCTGTACCCGGAGGTGTTCCTGCCGCTCGCCACCACCCGCTCGCCGGGCTTCCTCGGCCTCCACCTCGGGAACGAGGGCTTCTGGAGCCGCTCCGGCTTCGGGCGCGGGGTGGTGATCGGGATCCTCGACACGGGGATCCTGCCCAGCCACCCGTCCTTCGGCGACGACGGGCTCCAGCCGCCTCCCAAGGGGTGGAAGGGGACCTGCGAGTTCAAGAGCATCGCGGGGGGAGGATGCAACAACAAGATCATCGGGGCGCGCGCGTTCGGGAGCGCCGCGGTGAACTCAACGGCGCCGCCCGTCGACGACGCGGGCCACGGCACGCACACGGCCAGCACGGCCGCGGGCAACTTCGTCGAGAACGCCAACGTCAGGGGCAACGCGGACGGCACGGCGTCCGGGATGGCGCCGCACGCGCACCTCTCCATCTACAAGGTGTGCACGCGCAGCCGCTGCTCCATCATGGACATCATCGCGGGGCTGGACGCTGCCGTCAAGGACGGCGTCGACGTGCTGTCCTTCTCCATCGGCGCCTACTCGGGCACGCAGTTCAACTACGACCCCATCGCCATCGCGGCCTTCAAGGCCATGGAGCGCGGCATCTTCGTCAGCTGCGCCGCGGGCAACGCGGGGCCGGACCCCGGCACGGTCGGCAACGGCGCGCCGTGGATGCTCACCGTCGCAGCGGGCACCCTGGACCGCGCGATACGGACCAATGTCAGGCTCGGCAACGGCGAGGAGTTCCACGGCGAGTCCCTGTTCCAGCCCAGGAACAACTCCGCCGCGGACCCGCTCCCGCTGGTGTACCCCGGCGCGGACGGCTTCGACGCCAGCCGCGACTGCAGCGTGCTGCGCGGCGCCGAGGTGACCGGCAAGGTGGTGCTCTGCGAGAGCAGGGGCCTGAGCGGCCGCATCGAGGCGGGGCAGACCGTGGCGGCGTACGGCGGCGTGGGCATGATCGTGATGAACAAGGCGGCGGAGGGGTACACCACCTTCGCCGACGCGCACGTCCTCCCGGCGTCGCACGTCAGCTACGAGGCCGGGGCCAAGATCATGGCCTACCTCAACTCCACGGCCAACGGGACGGCGAGCATCGACTTCAAGGGCACGATCATCGGCTCGTACCCGTCGCCGGCGGTCACCTTCTTCTCGTCCCGTGGGCCGAGCAAGGCGAGCCCGGGGATCCTGAAGCCGGACATCACGGGTCCCGGCATGAACATCCTCGCGGCGTGGGCGCCGAGCGACTCGCACACGGAGTTCGCCGACGGCGGGGCCGACCTCTCCTTCTTCGTCGAGTCCGGGACGTCCATGTCGACGCCGCACCTGAGCGGCATCGCGGCGCTCCTCAAGAGCCTGCACCCGGACTGGTCACCGGCCGCGATCAAGTCGGCGATCATGACGACGTCCGACGCGGTGGACCGCACGGGCCTGCCCATCAAGGACGAGCAGTACCGGCACGCCACCTTCTACGCCATGGGCGCGGGCTACGTGAACCCGGCGCTCGCCTTCGACCCCGGCCTGGTCTACGACCTCCACGCCGACGACTACATCCCCTACCTCTGCGGGCTGGGGCTCGGCGACGACGGCGTCACGGAGATCGCCCACCGCCCCGTCACCTGCGGCGGTCTCAGGGCCATCACCGAAGCGGAGCTCAACTACCCGTCGCTCGTCGTCAACCTGCTGTCCCAGCCCATCACGGTGAACCGCACGGTGACCAACGTGGGCAAGGCGAGCTCCGTGTACACCGCCGTGGTGGACATGCCCAAGGACGTGTCGGTGACCGTGCAGCCGCCGATGCTCCGGTTCACGGAGCTGAAAGAGAAGCAGAGCTTCACGGTGACGGTGCGGTGGGCGGGGCAGCCCAACGTCGCCGGCGCCGAGGGCAACCTCAAGTGGGTCTCCGACGATTACATCGTGAGGAGCCCCCTTGTGATTCCACCCAAGGGAGAGTAGCGCGCGAGCAGCAGTAGGTTCTTGTGTTGCTCGTGTTCAGAACGCTAATTTTGCAACCATGGTACGTACAGAGTATGTATAGCGTCTCTAGGATACGGCACTTGCATGGATGTTTGTATAGGCTACTGCGAAACTGGGGACTGGAGTTCTTCTCGCTCGACGCGTGCTATCTCTCAGCTGCGATTTTGTTCTGTAAATAGCGGAGATCAATAAAGCTGTGTCCATGGGAAGTTGGGATATCATAATGCATTTTCTCAGCTCTGCAAGATGCTGCCGTTCCAATTCTGAAACTCCCGAGAATGTATGTAGCCAAGATCTGGGCCTGGTTTAGATTACAGCCTTTTGCAATCTGGGCTACTGTAGCACTTTTGTTTGTATTTAATAATTAGTGTCAATAATAGACTAATTAGGCTTAAAAGATTCGTCTAGTAAATTAGAGACAAACTGTATAATTAGTTATTTTTTATCTATATTTAGTGTTTTATGCATATGTTTAAAGATTGATGTGACGGAGAGAGCGTAAAAATTTGGAAGGTAACTAAATGCTCAGGTGAGGATGTGATCACATGGTCGATCTTCGATCCTGCCAACAGATTCAGACATGGTCGACACGTGTTCTTCAGCAACAGCAAATATTCCTTTTACTTCTGGCTACTTCACCGTTACTGCCACTTCGCGGAAAGCGATGCGGCGATGATGCAGTTCTACTGTAACACGGTTGATCCTTTTCTGTTGCTTAACGAAGAAGTACCATTGTTCGGTAAGCTCAAAGATCATTCTACTTATTGCCACCTTTTGAGATGTGATTCAGTGATTGGGTTTCTCGATTCCAGCCTCTGAATCGTTGCGCTTTGCTCGGCCGCCTCGTGCAGATGCGGCCGCTGCGTTTTAGAATTCAGAAGAAAAAAAACGCAGTCATCATCCCTACTCAAAACTCAAAAGTGACCACATGATGGATCATGGCTGTGTTCATTTGGCATGCGAATCCAAAATATTTCCTCTTCCATCTATCACATCGAATCTTTGAACGCATGCATGGAACATTAAATGTAGATAAAAAAATAACTAATTGCATAGTTTGTCTGTAAAGTTCGAGACGAATCTTTTGAGTCTAATTAATCCATGGTTGGACAAATTTTACCAAATAACAACGAAAAGTGCTACAGTAAATTTTCACCAAATTTTTCTCAACTAAACACACCCATGTAAAAAATTCAGAGAGGTTCTAGGCTTCTAGCTGATCTAACGACATGTTCGGTGCCAACGAACATGAGTTGCTGGTTGCCTTTTCCAAAGATCACAGCTACTGTACACTGTGCCAAAAGCGATGACGACGCAGTGACCAAAGCTACGTATGGGTGCGTTGCTTGCCGAAGATGAAGTGCTCTCGTTCGGCAAGTACAAGGATCATGCTACCTATTGCCACTTTTCAAGACGTGACTAGATTTCCTAGGCATCGGTTTCCAGCCTGTTGTCATCAAAGTTTATTTTGTATTGGTTTCGAAAAAGTTTATTTTGTGGCTTGGCTTGTGTGAATGTTGGCCAAACAGTAAGTAACAAAGCGCGTACTCCGTAGATATATAGTACAAATGCACATGAAGCTTTTGGGCTGTCTGTCACATGACATGCCTTCTACTAGCAACTTGCCTACGCACTACGGGGCACTGTTAGATCTACTAGGCTCTTGTACAGTACATGCAGTTCCCATTTTGGAGTTACTAGGGCTGCATTGCTGCAATACGGAGTACAACCCAGCATGTTCGGCAGCAACTTCATTGGGACTTCAATTCATTGTTCCCAAGGACATTACTAACATTCAGCCACGCACTGTCAAAAGAGATCGAACTACAGTATTCAAGATGTAGGAGTAAGCCCATAATTATGGCCACAAATTGATCAGTAGTACACAATGGAACCACTGATGTACTACCATGTTCCTGAATGACCTTCGTATAGACCATATATTGTTAGTCAATGATGTAGGAGTAAGCCCATATAGACAAGCGTGCCATCTCTCTCTCCGTTGCGGATCTTTTTCCCCTTTTGGATCAAAAGGGCTAGAAATCTGAATGGTCAACATAATGCAGCATCTTCAGAATGGACACTGAAAGATGTGGGACAGACAATCAAATTACTGTTGTGAGCATCTTCATTTGGTCGGACCACAAGGATTCCCCGATGACACAAAAATATCCGGGGTCTGCTGTCCAAAGACTATTTTCCTGTTGAATGAAGGTAATGTTACCAACAGCCCATCAGCGAGGTCACAAACCAATCGGACACACAGTTACAGAATCGATCAACTATAATGGAACATATCCTGAACGCTGTAGGCGAACGCACAGCAACGATTTAGGTGTACTCTGTCCCAAAAATATACCCACTCCATTTAAATTGTAAGACACTTTGGCATTTCTAGATATATAGATTTTACTATGCATTTAGATGAACATCTGTGTCTAGATCTATAGTAATGCATCTAGATAGTCAAAACTTCTTATAATTTAGAATTGAGTGAGAAAATATCATTCTCTATAATAAAAATTTTCAAATTTAATTAAGTTTATAGAAAAATTATATCAACTTTTGTATAATTTTTTATAAACACCCAGCCTTCCTGGGCCTCCTACCTTTGGGCTCTTTCTTGTCATCTGAGTTCACGGTAGGATTGGTGACAAATATATTCAACAATTAATTTAATGATATTTATTACACTTCTTCTATATTCCAGGTGTCTAAATTTTAAGATGACTAGGAGGATTCCCCGTGCGTTGCCGCAGGTATAAAATAGGGTAGAATGTTAATTACTAAGAATCAAAAGATGTATAAGTATAGATGTATTAGCACAATTGTGGAGATTATATCCATTGACATATATGGTATAGATCATTGAAACTAATGTCTAAACTCCGAAGTGAAGTAGTACTGAACGAAAATTTCTAAAATGATTTCAGGGGCAAGTGTCTGTTCATTTGGTCTTCAATTCAATCTAATACATACGTGTCATGCATGTGTTGAGAAAAGCTGAAGAAAGTGTGAGGATAGAATAGTGGGTGCCTAACTCTTTGTTAATGAATGGGGCTTAGTGGGTGGATGACGTCACTTAGTGGGCGGATGACATCATTTTGATGATGTGGCGCAAGGAGAAGCAAGAGAATTAGGATAGTGGGGTTTGTGTTTATAAGAGATATAGATTTCAGGTAACATTCTTATAACACCAACTAGCGTAAGCAAATTGTTACTTTTGTGTTGTTATTTGTCTTTGTGTCATAATATATTAAATTTTTGTCCTTGTCTAACTATAGAAACAATTGCAAATTATTATTTGTCTTTGTGCCAATACCATACAAATCAATTTTTGTTGGATTTATAATTTTGTTCAATGGGTTTTTATTCTCAGAATAAAAAATTACAGAGTATGCCAACATAAACTGCAACGAACTAAAAATACAATTTTATTATAAAAATATAAGCAAATAATCGTTGTCTAGAAAATGCTAAAATTCAGGCACCTGAATTTTAGCAATTTTCTATTTATTATTATTATTGTATGTTCTCACTAAACAATACTAGTTTTTTTATATATTTAACTAAATTTTAAAAAGTTAGACTCCTCAAAGAATGAGATATGTAAATTTTTTAACAGGGAATAGGTCATTCTACTCATCGCCGCAGAATTGATAAAAAAAATTAAACTCTAGACGTATAGAGAGTGGGAACAGGACACCTAGAAGAATCACTCGACTGGACACGGCTCCTCAGACGTTGATACAGAGTACGCGTACTCTGGATTTTTGCGTCAGATTAAGGCCAGCCGGCTTATAAGCCGTCTTTTCGGCTTGTCTTTTCAGTCGGAACAATGTTTTTCTCTAAAAAAAAATCAGTTAAAATAGTCTTTCAGCTTGTTTTTTCAGAAGCGAATGGGGGCGTAAGAGGTGTTGATATAAGGACTAAGGAGGCAGAAACACGATAGCGAGAGACGAGAAACAACATTTGGGAAACATTTGGGAAGATATAAGGGAAAGACTAGCGCCCGGGTGTCCGCACCGCACGTCTCCTTCACGCAGGGTCCCACACCGCTCCATCTTGATCTACACTCTCACGGTTTCCCGCACTACCGCTCGTGCCCCCTCCACACTCACACGTATGCAAGTGGGCCCATCAACTGCTACACATGGGGTCAATTGCAACATGTGCAACAACAGATCTACTTTTCTAACATCTAAATAAAAATATTTGTAACATATGTCTGAAACAGTTGAAACATACATTTGAAACACGAAAGAAACACGTGTGTAACCATTACAAACACATGGAACGTCTAGATGAAAACATTTGCAATATATATGTGAAAACATATGCAACATTGGGATGAGACACTCGCAATATAAGTGTGAAACATATGCAACACCAAGATAAACACATGTGCAACATCTGTCTGAAATAACTGAAATAATTATAACAGACGCTTACAACATACGTGTATAGCCATTGCAACATATGGAACATTTCGATCTACTTTTGCAACATCCACATGAAACACTTACGGTATGCATATGAAACACTTAAGCATACGTTTGCAACATCAAAGAAAAGAAGGGAGGGCAAGGTGTAGCCGGAGAAGCACGTTCCGGGTCTGCCGGTCTAACCACTCCGGATCTCGTGGTGTCACGAGCTGAAGTCGAGCGTCATGGCGGCGCCGACATCGACAGCGACCACGACCTCATGATGGGGAACGACGGCATTAGCAACACCTCGAGGCGTCGAGGGACAGAGCATGGTGTGCAGGGGTGAGGACCGGGCACGGCGCGACGAGGCAAAGTGGGTGCGGTAGGGGATGAAGCGCGGTGCATCCACGATGTGGTGCGGCTCGATGCAGGATGGGGGCACTGCTGCAAGGCGGCTTGGGGTGGGCGAATGGTGCGGTGAGACACGACGAGCGAGAAGTGAAAAGTTAGATTTCTATGGGTTGTCGTGGTATAGATGGAGTAGATAAAAAAAAGCGTCGATACACCTGTTAGACCGGTCGCCGTGATGGAGTCAGCAAGGAGCATAGCATCTGACTTTTTGAAGATTTCAGACGTATAAGATAAAAGGAGCCGTACGGTAGATTTTATTTTTAGAAGTCTAAAATTGCCAACGCGTTTATGCCAAATTGCCAATAGCGTATGCCGTGAGTACACAGCAATCTACGCGGTGAATCGTAGTTCCGCACGCAGGTTCTGGTAGAACTCACAAAAATGAAATCCCGTATCGTCTTTTGCTTACGGTACGGATGGATAAAGATTCTGCCTTTTCATCACAAGGAAAATTAAAGAAGAGTATATCCCGATCACGTCATCTTGTCCGTTCGTAGCGTGTCTGCCTGGCCAGCAACAAGTCTCTCCCTTCTCTGATGACGGAGAAGACTCACTCACACACGGGCCCCACGACACGCAGGTAGACCGAGGCGACGTGGTCAGCGTCCAAATCCACACGGCCGCCCGCAGGGGTGGCGGATCCAATCGGCTGCCCGGTTCCGGCCAACCACTGGTCTGCTTCTTCCGATCCCATTCCGATTCCAAAGTTCAACATCCATTTTTTCCAATTCGTACCCGCAGGCCGCAGCCGCCGTCGTGGTCGTGGTCGCCACCCACGACTCTTCCAATCTCTGGCCGTTTCAATTTCGGACCACACCACCACAGGGAGAGATCAATCGAAAGCGGAGCCGTGTTGAGAGCAACCGAGGAACCAGGCGCCCCGGGCGGCGATGGAGAACGGCAACAACGCCGGCCACCCGCCGTACCAATACCCGTACCCGCAGGCGCAGCTGTATCCTTACGGGTACCAGTACCCGCCTGCGCCGCCGCCGCCGTCGTCTGCGGCGCCGGCCGCGCCATACCTCTCTCCGTCTCCATCCTTCCCGAGCTATGCCCCCGCCCCGCCCCCGCCGCAGCAGCAGCAGTACCACTCCGGCCCGCTCCAGGCGTACCCGCCCCCGCCGCAGTACCACGCCTACCCGCCGCCGCCGCATCCATCGCCTTATGGCCACGGGTACGACCCCTACCCATCATCCCCGTACCCATCCTCCTACCCGAGCACCAACCCTAGCCCTAGCCCCAGCCCGGGGCTCTCGCCCAGCTCCAGCTTCCACCACCAGCACGCCTCCGCGCCCGAACCCCCGTCGCCGGCGCCCTCCGCGCCGTCCTACCCCATCGAGGATGTCCTCGCCTCCATGCGCCTCTCCGACCGTCACGGCTACGCGTCGTCGCCCTCCGTGCCCCCGCCCTCCACCCCCTTCTCGGGCGATGGGAGCAGCCACGGCGGTGGGATGCAGGCGGTGCCCTATGGCGCGGCCGCCGGAGGGTCGCAGCACGGAGGCGGGATGCAGATGGTGCCCTACGGCGCGGCCGCGGGAGGGTCGCAGCACGGCGGCAGCTTCAGGGCATCGCTCAAGGTGGTGCTGCTCCACGGCAGCCTCGACATCTGGGTGCACGACGCCCGGCACTTGCCTAATAAGGATATGTTCTCCAAGAGGGTCGGCGAGCTCCTCGGCCCGCGCATCACCAGCGCGGTCGGCAGCAAGATGTCCAGCGCGTCCATGACCAGCGACCCCTATGTCACCGTTCAGGTCTCCTATGCCACCGTCGGGCGGACCTATGTCATCCCCAACTGTGAGAATCCAGTCTGGTCACAGAACTTCTTGGTGCCCGTCGGGCATGAGGCTGCCGAAGTCCAGTTTGTTGTCAAGGACAGTGATGTCTTCGGCGCTCAGATCATCGGTGTTGTGTCCATTCCTGCTGAGAAGCTTCTGGCAGGGGAAAGGATTCAGGGTGTCTACCCCGTTCTTGAGTCCAATGGCAAGCCATGTGCTCCGGGAGCTGTACTACATTTGTCGATACAGTACATCCCCGTCGCTCAGCTCACAATGTACCACCATGGCGTCATTGCTGGTCCAGACAGTCTTGGCGTACCTCATACTTACTTCCCGCTTAGGCGTGGCATGAGAGTGACCCTGTATCAAGACGCGCATGTGCCTGATGGTTGTCTCCCAGACATATGGCTTGGCAATGGGCTGCGCTACCAGCACGGGCAGTGCTGGCGTGATATCTATGATGCCATATGTCAGGCAAGGAAGTTGATTTACATCGTGGGGTGGTCTGTTTTCCACACAATCCACCTCGTGAGAGATGGCACTCAAGCTCCATCACTTGGGGACCTGTTGAAGATTAAGTCACAGGAAGGGGTGCGTGTGCTGCTGCTTGTTTGGGATGATCCTACATCAAGGAGCATTCTTGGATATAAGTTGGTATGTATTATTATCTATCAAGTTGAAAATATGCTGCTTTAAGGTCTTCATGCTACAAAAGACATAATTTTGTGTCTAGAAACTGTAATGATTTTAATGTTAATTACTTATTAGGTGTCTTTTCAAATTAGCTGCATGGTAGCACCAATGATATTTCTCTGTTATTGGAATCGGTACACCAATTTCATGATTAAACTTTATGGCATTGAGCAAACTATGATGTAACCTTTATATTTGTTTCTGTGGTGTTCAAGTAAATGATTTGCAGAAATACTAGCTGTCATCTGTACTGTATAGTATTAAGTGGATATTCATCAATGTAGTGTCCAGCTTCCCTATGATATATTACATCCGTTCTAAATTATAGTTCAGTTCAGCTTTCTCTAACTTTATCCAAGTTTATAGAAAAATGCGCCAACATCTATAACATCAAATTAGTTTTACTAAATTCTCCATGGGTAGTTTGGTAGCTTATTCACTAGACATTTGATAACATGCTTTTCACATATTTCATGATGTTTAAGAATGGAGTGCATCATGTTTATGAAAGTTTCAATCATAGGATGGTTTCATGGGCACACGAGATGAGGAGACACGCAGATTTTTCAAGCATTCTTCAGTCCAAGTGTTGCTGTGCCCACGATCTGCTGGGAAACGCCACAGCTGGGTGAAACAGCAGGTTATCTCCATTCTCAAATGTCAACGGTGACGATGATGTCGTACAAAATTACCATTCATGATGGTTCATATTTGTTTTTTGTCACAAAGTATTACATCAATCTTTACCATACGTGTACTTGTGTACACCAAGCATAGTTGGGGCCAACGACCCCCCGCCCCCACCCCTGCCCCGTGGTGCCGCCGTTGCCCCTGCCTTTGCATTGTGTTTCTTGAGTGCCATCTATTTATGTAAGAAGTTTGTGTGGACCAGGAAACAGGAACCATTTTTACTCATCATCAGAAAACAGTTATTGTGGATGCTGATGCTGGCAACTATAGGAGAAAGATAGTTGCTTTTGTTGGAGGCCTTGATTTATGTGGCGGGCGATATGATACACCTTGGCATCCTCTGTTTCGGACTCTTCAGAATGAGCACAAGGAGGATTATCACAATCCAAACTTTAATGTAAGTCTCGTTTCTGTGCAGTTTCTTATGTAATGATTCCTAGAATTTTCTTAATACTGAAAATGTAGGAACCTTTTATGATATTTTGTTCTTAGTTCATCAAAAAGAAAATATTTTAGCATAAGAAAAACAAATATTAACATTGCCCTATTCTCTGTCTTTTCTTTGTGGCAATACTGAACATAATTCTTCTTTGCCATTTTCTAGCATCGGAAAAAATATTAGCGCTTGCCCTATTTTCTTTGTGGGCTGTGTATTCTCAAGAGATTTTTGGTTCTCCCTCCTGTTGCATTTTGGTTTTGCATCACTTGCTCCACAACCTACTGACCAATCCTTGGATTAATGGTGGAGAAAAGTTGATAATTCTGCTAGTGGAGATTTGAGGAAGGGTCTGAATTTCATTTTGGGAGCCTGGAGCATCTGGCGGCACAGAAATGATTGCGTTTTCAATGACGCAACCCCAAATGTTATTATGGTGCTGGCTTTGGCAAGGGAAGAGGCCCGTTGGTGGAGCCTGGCAGGAGCCAAGGGGATCTCCGGTCTCCCTGCTTATTGCCGGAGGAGCAGTCTAGAGGACTGATGTAGCGGTCGGGTCATCCTTTTGCTTTTTGTTTGGAATTGTGTCTCTATTATTAGGGCTAACCCTAGAAGGGTAGCTATATAGGTTCCATACATGGGCCACATGGGCCTTAGCCTCATGGGCCTAAACACATACTCTAACACCCCCCCGCAGTCTGAACTACCGGCGCAGCGGAGTTCGAGGCTGAACAAGAAAGAACACACACAACCCCCCACAGACGTAACTAGCCACCGATGATGTTGAGGCTGGAGCGAAACTCGGCGAAGGTTGAGGACGG
Source organism: Saccharum spontaneum (assembly GCA_022457205.1). NCBI lineage: Eukaryota > Viridiplantae > Streptophyta > Magnoliopsida > Poales > Poaceae > Saccharum > Saccharum spontaneum. Next base: position 68,670,763 of record CM039581.1, on the reverse strand, counting down.
GAGGCCTTTGGTGAAGATGTCCGCGAACTGGGAGGTCGTCGGAACATGAAGGACCCGCACCTCGCCCATGGCCACCCGATCACGGACAAAGTGGAGGTCGATCTCCACATGCTTCGTCCGCTGGTGCTGGATGGGGTTGGTGGAGAGGTAGACCGCACTGACGTTGTCGCAGTAGATCAGTGTGCTCCGGGAGGGCGGAGTGTGCAACTCAGCAAGTAGCTGCCGGAGCCAGGCGGCCTCCGCCACGCCGTTAGCAACGGCGCGGTACTCCGCCTCGGTGCTGGACCGGGAGACCACCGGCTGGCGCTTGGAGGACCAAGACACCAGGTTGCCGCCCAGGAAGACGGCGTAGCCGGAGGTGGAGCGGCGAGTATCCGGGCACCCCGCCCAGTCAGCGTCGGTGTAGACGACGAGGTCGGTGGAGGAGGCCCGGTGGAGGAGGAGGCCGTAGTCGAGCGTGCCCCGGAGGTAGCGGAGGAGGCGCTTGAGAGCCGTGAGGTGAGGCTCCCGGGGGTCATGCATATGAAGACAGACCTGCTGAACTGCATAGGTGATGTCCGGCCGGGTGAAGGTGAGGTACTGAAGGGCCCCGGCGAGACTCCTGTACGCAGTGGGATCGGCCACCGGTGGTCCCTCAACCTCAGACAGCTTGCCCTGAGTGTCGACCGGAGTGGAGCAGGGGTTGCAGTCAATCATCCCAGCCCGCTCCAGGATGTCCCGAGTGTACTGCCGCTGGTGAAGGAGTAACCCGGCAGGACGGTGCTCAACTGTGACCCCGAGGAAGTGGTGGAGCTCACCCAAATCCTTCATCGCGAACTCCTGCTAGAGAGCGGCGATGATCCTGCGGAGAAGGGGCTCGCTGGAGGCCGTGAGGACAATGTCATCAACATAAAGCAGCAAGTATGCAGTGTCAGCCCCATGGTGGTAGACGAACAGGGACGTATCAGACTTGGCCTCCATGAACCCCAGGGTCAGCAAGAAAGCAGCAAACCGGTGGTTCCACGCCCGAGGTGCCTGCTTGAGGCCGTAGAGGAACCTGTTGAGCCGGCAGACCATATCAGGACGGGTGGAATCGACGAACCCCGCCGGCTGACTGCAGTACACCGTCTCAGTAAGAAGGCCGTGGAGGAAGGCGTTCTTGACGTCCAGCTGGTGGACGGGCCAAGACCGAGCCAGCGCCAGCGAGAGTACGGTACGGACGGTGGCCGGCTTGACCACCGGGCTGAAGGTCTCATCGTAGTCGACGTCCGGTCGCTGAGTGAAACCCCGGAAGACCCATCGAGCCTTGTAGCGCTCGAGAGAGCCATCGGCCCGGCGCTTGTGGGTCCAGATCCACTTGCTGGTGACGACGTTGGCGAGTAGCGCGGCGTACTCTTCCATCGCACGGCGCCAGTGAGGGTCCAACAGGGCGTCGCGGACGGAAGAGGGTACCGGAGAGACCACCGCGTCGCCGGTCGAAGCCTCGAGGGCACGAGGCGGCAGTGTGCCAGCCGCGTGCCGTGTCACCATCGGGTGAACATGCCGCGGGTGTCGGTGAAGCAGCGGCGGGTGGTAGACCGGCGGGGCACCACGAGCCGGCGGGGACTGCTGCGGTGGTGTCGGTGTCCCCGGTGGAGAAGGGACCGCGAGCGGCGGCGGCCGCGGCCGGCGCTGGTACACCCGTACCGGCGCGGCGAACCTCGACGGAGGTGCCGGGGCAGGTGCCGGGACGGGATCCGGCGTCGGCGACCGGCACGACCCCCCCGGGGCAGAAGCGGGGGACGAAGGCCCCGGGTCTGCACCAACCGGAGAGGACGGGGCCGCGCCCGAGGACGACGGGCCCGGACCCGCTGGGGATCTGGGACAGGTGGCCGGCCCGGCACGCGGCGAAGCGGTACCTGCAGGAGACCACGAAAACGGTGGCTGGACCACCGGGTCAGTGGGAAACAGGAGGGAGGGTCAGGCACCGGAGGGGTGGTAGTGCTGGAAAAGGGAAAGACGAACTCATCGAACACCACATGGCGAGAGATGAGAACCCGTCGGGAGGTAAGGTCAAAGCACCGGTACCCCTTGTGATCCGGGGAGTACCCGAGGAAGACACAGAGCGTGGAGCGAGGGTCCAGCTTGTGAGAAGAAGTGGCAGCGGTGTTGGGGTAACACGCACACCCAAACACGCGAATGTGATCGTACCGAGGTGGGGTACCGAAGAGGGCGTGGTGAGGTGTGGGAGCGGGACAGGCCGCGGAAGGAAGGCGGTTAAGAAGGTAGGTGGAGGTATGCAGGCCCTCAGCCCAGAAGCGAGCGGGAAGAGAGGCCTGAAACAGAAGGGTACGCACGGCGTCGGTGGTGCGAAGCATCCGCTCAGCCTTGTCATTCTGCGAAGAGGTGTATGGACAAGACATGCGCAACTGAACACCGTGAGAGAGGAAGAAAGCTCGAGAGGTGGAGTTATCAAACTCGCGACAATTGTCACACTGGACGACCTTGATGGTGAGGCCGAACTGTGTAGACACCCAAGTAAAGAAGTGAAGGAGCGTGGTAAACGTGTCTGATTTCGCACGGAGAGGAAAAGTCCACGAATAATGCGAAAAATCATCAACAACCACAAGATAGTACTTATAACCAGGCATACTCAGAACAGGAGACGTCCATAGGTCGCAATGTACAAGATCAAAAATACGGGCCGCATGAGAAGAACTAGAAAAAGGAAGACGAACATGTCGGCCCAATTGGCACGCATGACACAGTTGCTCATCATGAGCTCGAGTACATGGAAGACCAGAGCTACGACTGAGCTGTATCAGGGCATCACGTCCAGGATGGCCGAGGCGCCGGTGCCAGGTAGTGAAGGAAGTAGAAGCGGCGAAGGCAGCTGACAAAACGGACGGCGAAGAAGACGAAGAAGCCGCCGGGAAGCGAAGGGTGTAAAGGGGCCCGGTGCTGTCACATCGGAGCAGAGGACGCCGGGAAGCCAAATCCTTTACAGTAAGACCAGAAGAGTCAAATTCCACAGAACAAGAATTGTCAGCTGTAAAACGACGAATAGAAAGAAGGTTATGAACCATAGAAAGAGCAACAAGAACATCAGGAAGACAAAAGGAGCTATGAGCACCGGCGGTACCCACAGACGAGACTGGAATACAAGATCCATTTGCGACCATAATGGACGAAGGAAGAGAGGAAGAGGGAGAGTGAAGCGACGAAAGTATACTGGGGTCAGGTGTGGTGTGGTAGGTGGCACCCGAATCAGCGATCCACTCGGGTCCGACCGGAGGCGTCAGACCCATGGTGCTGAACGAGCGAGCCAGGGCTGCCTAGTCCCATCCCGCGACCCCCGGGAGAGTCCCAGAAGGTGGAGTCCACGCTGTAGCCGGGAAGGTGCCGGGTGGAGGACCAGCAGGGAGAGCAGGAGGAGCTCCGGTGAGCATGGCCACCGGTGGACGCGAGTCGGCCCCAGTGGCGTGGTAGGGCCACATGGAGATGCGCCCAGACCACGGGTTCTGGAAAGAGGGCCATGGTGCCCCCCTGCGGAACACCCGGTGCCGGGGCCTGGGTATGTGCACCCCGGCCACCCCCGCGACCCCCTCCGCGGCGACGACGACCGGCACGACCCCCTCCCACCTCCGCTCGGCCCGGAGGGAGGAGGACCCAGGAGAGACTGCGGCGGTGGAGCGGTCGACCGCGGTGGAGCAGACGGACGTGGCGAAGTAGCAGCCAGGGCCGTCGAGGAGGACGAGGACCCCGTGGAAGTGGTGGATCCCGGCTGGAGGCCTTGTGTGAGCTCCTCCATGACGAGATCGTCACGGACCTCCAGGAAGGTGGGGAAGGGCCTCTGGCGGGTGATCCACGTCCGGAGGTGGGCGTAGCGGTCGCTGAGCCCCCGGAGGACGTTGAGGACCAAGATGCGATCCTCCACGGGCCACCCGAGGTCCCCCAGGGAGTCCGCCATGCCCTTCATCCGACGGCAGAACTCGCCGACGGAGAGGTCACCCTGGACGAACGTCCGGAAGCTCGCGTCGAGGCGCAGAGCTCGGGCCTCGGCGTTGCCCAGGAACTGGCCCTCAAGGGCGAGCCATGCCCGACGCGCGTCAGGGGAGGTGCGGACGAGGTCGTGGAGGTCGAGAGAGATCATCCCCAGGATCCAGGAGAGGACGATGCTGTCCAGACGAAGCCACGACGGGGTCTGGACGGCGACCGAAGCGTCAACCAGGACGTGGTCGTCGAGGGCGTAGCGGCGAAGAATGAGAAGCACGAGGTCCCGCCAGCGGGCGTAGGAGGGTGACTCCGGCTCGAGGACGACCGGGACGAGGAGGCGAATGTTCTGGACCCCCCCGGCCTGGTAGTGAAGCTGAGCCACAAGTGGGTCGGCCGGGTCGTGCCAGAGGACGGCGGTGTGGGAGGCGCGGCGTCCCGGCGAGGCGGAGGAAGCGGCCCCAGCATCAGCAGGAGAAGCGAGGAGGTGCTCCGCCTTGGCGATCTGGCGGGCCAGAGCATCGGTCGCATCGCGCTCGCGCTCCCACACGAGTGCAGCGGCGCGCACACGGGCCTGCCCCTCCGCGGCGGCGGCCTGGGCAGCGGCGAGAGCGGCGGTGAGTGCGGAGTCGGGGCGGTGTCCGGTGAGGGGCAGCGAAGAAGGAGCGGGGAAAAGGAAGGCCGCGCCTTGAGAGGTGACCCCTGCGCCCCCATGCTGTGACCCGGTCGCCGCGGCGAGAGCAGCAGCCAGAGCGGCTGTATCGCCGGCGCCCAAAGGAAGGAGAGGAGCCACCGTGGTGACTGGAGGGGTGGCCGGAGTAGTGATGGCAGCAGTGACCACCGGTGGAGGTGCCCCAGAGGCGGCCACCACCGTTTCCCCCCCGTGGTCCAGGCCCAGAGCCGGATCGGCCACCCCGGGAGGACGCTGGCCCGCAGCAGCCAGGGCGCCTGCGAGCGGCACAGGCAGGTGGGGGGAGGGCGCGGAGGGGCGGGGGGAAGCGGAGCCGCTGCCTCTAGGGGCGGCAGGAAGAAGGGCGGCAGCAGCCCCCGCCCCAGGTAGAGCAGCGGCGCCCGCCCCAGGCAGAGCGGCGGCGCCCGCTCCAGGCAGAGCAGCGGCGGCTACAGGAGATGGGGAGCGGAGGAGATCGGCCCAGGAAGGGGAAGAGAGGGGAGGGAACACAGAGAAGTAGGAAGGGGAGGGGGGAGGGCGGCCGGCCATGGCCACCGGCGGCAGAGGAGGCCGGCGGCTGCAGATGGTGTGGCCGGCGGCTCAGGAGGAAGAAGAGGAAAGGCTGGATACCATGTTTGGAATTGTGTCTCTATTATTAGGGCTAACCCTAGAAGGGTAGCTATATAGGTTCCATACATGGGCCACATGGGCCTTAGCCTCATGGGCCTAAACACATACTCCAACACTTTTAACCGGCGATTTAGTTTCCTTGTAGTAGTGGGTGTTTGTGTGTGTGGGTTTGGGTCTATGTATGACTCTTCTTCTATTAATACAATGATATGCAGCTCTCCTGCGTGTTTGAGTAAAAAAATATTCTGTGCTGATCCTGAAAACAATTCTTCTCATTATTTTGCAGACAGTTGATGCTCGTGGTCCAAGGGAACCGTGGCATGACTTGCATTCTAAGATCGATGGTCCAGCTGCTTATGATGTTCTACAAAACTTCCAGGAGCGTTGGTTAAAAGCGGCCAAACGCCATGGGATTAAAAAGTTGGCAAAATCATATGACGATGCTCTGCTCAGTATTGAAAGAATACCAGATATTATAAACATAAATGATGCAATATATTTTAGCGACAATGATCCAGAGACATGGCATGTTCAGGTGTTTATAACATTCCTATATAGTTGAAAAGGAAAACCAACTTTTATCCCTTTGTGCTATTTTGCCTTGCAAGCACTGAATTTTCTTTTACGTTGGAATTCAGGTCTTTCGGTCTATTGATTCAAACTCTGCCAAGGGATTTCCAAAGGATCCACGAGCAGCAACCATGAAGGTAACTGTTATCTACCATCTAGCAATGCTATATTTGTAGGACTTTCCATTTTGATGTTGACTAACACTTCTTCTGCTTTGGCCAACAGAATCTTGTTTGTGGAAAGAATGTACTTATTGACATGAGCATACATACGGCTTATGTCCATGCTATCCGGGCAGCTCAACATTATATTTATATTGAGAATCAGTACTTCATTGGTTCTTCATTTAATTGGGATTCAAACAAGGATTTAGGTACATGATGCGTGTCAACTTTTGCTTTGCGTTCTTCTATATAGTACAATGCACAGTGTTTCTTCCAGAAAAACATTCTACAGTCCTTTACCCCTTTCCTCTTTTTACTACACATCTCACTTGAAAACTTTTTCTACATGTCAGGGGCTAACAATTTAATTCCAATTGAAATTGCTCTCAAAATTGCAAACAAGATTAAGGCAAATGAAAGGTTTTCTGCATACATAGTGGTTCCTATGTGGCCTGAGGGTAATCCAACTGGTGCTGCAACACAACGAATTCTTTACTGGCAGGTTAGATTCACAGTTCTGTCATTGCTCATTTCTTGTTTCATGTGTTCCTGTAGATGATATGTTTTCATATGGCTTAATCACGTCTTTTTTATATTTACACTACAGAACAAAACCATGCAAATGATGTATGAGACAATATACAGGGCCTTGAAAGAAGTAGGCCTGGATGATATGTATGAGCCTCAGGATTATTTAAACTTCTTCTGTCTTGGCAACCGTGAAGTTGCTGACAGCACTAGCAATTCAAATGCTTCAAATACAGCAAATAATCCTCAGGTGACTACTTTCTTGTTTTTGTTCAACAAATTATGCTGACTTAGAGAGCACTTTTAATTTGTTGCAGCAAAAAACATTTCAGTGAAGGTAAAAATACGAGTTATGTGACCTTTAGGTGGACTTCACTCAACAGTTCTCCATTTTTCTTGGCAAAGTACTGATATGGTTCCTTTAGACTGTATGTTGAAGTGTGAAAACATTAAGATTTGTCCATCTCTGCCACTGATTTTTTTTTGGGAGGAATTCCCATACCATGATGATTCTTAAAGGATATAGGTTTTTGTTTGAAAAGAACTTCTTGGTTAATGACTGAAGTGATTTGACTTACTCATGTGGATGCTCGACAAAAAATTGTGTCTTTGTGGATACTGAACTAGCTCTACAAAAAGTTGCTACTTGTGGATATTGAACTTGTAATTGTTACCTAAACATTTCTTGCCCTCATGTAATCAGTGTTAGAATTGACTTTCTTCATGCTGTGTTCTTCTCCTGAATATGGGCATGTATGGAAGCTTATTTTGCATTTAATGTTCAGGAACAAGCCAGGAAAAATAGGAGATTCATGGTCTATGTACATTCAAAAGGCATGATTGTGGATGATGAGTATGTTATCATTGGATCGGCTAATATTAACCAGAGATCCATGGAAGGAATAAGAGACACTGAGATTGCAATGGGAGCGTATCAGCCACAATATACATGGGCTAATAAGCTTTCTGCCCCACGTGGACAGGTATTGCCCCTTGACTCAAGCTGACAAATATCTGGTGTACCATATTTATCGAAACATACAAAACTGGGCTGTGCCCCTAAGCTCCTATTATGAGATTGGACTTGGATTTATTTATACTGTCATGTACTGCTTTGCTAAGGCTATACATTAGTTTCAGCTGTTTGTCATGCTAGGGGTGCAATTGATTTCACGACGCACCTTGTGCCATACACTAAATTTAATCTATTGATTGATTTTCACCTTGTAGATTTATGGGTACAGAATGTCCTTATGGGCTGAGCATATTGGAAGCATTGAGGAAGACTTCAACTATCCGGAGAGCCTGGAATGCATGAGGCGTGTACGGCATCTTGGGGAAGAGAACTGGAAGCAGTTTGTTGCTGATGAGGTGACAGAGATGAGAGGCCACCTTATGAAGTATCCAGTAAGCGTTGACCGTAAAGGCAAGGTGAAACCACTACCAGGATGCACAACATTCCCAGATTTGGGTGGGAACATCTGTGGCTCATTTACGGCTATCCAGGAAAACCTCACAATATAAATTTTAGTTGTGCAATTATATAATGTCTGATGGCCTGAGGGACCCTGGAGATCAAAGATAGAGCACTAGCTTATCCTCGTTCTTGAGAGCGTAGATAGGGTGGAGATTTTGCAAGAGCAGGTTGTAGGCAAGTAGGGGAAATGCTAATAGGGCTTTCTTGCCTTGCCATTTTTTTATCTGTTCGTTTAGTACATATAAGTAGGCGATCGATTTGTACCTTTATTGGGTACCTTTACCTGTATATAGAAAAATTAAAGAGGTTCAGGAATATCACATTTGGATCTACTGCCAAGATATTCCATGTAAATCCTGGAAAGTAAGTGTTTAGAGTGTAAATTGATCCTGCAGAGTATTTTGAAGCGTTTTCCCCTTTTGGGGTATTTGATTGGTGAAATCGCGAATTCCTTATTTCTTGATCATGGCTTTGCAGCATAATTCTCATTGTTCTCGCGAAATGCTGAGCAATGCATCTCAAGGGGTGTGAAGGATTGGAATCAACAAGCGGAAGCTAGAAGTATGTCTAGAGGAGATTAAAAAATGTCTAGAGAAAAATAAAACCTATCTAAAGCAGTTACCCAGTTACAGATGTGTTGATATTCATTATCAGAGTCTAAGACCATGCTGAAACCACTCGCTCTCGATCATTTCCTCCACCTCTCGGCCTGAATTTTGACACCCATATACCTTCCGAGCATCATGACGGTGGCCTGCGGGTTGGTGCCGGGGGAGTACTTGAAGGTGGAGCTGTCGATCACCCTGAGCCGCCGCACGCCGAACACCCGGTAATCGTCGTCGACGACGGCGCCGACCTGGCATCCGCCGTGGTAGTGCCAGATGGTCATGACGGTGTCCCTGCAGTACTGCTCGGGCGTCCGGGAGTCGTTGACGTGCCGCGGCAGGAGGTTGACGGGGAAGTTGGCGGAGTCGGTGAAGATGGACTCCACGGACGCGTTGGCGTAGGTGAAGTTGGCGAAGGCCCGGGACTGGATCACCCGCTCGATGGTCTGGATGCCGTGCACGCACCGCTCCAGGTCCTCCGACTCCTGGAAGTAGTTGAACGTCACCGCCGGGTTCGCGCGCGGGTCGGCGGACCGCAGCTCGATGTGGCCCGACGAGACGGGGCCCAGGATCTTCTCCAGGATGAAGCCGCCCCGGAACGCCCGCCTGTCCAGCCGCCGCATCGCCTCCGCCGCGCGCTCCAGAGCCTCGGGGGTTCTCTGCTTCGGCGGCAGCGTGCCCAGCTGCCCGGTCTGCCGCACGACGTACGGTCCGTCAAAAGTCAGTACATTTCCGGCTACGTTGCTGTCAGTATGGAATGAAGCACCGATCGACCGCACCTGGGGAGAGAAGAGGCCGAAGTTGCGAGCTAGGCGGCGGGCGCCCTCGGAGACGGGGATGCCGAACTCGGAGCCGCTGACGCCCTCGATGAAGCTGCCGGAGCGGGTGATCCCGACGACCTGCACGAGCGAGAGCGTGACGGGCACCGGCGACGGGATGAACACCGAGTTCATGGGGTTGTCGGCCACGCCCTGCCCGACCATGGGCTGGTCGACCAGCACCTGGATGCCGTGCGCCTCCAGGTGCGCCTGCGGGCCGACGCCGCTCAGCATCAGCAGCTGCGGGCTCCCCAGCGTCCCCGCGGACAGGATCACCTCGTTCTTGGCGCCGTCGCGGAGGTACACCCGGTGCTGCACCCCGAGCGGGTCCGTGAACACCACGCCGTACGCCACCGGGTACGGCACACCCTCTTGCTGCCTGAAGAGGATCCTCGAGACGGTAGCGTAGAGGAACACGGTGAGCCCCCGGGGGCGCGCGTGGCGGAGGAAGTCGGCGGCGGTGTGCCGCTGGCCGCTGTTGTCGAAGATGGTGCCCCCGATCTTGGTGCCCGGGACGTGGTCGAAGGTGAACCCGTTGTCGGGCGTGACGCCGGCCTCGAGCAGCGCGTCGCGGAGCGCGGCCTGCCACGGGGGCACGTCGGGGCGGAACACGAGCGCGCGCTCCACCCAGCGGTAGGAGGAGTTGACGAGGCGGGTGTCCCACCCGGCGGCGCGCACGTAGTCGTTGCTGGCCCGCGTGTAGAACCCGGCGTTGAGGCAGCTCCCGCCGCCCAGCACCCGCGCCCGCGCGTTCACCACGCCGTCCTCGGAGACGAACCGCTGCGCGGGCGACGCCGGGGACGTGTCCGCCAGCGCGTCCGTGAAGTGCTGCTGGTTGGACATGTTGCGGTAGGGCAGGCCCCCGCGCTCCAGGAGCAGCACGCGCGAGTGCTCCGACAGCGTCGCCGCCAGCGGGCACCCCGCCGTGCCGCCGCCGATGACGATGTAGTTGTACTGCGACACCAGGGGCGCGTCCTGCGCGTGGCGCACGAACCGCAGGTTCTCCAGTGGCTCTGCACATACATATATGACCATGCCAATTCACACGCTGCAGAACTGCAGAAATTCCAAAGAATGCGTGACCATATATATTCTGCAGTCCGGCACGAACCATCCTCCGAGAGCGCGACGAGGCACGAGGAGCCAAGAACGACGGCCAAAACCCCCAGCGCGACCGACCTCGCAAGCCCACCAGGCGCCATTTTCGCCGGGTAATTCAGCAACAGCAGTGATCAGATAGGAGAAAAGTTCGGCTCGCTTATATATTCGGAGTTAGCTCATGGGTAGATCGAGAGTAGATGTTTAAATAAGATACTGCACGGTTGTTCTACGGTGCAAAGATGAGCTGCGAGGAATCAAGGAGGTGTATAGCATGCAGGCGGGATGGTGAGCTTTTTAAACGGAGCTGGATGACGATCTGCGTCAGACGAATTTGTTGTGAGCAGCAAGCAGGAGAGTTTACTTGCCAATCTTGAGACTATTTTACAGGTATCATGTGCATGCTTTTCATACATGAACTGGTATATAGTATTTGTAATCTATGTATGTATGATTCGGCCAATCGGCCTCCCCGTCTTGCTTTACACTTACAGGACATATGGCCACAACGCCTTGTTTTGGGATGATGTGTGGCCGGAGGAGATTCTGTTAAAACTTGCCTTCCCAAGAATTTATGCATATTGCAGAAATAAAAAAAAGGCTCTTGTCAGGAATGCTTTGGGGTGGAGAAGATTGGATTTTTTATTTTGTGAGAAATTTTGGGACAGAGGAAGTTACAGAGTGGGAATGGCTGTTGGGAAATTACAGAAAGTTGTAGTTAATGACGAGGAAGATATGATTTCATAGAAGATGGAGAAACAAGGAGTATATTCCACGAAATCAAATAGGTGGAAGACCTTCAAAGTGGTTCTATGCAAAAGAAGGAAGAAACTGTGGAGTATATTCTACGAAATCAATGAATCGTTGGATGCCTCTAAAGCTGAAAGTTTTCATGGTTTGCTATGGCTCCAAACGGGAGTAGTTCTGAAACAAAGAAAATGGAAGGGGAATGCTAACTGCATTATCTGTAATTTCCCTAGAATCTGTTGGTCCTGTTTTCCTTAACTTTGTCTTAGCTAAAAATGATTGAGAATTTTTTTTGTAAAATCACCAACTCAATTGTTATTCAAATGTCCAACTTTCTGCACAAATGGGAAGATCTTACTGAAGCCAACCTGAGAAATCAAAGGTGAAACATGTGAGCAGCGTTACGAAGAAGTGGATGGAGCACTTCCTGAAGAACAAGAAGCCTCAAGATATGGAGGAGCTTCTGTAATGGTAGTGTGAGAGAGGATGGTTTCTCTTCTCATCTTGTTTTTGGCCTGCGTGTCACGGTTGCTTTTGGGAGGTTGTGGTTTTAAACTTCAGTACTTTGCTGCTGTTATCGGTTTCCTCGTGCCTAGTACTTTGTAAGCCGGTAGCCCATCAAGTCGCAGAGTTGTCATTTGTCTAAAAAAGCTGCGTCCATGTATAACCCTTCTAACCCACTAGGTCACCACTAAAGCGTGTTGTATTAAACTTTTCTCTACCTTAATACAAACACACATAAGAAAAATTGAGGTCGGTGATTATCTGAACATGCTTCGGAGTCCTATCAAGCTTCGGAAATGGCACCCTAGCCGGTGCAGCAGTGACAAAATCCTGCTGCGATGTACTGTAATGTCGATCGACACCAACACCGAAAGTAGAGCCAAGGAAATTTGAACTCGATTTCTTGTGCTGTCTCTGCACAAAGCCGCAAACCAGTAAATAGACCACGGCAATACTACCGCTCCCGTATACTGCCACCGTCCTAAAATAAGTAACGTTTTTGACCTTCAGACATCATTTTTGACCGTTCGTCTTATTTAATTTTTTATAAATATCATCTATTTTATTATGACTTATTTTATTATTAGAGATACTTTAATATTAATTTATATTTATTTTATAAAAAAATTAATAAGACAAATGGTAAAATAAGATATTTGAAAGTAAAAAACGCCGCTTGGTTTGAGACGGAGGGAGCACGAATGAAGTGGCGTTCACCGGCACAGCCAAGGCAGGCGCCGGCGCGCAGCCACCCTACGTACCGTCCTACCCTGTTCACACTTCCTCTCTTCGTCGCTTAGCCGAACAAAGGAAACGGAACGAAACAAATCAGGACGATAGTGTCACGGCCGGGCACGTCAGGGATTTCCAGCAATGCGACCTCTTATTTCTGCTCGTATGCTCGTACCTCGTAGTCGAGCTCTTTTCACATGCAGTATGTACAAGAGAAGACAGCGAGAGCGTTCCTGCCCGTGCCCGACCGTCACGTCGTCGGCGCCTCGCGTTCCATCGCCAGGAGAGGTTCCGGGCGACACATACAGATACAGGTTTGCGCGTGATCTGCTGCCGTGTCACTTGTTGGCGCCGTCGCCGGAGTTGGAGCCGGAGTTGCCGGCACGCGGCGTGATCTTGATGACAAGGCCGGGGAAGACGTCGTCGGGGTCGTGGACGTGCGGGTTGTGCTCCAGGATGTAGGGGTCGCCGCACCTGGCGCTGATGCTGTGCAGCGTCTCCCCCTCCGCCACTAAAGATGCAAGCGGGCCGGTCTGCAGAGACCTGCAGGCCGCCGCATCTTGCCGCAATCGCATTCTGCAGGTATTGCAGGTGCCCGCTGCCTGCAAAGCCTGCTGGCCGCGACAGCCCGCTAGGCCTAGTGGCCAAACCTGCAAGGCCTAGCAGGGCCCGCAAGATTTTTTTTAAAAAAATGAGAGAGATATAATACTAGTGTGACTCTGTTCACATTTAAATATCACCAAATATTTGATCATGTATGTGGTTGAGGTTACTTAACCACATATAGCCCAGGCAAACAAAAAAAATAAGCTTCAGCAATCACCCCTGCATCCTTTGTGGCCTGCCTCTGTGAGACGTTGAAGTAGGCAGGGACGGTGACAACAGCATTCCTGATCTTGCTGCCAAGATAAGCTTCAGCAATCTCACGCATCTTGATGAGGACCATAGAGGAGATCTCCTCAGCTGCAAACTGCTTCTCCTCATCCTTGTGCTTGCTGGATAACAATCATTAGCTTCTCACCAGGCCCAGAAATGACCTTGAAGGGCCAGAGCTTGACAACAATCATTAGCTTGGCATCAGACAACCTCCTGCCGATGAGACGCTTGGCATTTGCATACGAAAGCAATCATGTCAGATATGCATTCCAATAGTACCATACAATTTGAAATGCAACATAAATCATCCTAGAGTTAAATAAAACTTTGATCAATCAAGTGAAACATAATAATCTAACTGAGGTTACTTATAAATAACAAAAAAACACATCAGTTTTCAGTCAAGATGCCAGTAGCATAAAGGTCAATCAAATGAACTCCAATAATAATCAGATTGAATTCAGTAACAAATTACACCTTGCTAGCTAAGAAAAAATAAACATTAGATTTTTCAGTCAAGATCATTAACACAATCAGACTGAATTCAGGAAACAGCGTAACAGTACCTGAACAAAAATGTAATCATCTCCATAAACTCGAACTGTACTCTAGAACACATTCTCAGTCATACTTAATTGTTGTTCCGTCGGCCTTAAAGGATTGGATCAAATATACAAGCAGAACATGTAGCTTTCATTATTTATATGATAATGATAACACAAAATGAGCATGCAATTGCGTGCTAAAAGGTCGACCTCGACGTTGACAAAATCCGGAAGAGGGTCTGCACATGGATTTCTAACATACATACAAGAGCACAGGCTTTGACTAAATTAAGACAGTAGCCACTATGGCATTCTACATTGATTCAGCAAGACCAAATAGCAGTGCTAATAACAATATTTTCCCAGGATTAGAAAGAAAAGAAATAAGCAGGACCTTACCAGACATGTGCTACTGATATAAGTCATTGGAGATGCTATCCAAGTTGTCAATTGATATAATGTCTAAATATGAAGAACCTGCAATTATAAATTAATATGCACCATCAATTGATATTTACATGTATTAGAGAGATGATCGAAGGAAACTAAAAGTATATTGCATACCAGCTGCTCGTAGCCAATCCTGAAAACACAATAAAGCTTCAACGGTGCTGCCTGCAAGTCTGGTCCTGTGATCATTGATAATACGACCACTGGTGCTGAAAGCGGACTCAGATGGTACCGTGGAAGCAGTAACAGCCAAGATATCACGTGCTATGGCAGCCAATGTTGGATACTTAGATGTGTGCATTTTCCACCAATCTAGAATGTCAAAACTCTCATCATCACATGGGAACAAATCATCACGCAGATACCTATCATACTCGCTGTTTTCTTTGTTTCTTTTGGCACTAGTGTGTTCACTCCAATCAGACCAAGAGTGACCTTTACCTGCAGGTGTCATATCATCTCCATGGGTCTCCACTTGAGAAGAACCTCCCATCTGAGTAGAGTAGGCATTGAACAATCTTCTAATAGCTTGATCTACTTTATCAATGTGCTGGACACTTCCATACTCTCCAAATGCTTGCTTCAAGCGAAACTCAATGAACCCAAATTTGAACCGCGGATCAAGTATAACCGGCACACAGTTTGTCAAGTATGAAATCATCCAATACTTATCAAATTTTGCTTGCATTTCAGAAACCATGGTTACAATAGTTTCATTTGGACTAAATGCTTCCTCTTCTAAAACTTGTTTGATACTCCAGATTTCATGAAAATAGAGGTTTGACGTTGGGTAGCTTGTACCGGAGACCACTTCCGTTGCTTTCTTGAATACCTTTAACAACTTGCATACTGCATTAGCCCTTTCCCAGTCCTGAGATGAGGGGCAGTAAGAATAGTTGCTATCTTTCACTTTTAACTCAAGAAATGCCTCTTTGAACGGCATTGCAGACTCTATCATATCACACGTGGAGTTCCAACGATTTTCTACATCAATTTTGGGCACACTCCGACAACGAATGCCTAGTTCCACAACTATATCCTCGAATTTCTCTTTTCTTGATTGAGAAGCTCGAACATACTTTACACTCTCTCTTATGTTATTGATAACACCATCAATTGCTTGAAGACCGTCTTTAACAATGAGGTTAATCACATGGGCAGCGCATCTAATATGAAATAGATCACCATCACAATGCAACATATCCATCTTTAACAAATTTGCTTTCAAGATATCCATCATTGTATTGTTTGTAGCTGCATTGTCCAATGTAATGCTAAATAACTTGTCTTCAATATTGTAAAACTTAATAGTCCTCAACATTGAAGTATAGAGATTAAAACCATCATGTGGTGTTTTTACCACACAAAATCTGATTATCCTTTTCCGAACTTTCCAATCATCATCTATATAGTGGCAAGTGACGCACATGTAGCCTATGTTCTGATTGGAAGTCCACAAATCAGCTGTCAATGAGAATCTGAAATTACAGTTCTCAAACATTTCTCTCAGCGTTGTTCGGTGGTTCTTATAGGCTTCTAAGCAGTTTTCCTTAATTGTTGTCCTAGATACGGTTTCTGCAAGTGGATTTAAGCTAGCTGAATAGCTACGAAATCCGTCATACTCCACAAAAGAGAACGGGAGCTCATGTAGTACAATCAGACGAACAAGCTCACATCGAGTCAATTTAGGATCGAACCTCCAATTAGTGAGAATAGCTGACTCAGTTGTGACTGATGACTGTAACTTATCAACAAAATCGTGCATCTTAAGTCTTGGCTCACAAATTTCCAAATGTCTACGCATATGACTAGTCCCTGAAGTACGGGCAGCAGCAAATACCTCATAGCAGTGCTTACATCGGCCTTGTATGACTTTACCATCTTGATAAATGGGATCCATGTCCTTCCAAATAGCAGATCTCAGTTTTCTCGGTTTACCTGTCATTATATAAAAGCAAATGTCAGGACACAGTATTGCTACCACAACATCAAACCTAAAATCTGAACTATTGCTACCACCACACAAAGGTCACTACACAGTATTGCTACCACAACATCAACCCAAATAATCCAAGAATGGCAACAATATCAACTTGATATTTCTTTTTGATACTTATTAGCATCAGCAATGTAGCATGATGAACCTGACTGAGTTACATCATATCCAGTAAGTTGAGCTAGTGTCATAGCATACTATTCCGCTCAAAAAAGTGTGAATGAAGCATGAACTCAAATCTACTTTGTACAATGAAGATCAATGTTTCAGGTTCATTACAGTCTCAAATAGAAACCATCCAGGCAAAAAGTTGAGGTCCATAATTACCGTGATCATGAGAGCCTGAATGAGCAGCTCCACTCCGCGGGCTGCATGCCGGTGACGTCTGTGGGCTACGTGCCGGTGACCTCCGTGGGCTGCGTGATGGTGACCTCCGCGGGCTAAGTGACGGTGACCTTGGCCGCACAACCAATGGAGATACTATTAGTCTCATCATTGGCGACCTTGTCACCACAGGAGAGAGCTTCTTTGCCATTGGAGGCTTGAAGCGCTTGGTTGATGAAGGATGCCTTTTACGCTTTGTTCCAGAAGAGGCGATCAAAGGAGAGGTCGCCGATGCGCCTTCGTGTAGTTGAGACTGTTAAAAGAAATTCAGAGAAACATGTTGAGTAACTGACCCAACTGCTTCTTATTCATAGAAACATGGAGTCAAACATTTTCCTGGGACATGTAAACTTGTGCACATAGGAGAACTGTAGTACCAGAATAATTCAATTCAAAATTTCTCCTAGGACACTCTAATCAGAGAACAGGCATTCCTTTCGTCAAAAAAAGCAGGACACCATCTAAACTTGTGTGGTTTATCTTGCTGACAAGGAACATTACAAACTGCTAGTTCTGTCACAGATAAATCAAACTACCAAATTCATTAACCAGCCAAGATTTTGTCAACGGCAATAACACGGAGTAGGTCACATTATTGGAGCCAGTTGTATAGATTCTGCAATGCTGAAGTGATACATGTTCAAGCACCAACGAAGGCACTGGCACCATCCAAACTTTGCCAATTTGGCATCTCTACCCATAAATGTCAAGTAAAATCCTAAACAGCTGCAGCTCAAACATAACTTGGCAACAAACCCAGAATCTGAATTTGAGGAATCATAACCATGCTAAAGTTATCAAAGCTTTCACTGCTTCTCATCGTTGTCCATCTACTATATTCAGTAAAACATGAGACAGCAACCAAGCAAAAGTGACAAATCCAAAATTTCACCACAGGAGTTGAGAATCTGCAGTCCAGATTATATTATCCTCCAATATATTTACAACATATGAATTTATATTTCCAATAAGGTTAGCCAAGATCAATTTGCGTATTTTTTCCCCATTCCCAAGTAAAATCTGAGCAAGTTAACCAAATTCGGATACTAATTCACCATCATTGTCTATCAAACAACCAAATAAACCGTGGAGAAAATATAGGCTGCAGGACCCCATAAAAGCAGATGGAGACATCAACCCACTCGGCAACTCAGATCACCCAGAAACATGATGACAACATAAACCTATACAAGACATGGCTCTGACAATCTTTTCTAAAAAAGTGGGTTTTCTTAGAGCAAGGAGATTGATGCATTCACTACGGAAAACAATTTTTAGCATTTTTCAGTTTCATCTGCAGTCACAAAAGAAACTTGTCACTACTATCCCTTTCCCGTAATAAAATTTAAGCTGAAGCTCACAATCATTTTTCAGTCAGGAACATAAATGTATTTCCAGTTCCAAGCTGACATGTCAAGAAAAATAGTTTTTATTTCGAACAACACATTAGACATAAATCCTTAATATGACATTAGAAGCAACCGTAGCACTGTCACTTTAATGGACAGATCAGTAGATCACTGAATGTTCATTGCGCTGACAGTCTGCTACTAGCAAAATCTGAAAAGCTAGTGCAGAAAACTTACAACCATGCTACATTTCAGGTTTACACTACATAATTGAACATTCAACTATTCATAGGCCACTAGCTCAATTCGTTGACATCTATGTTGAGTAACTGCAATATCAGAAATACCTGCTGCGGCATCTGGCCGTCGGTGTCCGTGTCCTGGAGCAGGGGCAGAGTGGACCTCGGGACCGGCAAGCCATACCGCAACGTCGCGAAGGCTGCAGACGACGCGGAGGGGAGGGTTTGCACGGCGGCAACGGCGACACGGGATCTGGGGGGCTCGGCTATGGACGTGCGCGCATCGCCGGTCTTCGGCTTCTTGGCAACGGGGACCTCGGCGGCCGGAGCAGGGTTCGGCGGGCCCTTCCCCTTCCTCTTGGCGACGAGAGCCTCGGTGGTCGGAACAGGGTCCGGCGGGCCTTTCCCCTTCCTCTTCTTGGAATTGGAGGAAGATGGCGGCTTCTTGTTGGCCAGCATGGTGGCGGGGGCGTCGACGGGCTTCTCCCGGATCGGCATCGGCGAAGACGACGGCTTGTTCTTGGCTGACGCGGTGGTGGGGGCATTTGCGGGCTTCTCCGGCACTGGCGTCGACGCCACGGCGGGCACATCGGCCATGGAGCCCGGTGGAGTGGAGCGCTATTGCGCACGGCGTTGAGCAGTCGGGGGGAGCGCTGTTGCGTGCAGCAATGGCAGCCGCGTGACCTAGCGGAGGTGGCGGCGACGGAGTCAAGTCTCGCGTGACCTAGCGTGACCTACGGCAGGAGTTGCGGGTTTTGCAGATTTGCAGATTTCTGATTACTACCTGCAGTTGCTAGCAGGCCAGACCGCTTCAGTCTGCAACATAAAAGCATGCAGGTTGCAGTGGCCCAGTGGGCCTGTTTTGCGGGGCGGGCTAAGCGGGCTTGCGGACAGGCCCGCGCCGCTTGCATGGTGATCCGCCACCACGTACAGCTCGTCGCACGGCCGCGCCGCCGCCAGCCGCGCCCCGCGCACCACCACCAACCCGCCTCTGTTGTACCAGTACTGCTCCTCCTCGTCCCCTGACCCGGCGAGCGACCCAACGACCATCACGAGCGCCAGCAGGGCGCACGACGACGCCACGTCCGCCGCCCCCGACCGACGCCGCTGTCCGGCGGCCATCGTCACTGGTAAGAGGACCAATGAGAGCTTGAAGTGTGTATGTGTGTCTGAACTTCAGAGTAGCTAACGGGTAGGGGCTGGTTTATATACACGAGGATGAGGAGACTCATGGGAGAGTGGACTGCCTGCCGTTGCAGGGTGCAAGCTAAGACACTGACTTGAGATGGTTTCATGGAGACGTCGGCGTGGTGCGATCGAGCAAAAGACGAACAGAGTAGTGTTGGAATTTATATGGGCTTGGCCCAATAACCAATTGTGAAATTCCTAATAAATCTCAAAGGCACATTCATGTGAGCAAGAGGGGATGTGGGAACTCTTTAGTACCATCTTGCTTGTGGAAGTGGAGGTAGTCATACTTAAATATGGAAGTCCTCCCCACTTCCTCAAGTCTAGTGTGAGGAGGAGTAAGAGAAGTCCACACGCGCTCGCTCGCCTCGCCGGGCCGGGCCGGGCCGGGCGGGGCGAAGGGCGCGGGTGCGCGACACCTGCGTGAATGGTCCGCCGAAATCCGGCTCCTCGCCTTGCGGGAGCGCGGTCTCCTTTTGCTGTTTTCGTTTTTTGGTTTCTTGGCCTTCAAGTTGTATGAGTCCTAACCGGTTACAAATTAAGAGTCCTAAATCAATTTAGATCGTGATCGCGACACGAGATTGGTTGGACAGGA
Source organism: Saccharum spontaneum (assembly GCA_022457205.1). Lineage (NCBI taxonomy): Eukaryota > Viridiplantae > Streptophyta > Magnoliopsida > Poales > Poaceae > Saccharum > Saccharum spontaneum. The sequence goes on along the minus strand of CM039581.1, from coordinate 68,650,647 downwards.
CTATATAAGCAACCTGCCGGCCACGCCAAAACGCATCCAGTCAATCCTAGGGTTTTTGCCTCTACTCGCTATTGCGCCGCCGCTGTAGCTACTCCAGTCCGATCGCTTGCGTGCACCAGCGACCGGGTGAGCAGGTCTCCGGAACCCTCGTCTTTGCGATCCTGCACCGGGAGAAGACGAATAAGGTTTTTGGGAAGCGTTCTTCGCGCGACTGCTCCCAAAGCTTCCACAACGGCTCGTCTTCCGAAGGGTGCATCGGCGCGTCGGCTTCGTCGTGCTAGAGCTCGCGGGATCGTCATCAAGAATACTCCTCCGCCTCTCATCGACGACTTTGACGACGACTTCAACATCGACGACATCGACATCAGCGATCTCGCTCCATCACCACCGCCAGCAACATCTTCAATACCATCTACTACTACAACTGAAAGGTATAGTTCTCTTGATCTAATTTTGACGTTCGTACAATCTAATCTATATGCTGGACTATCAATGCTTGTCTTGTTGATGCTGTGGAATATGCTGATCTGCTATACTAGTATGCCATACATGTTTAATCTAGTTCTTATATTTATCATGATTTATGTTCTAGATTTAATCATGCTTTTAATCTGGAAATTGCCTAATTCGTTAACAATCCAAAAACCTTATTATAGGCTGTTTCCAGAATTATCTATGGCTAGTTTTGTTGACGCGCTGAGGCCGGAAAAGTTTTCTGGTGCGCATTTTAAAAGGTGGTCTGTCAAGGTCACTGATTGGCTTACTGCCATGAAAGTTTTCTGGGTCAAAGATGGCATGCCTGAGGGAAACATCTCTGATGAAGATCAGAGAAAATTTCAGGAAGCTAATGATATCTTTGTAGGAGCTGTGCGTAATGTGCTTTCAGATTATCTATTTGATACTATGATGCACTTAAGAGACGCAAAGGCTTTATGGGATCATCTGAATGCTACTTATGGTGCTTCAGATGCAGGCAAAGAGCTGTATACCATGGAGAGCTTTAATGACTACAAGATGGTTGCTAACAAATCAGTAGTCGAGCAAGCTCATGAGATCCAACGCCAGGCTAAGGAACTTGAACTCCTTAAATGTGTCTTACCCGATGAGTTTGTGGCTGGGTGCATTATTGCTAAATTGCCTTCTTCATGGAGGAATTTCGCCACAAGTCTCAAACACAAGAGACAGAAAATATCAGTTGAAAACCTGATAGCATCTCTTGATGTCGAGGAAAAAGCTCGGGCTAAAGATAGCATTGAGAAGGGGAACGAGGAAAAATCTAGCGCCCACTTTGTCCAGAGAAACCATGGCAAGAACAAGGGAAAGCCTAAGCAACCTGCTTTCAATGCCAAACAAAATACTGCCTTCAAGAAGAAGAAGAAAGACAAAGCAGAGCTACCTTGCTTCGCGTGTGGAGAGCTTGGTCATTTTGCTAAAGATTGTCCGGAGCGAGCGGACAAGAAAGAGAAAAAGAAAATTCACCTCGTGACTGCTAGCAGTGCTGATGACGGGTATGGTAATTTTCCTACTGTACTTTCAGTGTTTCAATCTCCAAGTTGGTGGGTTGATACAAGTGCTAATATTCACGTGTGTGCTGATATCTCTTTGTTTTCTTCTTACCAGGGGCTCCAAGGTTCCTCCGTCCTGATGGGGAATGGGTCACATGCTTCTGTTTGTGGTGTTGGCACGGTAGATCTGAAGTTTACTTCGGGAAAGATCGTGCAGCTGAAGAACGTACAGCATGTCCCTACTATTCGCAAGAACCTTGTTAGCGTCTCCCTTCTATTGAGAGATGGGTTTAAGGTAGTGTTAGAGTCTAATAAAGTAGTCATGTCTAAGCATGGACAATTTATTGGTAAAGGCTATGATTGCGGAGGCTTGTTCCGCCTATCTTTGGCAGATTTTTGTAATAAGTCAGTGAATCATATTTGTGGCACGATTAATGATAATTCGAGTGTTTGTCATTCTCGCTTATGTCATGTTAACTTTGGATTGATGTCACGTTTGTCTAGTCTGAATTTAATTCCAGATCTCACTATTGTCAAAGGTTCTAAGTGTCATAGCTGTGTGCAATCTAAGCAACCTCGAAAGCCTCATAGGGCAGCAGAGGAGAGAAACTTGGCACCTCTAGAACTCATACATTCTGATCTTTGCGAGATGAATGGTGTGTTGACAAAAGGTGGAAAGAAATATTTCATGACTTTAATTGATGATGCAACTAGATTTTGCTATGTTTACTTGCTTAAAACTAAAGATGAAACGCTAGACTACTTTAAAATCTATAAGGCTGAAGTTGAAAATCAACTAGAGAGAAAAATTAAACATCTAAGGTCAGATCGTGGTGGTGAATATTTTTCTATATTATTTGATGAGTTCTGTGCGGAACATGGTATTATTTATTAGAGGACATGTAACATCCCAGATTTTCGAGCAACAAAAAATACGAACTTTTTAAAATTTTTCTTGCAATGGAGTGAAGCATGTAGTCGCTAGGTCTAACACGAGATTGACTCGCTAACAAACGTTGCATACATTGAGATTTGCTTGTAGTATTGTGCCGGTGCTTTTGTTTCGGCTTGTGTTCGAGTTTTGTTTTGTTTGGAGGAGCACAAGTCCGTAGCAAGTTCCCTCCTTAACTCGTGTATAAATTCCCTTCTCAATTTCCCATGGTGTATCTCTCGCACTTTTCATGGAATTCTCCTCCGATCTATTGTCGAATCCCACTCGAACTCCCGTCGTTCTCCTTTAGAACTCAACTCTCAATCTATCCCCAGACCCTCCCTCTCGGATGCTCTGCCAATTCCTGCACACATCATGCAAGCTCTTGTGCCCCTTGGTGTGGTAACGTGTAGCTCACGAAGTCTACTCAAGCAGCGACACGTTGCACGCTCTTGTGCTAAGCCTCTTTAATTAAGTCCGTGAGCCATGAGTTCTCCAAAGCCCTGTAGATAGCGTACAAAGCTAATACCCTCTATACGTATGCACATACATATATATGTAGTATATATACACGTATACTAATGCCTTTAGCCGCAAGTACCAGAGTCCAGCATCCTGCAGGCCGGCCCAATCGCTTTGCCCTCCCTGCGACCCCGCTGGCCCAAGGTGCCAAACACTCCCACTCCAAATCCTGCCGACGTGGTGCCTCCGCAGTGGCTGGTCAACACCATCTCCGGATCGATGAGTTGGCTGCTGGGTGTGTTTCTTCTGCATCCATGTCAACCGGACCCCACTCCCTCCCGCTGCCAATCACGTGCACGACACGCACTGGAGGAAGCCGCCGCCGGCCGCCCGCTCCTGGCACGCACGTCCTTCGCACGCGCACAGAAGAAGGCACCGCTGCCAGCCCGAGACCCTCACATGCATGCCCCTGTACGACATCCTTCTACGGGACCCACTCGTCAGCCGCTGGGAAAAAAATGCAAGCCGAAGACACCGTTCGTTTTCCGTCGCCTTTCCACAGCGGAGAGCGTCGCCTTCCTCCTTTTCCCGTTTCGCGCTGTCGCTTTTCACCGGCGGCAGCCGGCGATCGGAAGACGCCAAGCTGCCCCGCCTCGATGTCCGTACCGCGAGCTCCGCATCCAGCACCACGTGTCCCGCTGTGGGCACGGACGCCTAGGATGGACGGAGCCCCTAGAACCCTAGCGCTCGCGCCGTATAAGAAGCCTAGCTGCCGCTGGCTCGCTTCTTCAATTCCCAGCACCGCCGCCACTCCCTCCTCTTCTCGCCCTCGCTGCCTCCTGCATAGAGCGCTGCCACCTGCTGCTCCCCGTGGACGCCGGGCCACCCTCGCCATGAACCACCTTGGCCTCGCTCGTCGGACTGGAGCCGCGCCACGCCGCCGCCTAGCACCGAGCCGCCCTCGTCGCGCCGCCGCACGCCCAGCGCGGTCGTGAAGACGACCTCGCCAATGAGCCCGAACCTGGCAGCCTCGACCTCGTCCGCGCTCCACCCCACCACAGGCGTCGCTCATGGATGGGACCGTGGCCGGGGGCTGCTCCTCGCCGTGGCCGCGTCCACGACCGACACCATCAACCTCGCCCCGCTCCGCGACGTCCTTTGCGTGCCGAGCCAATTGCCGAAGGCACGCAGGGCACCACCGACCGCAACGCCGCGACATGTCGCTGTGCACGCCGCGCTGAGGTCGCCAAGCCCCCAACCACGCGACCCCATCCTAGCGCCCATCGAGCACGCCGGCATCTCAGCCGCTGCTCGGCTCTCCACCTCACTCGACCTCTCGCCTTCGGCTTCCGAACTGCGACGACGCCACCGCGAGCTAAGATTGGGCCCTTACCCCGCGAAACCACCGGTGAGCCCTCCCTCGCCAAAGGCGCCTCCTTTTCATGTTCGCGCTGTTACACTGCGCCTGATCTACCCCGGCCCTCGACGCCGGGGATTCTACTGTCTTCCAACAGCTTGCGCCAAGGACGCCTTTGGTCTATACCGTGAAGCCCCGAGCCGCGCCTCTGCACCTGCCTCGCCGGCCGCCTCTGCGTCGAGCCGAACCACGACGATGCTGAGCGCCCAGAATGTCGCCAAGCCACGACGACCGTGACCCGCTGCAGCTCCACGCACGTCGACGCGTGCCTCAGCCCACCACCATGCTGCACCGACCGCTGCCGTCGTCTCACAACTCCTCGCCAGTCCTCGCCTTCCCGAACGGCCGGGAAACGAGACCATGCTGCCCCGTTTCTTGGGGGCCGGACGTCGACGCCTACCTCGCCAGAGGACGGCAACCACTGCCGGTGAGCTTCCAGGGGCAAAGCTTCCGCCTTTCCCCTATCTGTTGCCGTTCGTGACTGGGGCCGGCCTTCGTGCCGTGTTGTACACCATGCAGGAAGGCCGTGCCTTGTTCTTCCACGGCATGGCTGCCCCTGTTCTGCGTCGCCGGAGTTGTGACGCCCCTCGGACACCTGCTGGCCGTAGGAAGCCCGGGAGCTCTGCAGCAAGCCCCGCCACCTTCACTTCAAGGTCAAACCTTTGAAACCCCGTTGGCGCCAATCTTGACGTTGACAACATCCTTCCTTAATTTGTCGTTCATCCATAATCCATACATGATGTATCTATATCCATGCCTGTGTCGTGCCTTCGCTGCCGGTCTATCTCTCTTGTGTTGCTATGGATGATATGCACCTCCATCGTGTTGTCGGCCCGTGTGTTATGGGTTGTTTGATTGTGAACTGAGTCTTCGAGCCGGTCGAGAGAGCGATTGTCCGAACGCTGCGATCGCGGGCTCGTCTCGCCATGGCCGTAACGCTGAGCATATCCCTTCTCTCGTGCTTTAGTTGTCTCCACCGAACTATGATCGTTAGCTCCTATTCTCATCCCTAGGACGTGGTCATTGTGGATTCGATGTTGATGTCAATATCGACGCGGTTCTTACCCGCACATTTTGAACCCTCTGTGACCAGCTCTAGTGGAATACGAGTAGGATACAACCTTTGTAGAACGATGGGTGCCAACTCGTTTAGGTAAAGCTCATGGCCGCGAGTCGCCTCGCCATAACCATCGGGCTCTACCTCTCTTCCTCCCATTTTTGAGTCTAGTTGAGCTAGGTTTTGTGGTGGTTTTATTGCCCTTTTTTTATTATTCCTTTCCTTCCATTCCTGTCAGTTGCCATGGCGTGTGGATCGAAGGAATGTGAATCCCTACTGTTTTCCTTTGGCTCCTCATACCCGAACCCTTGTATGTTTGTACCCACTATGAACCGTAGCGTGCCTTAGGTTCTCACGGTGACAACCGCACCGCTAAGAACCTCGGGGGTGTCTAGTGCCATTTAGTGCACATAGGTGGTGGTATCCTACGAGTGGAACGGGTGATGTGTTCTCTTGTGTGCCTCTCTTCTCCTCTTCTCTCTCTCGTTCCTCCCTCTCTTGGTTCCCGTCAAGTACAATGGCGTGCGGACTAAGGGAGAGATCGTAAATGCAGTAGCCGCTCTTTCCGGTTCCCGTTATTTCCCCATGATGTTCGGATCGGAAGCCGCGAGCCGTGGTGTTTGCTTGAGATGGGATGGGGCATATGCCACTTCTATTTAAGCCGTACAGGTCGACGCGATCGGCCCGGGAAGTACTGGCTAGGCAAGGGCTCAAGCTCGTGCTTAGCAAACCACCACTTGTGTTTCTTTGGCCCAGGGATCGGACATCCGCCGAGAGGGCTCAGTCATTCTTTCCTTTGTGCCTTGTTGCCTCTCTTTTTGCAGTCTTTCTAGGCTTAGCGTTCTGATTGCTCTTTCGCTTGTCTTGGAACGAGGTAAATGCGTCGAGGATAACGTGGATCGGACCGGAACCTATTGGAGGAGGAGAAAGCAGAGAATAGCAGAACCTGTGGAGTGGAGTTGGCCTAGGAGATGGAGACCGTACTGATCGACTACACCAGCTGACTGAGACTTGTACCTCTACTACCTCGACATCGCAGGTGTCATGGCAGCACCTTACTTTAGAGAATCCTATTAGGCATGCAATAATGTAGATGCTAGTGCTTTACTTTTATGCAAATGAACTGTGATAGGTTGCATGGTAGGTTGCTTGTGAGCCATTACCTTGTCGCAGCCTATTCCCCTGCACACCCGCTGTTAGGCTAGACGCTCGCTTACTACTTATTGCTTTACTCTTACTTGCATCATATCTGTGATGTGATGCTTGGAGAAGGGATTGCAAATGGGTAAGGCACGTGGTGCCGAGAACACGGTAATAACTTGGTAATGAACTTGGGGAGATCTTGGCGTGCGTTTTGGGTGTGTGGTGAGGGTCGAGTCGACCGAGCAGGATCTACGACGAGTCGCGAGGACGAGTCTTGCCGGAGGGCGCTACCTGGGCGTTCGCCATGTGAGGTGCCTGTGGCGGGTACATGTGACAGGGAGAGGTCCCGGGGTGGAGTGTCTTCGTGGGATGAAGCCCCGGGATGGGAGGTGCTGTGATGGCACGGGGTGCCGGGTGTTCCGTTGAGCGGAAAACGGTCTTCCCCTTGTGAAGATATCCTGCTCAGTCACCCTAAGGACTGATATGTCCGTGGACCGGGTCTTAGGCGTCCTTGCACATCCACTCGCTTCTGTGGGGAGGAGACGGACGTTCGACTTGCTAGTACGGTGCCACTACTATTGGGAGGTTAGCGGATAGTGTAGGGAGGTACGGGCGTCGAGCGCCCACACCCTCCTAAGACAGCGTAGTACTCGAGGGGCCAAGTACTACGTCTCACAGTCTCAGCGTGTCGGTGTACGAGGTACTCCAACACGGCCCCAGTTCTGAGTGATAGGGTGGCATCGTGTCTAGTTGGAAGGCGGCCCGTTATCAGCCTAGACGACCCGGATCGTCGATGATGGTGATCTTGTGGGTAGTGTAAACCTCTGCAGAGTTTCTGGTTGATCGATCGATACATATGCCGACTTGTCGGCTATGGACCTTTCCTAAGTACAGCTTCACTTGACTAGTGAGAGGAGTCCTTCTACCTTCCCTGGGTTTCAGTGTGATCCGGCCTTGGCCGTTGAGGCATGGACGAGAGGGAGTCATCCATGCCGATGAGAGAGTGAGATGAGATGTGGTGTGGTGTTGAGATGTGATGGGATGGGAGAACATGTGTAAGAGATGGGTTAAAACTTGATGAACTATTATTATATACTTATTAATGAACATGCATTATAGGAAACCCACAGCCAAATATTTTAGGATCGCCAGATCCCTTTTTCTCTTTTCCACTAAAGCTCATCGGTGCTGACCATGGCCTGCACACATCTGGCGGTGTGCAGTTTTCCTGACTTGCAGTAATAACGAAGTTAGAAGGATTAGGTGGTCTCGTTCCTACGCTCAAGTTTGGTTTTGGAGATGGAGTCTACGCCCGCTGTCTTTCTACGCCAACTCTGATGATTGCCTGTGGAGGAGGAGCCTTCACCTGCTGATGCGCTACATCGACTCTGATGAAGACGCGTGAGTTTCCGCTAGATAACGATGTAATAGGTGTGTTAACAAGTGTTGTAAAACTTTGTAATTTGTAATTCTACGATGTATGACTGTGATATCATCTGATAGTTGATAATGTGATGGCTTGCCCTCGTGGACTATCATATTATAAATCGTATCTGTGGATTTTCCCTTCGAGGAAAATCGAGATCGTTTCAGGTGGTATCAGAGCCATACTTGACCCTAGGACGAGACCCGTAGAACCAAACACTAGTTTGGAAGCCAAACAACCTGTCTAGAGAAGGATTCTAGAAGTTAACACTTGATTCCCCCCTCCGCCTTGAATTCTGCAGCTAACTTGGCCCTGTTTTGGAAAGTTGACCTGTAGAATTCCCCTCCCAAATTGTCAACCACGCTAGATCGGTAGCGTGTGAGACTTTAAGGGCATTGGAGTCGCCTTAAGTCCAACACTACGCATTAGGAGTTGTAATGCTGTTTGAATGTCTGGATCTTAATTTGTTGTTCTTTCATGCTTCTTGTTGCCTGAATGTAGGCTGTAGAACTTGTTTTTGCGTATGACTCCAGGAACCTATCTGGTCAACCAGGCTAAACCCAAGGCCGTCCCATGACTAGGTGAATGACCCCCGCCTAACAGACTTAAAATGCAAAGAAAATGCATCATATCTTCACCAACTCTGTTTCAAAAACGTCTTTGGCTTGCAACTAAATGCATATTCAAAAGTACCCCCTATTCTTCCGGTTGAAAAGTCCCTTCTTTAACTAAGGCAATTCTATTCAAAAGAAGAAGGTTTCTAAACTTCTTAAAAAATTTCTCCTCTTTCGAAAGAAAAGCAGTTTAAAATCCCTTCTCAACCCGATTTGAATTCGAAAGCTAAATGCAAGATGATTTGAAAACCCGTTTTCCTTTAAAAAGTGTTACAATTTCACTTCCGAGAAACAAAAGTTTTGCTTTTGAATAAACGAGACGTTTTCAAACCAAAGTCCTTGGCTCAGTTTTGCTTTAAGGCTTTTGATTTCAATTTATGTGCCAAGCTCCATTTCAAAAATTTTAACAAAACCAAAATGAGCTTCCCAAAACGTAGTTTCAAAAGTTTGTTCTGAAAAAGGTTTATAAAAAAACGAAGTTGGATTGCGAAAGTTTTACCTTTCAAATTTCAATGATTTTAAACTATTTCCAAGGCTATCTCTTTTTAACTGCGAAAAAAGGAAGCAACTCCTTGTTTGTGAACTAAAATGAATTTCAAAATCTTTGATTTGAAATCATTCAAAAAAGAAGGGGGTGCGTTGATTTATAAAACAAGGGCTTTCAAAAGATTTCATTTTCGAAACTTGCATTGATTTTACCTTACTTCTCAAAAACCCGATCTACCCTGGAATTCAAAAGTTTTGTAACTCACCCTCCCTCATTATTCAAACAGAATTTCAAAACTACTTGACTTGAAAAGTCTTGGAGAAATCAATTGCAAAACGTTTTCATCAAAATGATTTCAAACTCTACATACCCACAATTCGAAAACATCTTTTGTCCAAAAAGCCTGTTTGGGAAAAGTTTATAAAATGGTTTAATTTCTAAAACCCCCTCTTCAAAGGTCAGATGTTTCTGAAAATCGTTTCAAAAGAGATTTAGAGATCAAAAACCTTTCAAAACCTTTGATTTCATAAACCAAAAACATATTTAAAGCGTTTTCAAAATCTCTTTCGAAGGGTTTGATCTATTTTCAACCAAAATTCAAAAGGATGTGATTTGAGTTTCAAAAAAAGCAAGGCGGGTTACCACCTGTTTCAAATATACTTGTGTTGATTTGATTTCAAAATCCAAAGGTTGTGACCTTCCTCCTCACAAGAATTGTGAAACAAGTGATTTAAAGCTTTGTTTTCAAAAGCATGGGTTCCAAAATCATTTTACAAAGGCTTTTTCCTCGTCCCTTCTGAAAACGCTCCCCTCTCCCCCTAAGCTTGGGATATAGTTGTTGCCGGTGACTTAATTGGTAGTGTGTCGTGATCATAACCCTTGGTGCCGCTACGAAACTTGGGGTCCCATGTGTGATGCATCCACATGGCTGCTGCCGGGCGTATGCAGGTATCGAGGTATGTGGCTATGACTGCTCCCAAGTGGTACCCGTATACCGCTCTAATCCTAAGCTCAGCTTTTTAAAACCTTACTTCAAAAGCAGCCACTATAAAAGAATTTTATACAAAGCAAAGGATGTTTTGGATTTCAAAAATTTGTACTTAAAACTCTGCCTTGTTTTATCAAAAGGTTTCAAAACTCAAAGCTTTGCGAAATAAACTATTGTCTTGGAGTAAAAACGACTTTCAAAAAAATGGAGTTTTGAAAAGTTTTGCCCCATTCAAAACTTTTGGCCTCTTTTGGTGTTTTGAAAACCTTACCCTGGTTTCAAAATGTCTTGTTAAAAAACCCCTCTTTTCTTCAAAAAGCGTTTTCCAAGGGTGCTTTCATATGAAAACCTGTTTTCAAGTCTCTGAAAAATGCATCATGCAAAAGGATTCTGGTTTCAAAATTCAAAACCAACTTCAAAAGAGATTTTATTTTCAAAAGGTAAACTATTTCAAGTTGCTTCCCTATCTTGCAAAAAGAAAAAGGGATTCTGTTTCAAAAAAAAACTCCTTCGGAAGTGTGATGCTTCAAAAACCCTTGTTTAAAGAAAAAGAGTTTTTCCAACTGGTTTCTAAACTTGCTTTACAAAATTTTGGGTGCGTGAAAAGGTTTTCAACTGATATTTAAACTTGTCTACCCAAAACCCTCGATTACAAAAAGCAAAATGATTTCAAAAGAAATTTTGACTTGGTTTGCAAAAATTTCAAGAACTGTCTTGTGAAAAAATTTTCCTCCCAAAAACTAATTTGTGAAAGCCAAACTACTTCTCCCTTCTCCGTTCAAAAGGTTTTATGAAAACTACTTTTCAAAATCCCTTCATTCAAAAGCTCCATTGCAAAATCATGATGTAATACATGTTGAACATGTAGTGAAAGCCATCAATAAACCTATCTACCACCCTTCAGGAGTAACGGCCCTAAATCTCGGGGACGAGATTCCTGTAAGGGGGTGGTCTGTAACATCCCAGATTTTCGAGCAACCAAAAATACGAACTTTTTAAATTTTTCTTGCAATGGAGTGAAGCATGTAGTCGCTAGGTCTAACACGAGATTGACTCGCTAACAAACGTTGCATACATTGAGATTTGCTTGTAGTATTGTGCCGGTGCTTTTGTTTCGGCTTGTGTTCGAGTTTTGTTTTGTTTGGAGGAGCACAAGTCCGTAGCAAGTTCCCTCCTTAACTCGTGTATAAATTCCCTTCTCAATTTCCCATGGTGTATCTCTCGCACTTTTCATGGAATTCTCCTCCGATCTATTGTCGAATCCCACTCGAACTCCCGTCGTTCTCCTTTAGAACTCAACTCTCAATCTATCCCCAGACCCTCCCTCTCGGATGCTCTGCCAATTCCTGCACACATCATGCAAGCTCTTGTGCCCCTTGGTGTGGTAACGTGTAGCTCACGAAGTCTACTCAAGCAGCGACACGTTGCACGCTCTTGTGCTAAGCCTCTTTAATTAAGTCCGTGAGCCATGAGTTCTCCAAAGCCCTGTAGATAGCGTACAAAGCTAATACCCTCTATACGTATGCACATACATATATATGTAGTATATATACACGTATACTAATGCCTTTAGCCGCAAGTACCAGAGTCCAGCATCCTGCAGGCCGGCCCAATCGCTTTGCCCTCCCTGCGACCCCGCTGGCCCAAGGTGCCAAACACTCCCACTCCAAATCCTGCCGACGTGGTGCCTCCGCAGTGGCTGGTCAACACCATCTCCGGATCGATGAGTTGGCTGCTGGGTGTGTTTCTTCTGCATCCATGTCAACCGGACCCCACTCCCTCCCGCTGCCAATCACGTGCACGACACGCACTGGAGGAAGCCGCCGCCGGCCGCCCGCTCCTGGCACGCACGTCCTTCGCACGCGCACAGAAGAAGGCACCGCTGCCAGCCCGAGACCCTCACATGCATGCCCCTGTACGACATCCTTCTACGGGACCCACTCGTCAGCCGCTGGGAAAAAAATGCAAGCCGAAGACACCGTTCGTTTTCCGTCGCCTTTCCACAGCGGAGAGCGTCGCCTTCCTCCTTTTCCCGTTTCGCGCTGTCGCTTTTCACCGGCGGCAGCCGGCGATCGGAAGACGCCAAGCTGCCCCGCCTCGATGTCCGTACCGCGAGCTCCGCATCCAGCACCACGTGTCCCGCTGTGGGCACGGACGCCTAGGATGGACGGAGCCCCTAGAACCCTAGCGCTCGCGCCGTATAAGAAGCCTAGCTGCCGCTGGCTCGCTTCTTCAATTCCCAGCACCGCCGCCACTCCCTCCTCTTCTCGCCCTCGCTGCCTCCTGCATAGAGCGCTGCCACCTGCTGCTCCCCGTGGACGCCGGGCCACCCTCGCCATGAACCACCTTGGCCTCGCTCGTCGGACTGGAGCCGCGCCACGCCGCCGCCTAGCACCGAGCCGCCCTCGTCGCGCCGCCGCACGCCCAGCGCGGTCGTGAAGACGACCTCGCCAATGAGCCCGAACCTGGCAGCCTCGACCTCGTCCGCGCTCCACCCCACCACAGGCGTCGCTCATGGATGGGACCGTGGCCGGGGGCTGCTCCTCGCCGTGGCCGCGTCCACGACCGACACCATCAACCTCGCCCCGCTCCGCGACGTCCTTTGCGTGCCGAGCCAATTGCCGAAGGCACGCAGGGCACCACCGACCGCAACGCCGCGACATGTCGCTGTGCACGCCGCGCTGAGGTCGCCAAGCCCCCAACCACGCGACCCCATCCTAGCGCCCATCGAGCACGCCGGCATCTCAGCCGCTGCTCGGCTCTCCACCTCACTCGACCTCTCGCCTTCGGCTTCCGAACTGCGACGACGCCACCGCGAGCTAAGATTGGGCCCTTACCCCGCGAAACCACCGGTGAGCCCTCCCTCGCCAAAGGCGCCTCCTTTTCATGTTCGCGCTGTTACACTGCGCCTGATCTACCCCGGCCCTCGATGCCGGGGATTCTACTGTCTTCCAACAACTTGCGCCAAGGACGCCTTTGGTCTATACCGTGAAGCCCCGAGCCGCGCCTCTGCACCCGCCTCACCGGCCGCCTCTGCGTCGAGCCGAACCACGACGATGCTGAGCGCCCAGAATGTCGCCAAGCCACGACGACCGTGACCCGCTGCAGCTCCACGCACGTCGACGCGTGCCTCAGCCCACCACCATGCTGCACCGACCGCTGCCGTCGTCTCACAACTCCTCGCCAGTCCTCGCCTTCCCGAACGGCCGGGAAACGAGACCATGCTGCCCCGTTTCTTGGGGGCCGGACGTCGACGCCTACCTCGCCAGAGGACGGCAACCACTGCCGGTGAGCTTCCAGGGGCAAAGTTTCCGCCTTTCCCCTATCTGTTGCCGTTCGTGACTGGGGCCGGCCTTCGTGCCGTGTTGTACACCATGCAGGAAGGCCATGCCTTGTTCTTCCACGGCATGGCTGCCCCTGTTCTGCGTCGCCGGAGTTGTGACGCCCCTCGGACACCTGCTGGCCGTAGGAAGCCCGGGAGCTCTGCAGCAAGCCCCGCCACCTTCACTTCAAGGTCAAACCTTTGAAACCCCGTTGGCGCCAATCTTGACGTTGACAACATCCTTCCTTAATTTGTCGTTCATCCATAATCCATACATGATGTATCTATATCCATGCCTGTGCCGTGCCTTCGCTGCCGGTCTATCTCTCTTGTGTTGCTATGGATGATATGCACCTCCATCGTGTTGTCGGCCCGTGTGTTATGGGTTGTTTGATTGTGAACTGAGCCTTCGAGCCGGTCGAGAGAGCGATTGTCCGAACGCTGCGATCGCGGGCTCGTCTCGCCATGGCCGTAACGCTGAGCATATCCCTTCTCTTGTGCTTTAGTTGTCTCCACCGAACTATGATCGTTAGCTCCTATTCTCATCCCTAGGACGTGGTCATTGTGGATTCGATGTTGATGTCAATATCGACGCGGTTCTTACCCGCACATTTTGAACCCTCTGTGACCAGCTCTAGTGGAATACGAGTAGGATACAACCTTTGTAGAACGATGGGTGCCAACTCGTTTAGGTAAAGCTCATGGCCGCGAGTCGCCTCGCCATGACCATCGGGCTCTACCTCTCTTCCTCCCATTTTTGAGTCTAGTTGAGCTAGGTTTTGTGGTGGTTTTATTGCCCTTTTTTTTTATTATTCCTTTCCTTCCATTCCTGTCAGTTGCCATGGCGTGTGGATCGAAGGAAGGTGAATCCCTACCGTTTTCCTTTGGCTCCTCATACCCGAACCCTTGTATGTTTGTACCCACTATGAACCGTAGCGTGCCTTAGGTTCTCACGGTGACAACCGCACCGCTAAGAACCTCGGGGGTGTCTAGTGCCATTTAGTGCACATAGGTGGTGGTATCCTACGAGTGGAACGGGTGATGTGTTCTCTTGTGTGCCTCTCTTCTCCTCTTCTCTCTCTCGTTCCTCCCTCTCTTGGTTCCCGTCAAGTACAATGGCGTGCGGACTAAGGGAGAGATCGTAAATGCAGTAGCCGCTCTTTCCGGTTCCCGTTATTTCCCCATGATGTTCGGATCGGAAGCCGCGAGCCGTGGTGTTTGCTTGAGATGGGATGGGGCATATGCCACTTCTATTTAAGCCGTACAGGTCGACGCGATCGGCCCGGGAAGTACTGGCTAGGCAAGGGCTCAAGCTCGTGCTTAGCAAACCACCACTTGTGTTTCTTTGGCCCAGGGATCGGACATCCGCCGAGAGGGCTCAGTCATTCTTTCCTTTGTGCCTTGTTGCCTCTCTTTTTGCAGTCTTTCTAGGCTTAGCGTTCTGATTGCTCTTTCGCTTGTCTTGGAACGAGGTAAATGCGTCGAGGATAACGTGGATCGGACCGGAACCTATTGGAGGAGGAGAAAGCAGAGAATAGCAGAACCTGTGGAGTGGAGTTGGCCTAGGAGATGGAGACCGTACTGATCGACTACACCAGCTGACTGAGACTTGTACCTCTACTACCTCGACATCGCAGGTGTCATGGCAGCACCTTACTTTAGAGAATCCTATTAGGCATGCAATAATGTAGATGCTAGTGCTTTACTTTTATGCAAATGAACTGTGATAGGTTGCATGGTAGGTTGCTTGTGAGCCATTACCTTGTCGCAGCCTATTCCCCTGCACACCCGCTGTTAGGCTAGACGCTCGCTTACTACTTATTGCTTTACTCTTACTTGCATCATATCTGTGATGTGATGCTTGGAGAAGGGATTGCAAATGGATAAGGCACGTGGTGCCGAGAACATGGTAATAACTTGGTAATGAACTTGGAGAGATCTTGGCGTGCGTTTTGGGTGTGTGGTGAGGGTCGAGTCGACCGAGCAGGATCTACGACGAGTCGCGAGGACGAGTCTTGCCGGAGGGCGCTACCTGGGCGTTCGCCATGTGAGGTGCCTGTGGCGGGTACATGTGACAGGGAGAGGTCCCGGGGTGGAGTGTCTTCGTGGGATGAAGCCCCGGGATGGGAGGTGCTGTGATGGCACGGGGTGCCGGGTGTTCCGTTGAGCGGAAAACGGTTTTCCCCTTGTGAAGATATCCTGCTCAGTCACCCTAAGGACTGATATGTCCGTGGACCGAGTCTTAGGAATCCTTGCACATCCACTCGCTTCTGTGGGGAGGAGACGGACGTTCGACTTGCTAGTACGGTGCCACTACTATTGGGAGGTTAGCGGATAGTGTAGGGAGGTACGGGCGTCGAGCGCCCACACCCTCCTAAGACAGCGTAGTACTCGAGGGGCCAAGTACTACGTCTCACAGTCTCAGCGTGTCGGTGTACGAGGTACTCCAACACGGCCCCAGTTCTGAGTGATAGGGTGGCATCGTGTCTAGTTGGAAGGCGGCCCGTTATCAGCCTAGACGACCCGGATCGTCGATGATGGTGATCTTGTGGGTAGTGTAAACCTCTGCAGAGTTTCTGGTTGATCGATCGATACATATGCCGACTTGTCGGCTATGGACCTTTCCTAAGTACAGCTTCACTTGACTAGTGAGAGGAGTCCTTCTACCTTCCCTGGGTTTCAGTGTGATCCGGCCTTGGCCGTTGAGGCATGGACGAGAGGGAGTCGTCCATGCCGATGAGAGAGTGAGATGAGATGTGGTGTGGTGTTGAGATGTGATGGGATGGGAGAACATGTGTAAGAGATGGGTTAAAACTTGATGAACTATTATTATATACTTATTAATGAACATGCATTGTAGGAAACCCACAGCCAAATATTTTAGGATCGCCAGATCCCTTTTTCTCTTTTCCACTAAAGCTCATCGGTGCTGACCATGGCCTGCACACATCTGGCGGTGTGCAGTTTTCCTGACTTGCAGTAATAACGAAGTTAGAAGGATTAGGTGGTCTCGTTCCTACGCTCAAGTTTGGTTTTGGAGATGGAGTCTACGCCCGCTGTCTTTCTACGCCAACTCTGATGATTGCCTGTGGAGGAGGAGCCTTCACCTGCTGATGCGCTACATCGACTCTGATGAAGACGCGTGAGTTTCCGCTAGATAACGATGTAATAGGTGTGTTAACAAGTGTTGTAAAACTTTGTAATTTGTAATTCTACGATGTATGACTGTGATATCATCTGATAGTTGATAATGTGATGGCTTGCCCTCGTGGACTATCATATTATAAATCGTATCTGTGGATTTTCCCTTCGAGGAAAATCGAGATCGTTTCAGGACAGCTCCTTATTCGCCCGAATCTAACGGGATTGCCGAGAGGAAAAACCGCACGCTGACTGACTTGGTGAACGCCATGTTAGACACTGCTGGTCTATCTAAGGCATGGTGGGGGGAAGCTCTATTGACTGCGAGTCATGTCCTGAATAGAATTCCAAACAGAAATAAAGAGATAACTCCATATGAGAATTGGATTGGAAGGAAACCATCACTTTCATACTTGCGCACGTGGGGATGTTTGGCGAAAGTCAATGTTCCAATTTCTAAGAAGCGTAGGCTTGGACCGAAGACTGTGGATTGTATCTTTCTAGGATATGCTCACCATAGCATTGCCTATAGATTTTTAGTAGTAAAATCTGAAGTTCCTGATATGCATGTTGATACAATATTGGAATCTCGTGATGCTACATTTTTTGAAAATATATTCCCTATGAAAGATATGTGTAGCAATGCTAGATTTTCCTCTGAGATAGCTTCTGATTTTACGGTACCTATTGAGTCTTCTATTGAATCATTTGAGCAACCACCTGAAGAAGTCTTTGAGGAGAATGACAATGAAGTTCCTGCGAGGAACAAGAGACGAAGGATTGCAAAATCCTTTGGTGATGATTTCATTGTGTATCTTGTGGACGATATTCCTACTTCTATTACAGAGGCATATGCATCTCCAGATGCAGATGATTGGAAAGAAGCTGTTCGTAGTGAGATGGACTCAATTCTTTCTAATAGAACTTGGGAGTTATCTGAGCTACCTTTTGGTTGTAAACCAATTGGATGTAAGTGGGTGTTCAAAAAGAAGCTTAGGCCTGATGGTACTATTGACAAGTACAAGGCTCGGCTTGTGGCTAAGGGTTATACCCAGAAGGAAGGCGAGGATTTCTTTGATACTTATTCACCTGTTGCTAGAATGACCACTATTCGAGTACTACTTTCTCTGGCTGCCTCGTATGGTCTTCTCGTTCATCAAATGGACGTGAAGACATCTTTCCTTAATGGAGAGTTGGATGAGGAGATTTATATGGATCAGCCAGATGGATTTGTGGTAAAAGGTGAAGAGCAGAAGGTGTGTAAATTACTGAAGTCTTTGTATGGCTTAAAACAAGCACCTAAACAATGGCATGAGAAGTTTGACACTACTTTAACTGGTGCGGGCTTTGCTGTTAATGAAGCTGATAGGTGTGTGTATTATCGACATGGTGGGGGCCAATCTGTTATATTATGTTTATATGTTGATGATATTCTAATCTTTGGAACAAACATTGATATTATTAATGAGGTCAAGTCTTTTTTGTCAAAGAGTTTTGACATGAAAGATCTAGGAGAAGCTGATGTAATTCTAAACATTAAGCTGATTAAGGAAGATAGTGGGATTACCTTGTCATAATCTCACTATGTTGAGAAGGTCTTGAGCCGTTTTGGCTTTATGGATAGCAAGCCTACTTCAACACCTTATGATCCTAGTGTGACATTGAGAAAGAATAAAAAGATTGCTAGAGATCAATTGAGATATTCTCAGATAATTGGTTCACTCATGTATCTAGCTAGTGCAACCAGACCAGATATCTCTTTTGCCGTGTGCAAGTTGAGTAGGTACATGTCCAATCCGGGTGAAAATCATTGGCATGCACTTGAGAGGGTCTTGCGTTATCTCAAAGGTACAATGAGTTTTGGGATTCACTATTCTGGGCACCCAGCTGTGCTAGAGGGATATAGTGATGCGAACTGGATTTCTGATATTGATCAAATATATGCTACTAGTGGGTATGTGTTTACTCTTGGAGGTGGTGTAGTGTCATGGAGGTCTAGTAAACAGACTATTTTGACTAAATCTACCATGGAAGCAGAACTTACTGCTTTGGATACAGCTTCTGCAGAGGCAGAGTGGCTGCGTGAGCTCTTGTCAGACTTGCCGGTAGTTGAAAAACCAATACCGGCTATCCTTATGAACTGTGATAACCAAACAGTGATCACTAAAGTAAATAGTGCTAAGGATAATGCGAAGTCAACAAGACACGTTAAAAGACGTTTGAAGTCTGTCAGAAAGTTGAGAAACTCCGGAGTAATAACTGTGGCTTATGTGCAAACAGACAAGAACCTGGCAGATCCTTTTACCAAAGGACTATCACGGAATGTGATAGAAATAGCATCAAGGGAGATGGGGTTGAGACCCATATGACTTTACAGTAGTAGTAACCCAACCTTTTTGATCGGAGATCCCGTGACTTAGGACCTGGGAAGAACAAACTATTGGTAAACTGAGGAGAGTATAATTATAACCCTCTCTATGTGAAGATGCAATACTCTCAAAGCGTTGAGGCACTGTATGGTAGGTTGGCTAATGCCTTAACATGTTTTATTGGCTTTAACAAGCGAAGATGCTGTCCTACAGAGCATTCTTGAAAGAACATGCCTATATGATTTTGACTGTAGAACGTCGCAGTCTATGAGACTTGGGTGGTCTCTAGTAAGATCATGAAGAGACCAGGGAGTACGACGTATATGCTCCACCCACGGAGTAAGGCTATTAGTAGCCAAGTACTAGTTTGATTTTGAGCAAAGCTTATTCACACAAAACTTGCAATTCAAGGCATAGTCCATTGTTCAAGTTGTGGATGAGTGTAGCTTGAGATTCTAGGTGGAAGTTCAACTTCACAGTCTCTGCCGAAACACTGGTATATCAAACAGTAGTGAGAACAGGCAAATCTCTAAATGGGTATTTGAGATCTGGTGGGGGATTGTTGGAATTTATATGGGCTTGGCCCAATAACCAATTGTGAAATTCCTAATAAATCTCAAAGGCCCATTCATGTGAGCAAGAGGGGATGTGGGAACTCTTTAGTACCACCTTGCTTGTGGAAGTGGAGGTAGTCATACTTAAATATGGAAGTCCTCCCCACTTCCTCAAGTCTAGTGTGAGGAGGAGTAAGAGAAGTCCACACGCGCTCGCTCGCCTCGCCGGGCCGGGCCGGGCCGGGCCGGGCGGGGCGAAGGGCGCGGGTGCGCGGCACCTGCGTGAATGGTCCGCCGAAATCCGGCTCCTCGCCTTGCGGGAGCGCGGTCTCCTTTTGCTGTTTTCGTTTTTTGGTTTCTTGGCCTTCAAGTTGTATGAGTCCTAACCGGTTACAAATTAAGAGTCCTAAATCAATTTAGATCGTGATCGCGACACGAGATTGGTTGGACAGGACTATATAAGCAACCTGCCGGCCACGCCAAAACGCATCCAGTCAATCCTAGGGTTTTTGCCTCTACTCGCTATTGCGCCGCCGCTGTAGCTACTCCAGTCCGATCGCTTGCGTGCACCAGCGACCGGGTGAGCAGGTCTCCGGAACCCTCGTCTTTGCGATCCTGCACCGGGAGAAGACGAATAAGGTTTTTGGGAAGCGTTCTTCGCGTGACTGCTCCCAAAGCTTCCACAACGGCTCGTCTTCCGAAGGGTGCATCGGCGCGTCGGCTTCGTCGTGCTAGAGCTCGCGGGATTGTCATCAAGAATACTCCTCCGCCTCTCATCGACGACTTTGACGACGACTTCAACATCGACGACATCGACATCAGCGATCTCGCTCCATCACCACCGCCAGCAACATCTTCAATACCATCTACTACTACAACTGAAAGGTATAGTTCTCTTGATCTAATTTTGACGTTCGTACAATCTAATCTATATGCTGGACTATCAATGCTTGTTGATGCTGTGGAATATGCTGATCTGCTATACTAGTATGCCATACATGTTTAATCTAGTTCTTATATTTATCATGATTTATGTTCTAGATTTAATCATGCTTTTAATCTGGAAATTGCCTAATTCGTTAACAAGTAGTACCAATCAATCATTCATCAGCGTACCTTTTGTTCTCGATGATCTTAGAACGTGCAACAGCAAAAGATGAAAAGAGCAGTAGAGGCAACCATGCAAGGTCACATGTTTAAGCTGTTCCGAGTGTTTTTTTAATCTTACAAAAGTGAAAAAGAAAAGAAAAGAAGACTAGCTGTGTGTGAGTGCGTCGGAAAGTGCCGCAAAGCCCACGGGCGGCACACCCATTTGTGGAACGTGATTCCATGTCATCCAGACGTTCGTGAACCTACACTCTTGTCGCTGCGCCTGCAGAAAAGGCTAGTGGTTCGATCATCCCGACAGGCAGAACTGCCACGATCTCCAAAAGTCCAAGAAAGCAGCTCGTCTGGGTCTGGTGCTGTCCTCTCGCTCTGGGTGGCGCGCGTCTGGTGCTCGTCTGGGTGGCGCGCGCGAGCCGCCTCTCGCTCGACGCACCTCCCTCAGTCCGACGCGTCGCCTCGCCAAACTATACCTCACTGAACCATCTCAAATTATTACTCGCCAGGCGTCAGCGGATGGGCTGGCCGTGGTCAGGAGTTTTCCCATGCATGTCTGGTGTCTCACTGTCTCCTCAAGCTTTTCGCAGTGGCACGACCCGGCGATGCGTGTAGCGTAGTCTCATGCGTCGAATTGCTTTGCGCTTTAATTTTTCGGACGCATGCTACGGCTCTTGGAAATTTTGGGCGTAAATCCCATGCATGCGGGCGTGCGGCGGCTGTTCGCGCACGCTCGTTCTAGCCGCCGGACGGACTAGCAAACTTTAATTTCGTGCACAAGAGGGGGGAAAAAACAGCAGAAGAGATGTGTTTAGTGCGGACTGCGGACAACGGAGGCTGTGCAGCAGTCGGTGGGTTAGGCCGGAGGCACACGTACTTTGCTGTTGCACAGACCTCTGTGCTTATCATACTACTATCATGCGCCGTTTCTCCGTTTGATCACATGAAACATGTTGCCGATTGCATGGTTTGTTCTGTAATCTCTCCCTTATCTTTGTTCTACTAAGTACTTCGTAGTGTATTTATCTGTTTATCATTATTCTATAACTAAATCGGGATTAAATAAATGAACTAATTGTTAGGAATCAGATCAATGGAATCTGTTTTTATCAATCCCAATCCAAAAATGAGACACGGGGAGATAGAGATTCTTTGAAGATTACTTATCATGCATATACTAAAATTCGATATAAGCGATCTCGTATTATTTGTAGCGTAACTTTTTTCATCTTCTAAGAAATTACCAATATCTTTACAAGTGAATAGGATAGAGTGGATAAATTGAGTAGTTACTCAAAATTATCAGGTATTAAAACTTTTAGGATAAAAAAATCTCTTATATTGCATATCCTATAGATTGTCTTAAGAGACAGTTTATGACTTTTACGGCATGTCATTCAATCAAAAGGTCACTAAATCGATTTCTTTATGATGTTTGCTTTAGAAGCATTTCAACTTAGTGATATAACTAAATAAATGTCATAAAAACGTCTTAAAGGTAGTCAAATGCTATATTGTGACTATATTTATGGTGTCATAAGGATCATTTTGCCAAAGTAATAAATTTATGATATGGATAGGGTGTCATAAATGATTTTATTGGATTATTTAACATTATTGTCCAAGGTGGCATATGGGCCCAACTACCAAGACGAGTCCCACTATCACTTAATCGTGTGGGTCCTATATACATTTTTTTGTTTTTTCTATATATTCAGTCTATGCAGCTGGGATACATATATGTGCTATATAGAAATTTACTAAATTCTTTTTCTAATTGTTTAGGTGGAGACTGTATATGTGAAGAACGTGAGATTGTCCTGAGATTTTGGTATACTGTGACTTAGTCACTTCTATTGCTCTGAATTCGTGAACATTGACTGGTCACAAATGTTTTTTTTTGAATTTGTGAACACTGGCAGGTCACTTTCGTGAGTTCTGCATGTCAATGAACCGTTGGTTTGCTCGTCATGTATCGTTATGTATGTATAAGAATATTAGTATAAGTCTGGACGTGTGGTTGTATGGCTGTGCTGTAATCTTTATTATATAAGGGTTTTGTAAATTTTGCAAAATGCAAACTGCTTAATATTCATATGTTGGGTGTTACTGTATGTGGGCTATTGAAATGAAATGGGCTCTCCCAATTTAAAATTTAAAAATGCGGATTTAAAAATTTGTGGGCCAAAAAAATTGCTAAATTGATGCTCGGGCTTGGCTTGAAATAGGCCCATGAACATGTAGTTTTTTATGTGGGCTTTGAAGGGCCATCGTTCATTTTATAAGCCTGCCAAAAACAGGCTAGGCCATAAATCAGCATCAATAGTGGGCTTGGCCCATTACAAGCCTGCTTGCTACGTGAGTTGGTGCAAGAAGTGGTGATAAAATTAATTGTCATAAAACTTTGTGACTTTAAAATCAATGTTATAAATTTATGACAAAAACATATAAATGATAAAAAACATGGTTTAAACCGCATGGTTTTTGACACCAGCTTTTTCGTCATGCGAGTGTCACAAGTGTTAATATGTGCATAAATTCCATATATTATGACAAAGGTTAATGATCATAAACCTTCACATTTCTTGTAGTGGTGAGTACCCTAAAGCCAATTTAAGATATATGAGAGTACCAGTGCAGCAGATTACTTAAAACTTGTCTCCTATAATTATTTAGGGATAATATAGGGGAGAGGAGGTTGTCACCTTTCCCTAGGAGAGAAGATATTTCTTTTAGGAGATCTCTTAAAATATTATAGGTATAGGAGACGAGACAGGAGTTTTGCTGAAGCACCTCTATCTATTAAAATACTATTTTTAGGTTATAGAAGGTTTGGATGTAATCCGCTAAAGTAGCCTTAACCTCTCATATTGCTGTTTCTTTTTATAATATGCTGGAGCTTGGTCTTGTCCGAATACAATGGTGGTAGGCACACAGATGAATCTCAGGAAAATCGGTGCGGCGCGGCCAGAGGTGATGACGACGAGCAGATGAGAGGCGGACTGCGGCAAGCCTCCTGTAGCTGCCGATTTAATTTAAATATTTCCATCTCAAGTGTAGCAGTAGCCGATCTTTAGTAATGTTATCTTTGAGTTCTTGATGGCCGCTCCCTTAGAATGTTAGTTAATCTCAATTATCAATAAGATCTAGTTGGTACGATTCCTCAACTGCTTCTTCGAAGTCTAAGGGCCTGTTTGGTTAGAGGTGTTAAAGTTTAACGAATACTGTATCACTTTCGTCTTATTTGACAAAAAGTTTTCAATTTTGGACTAATTAGGCTTAATAGATTCGTCTCGTAAATTACTCTTACTCCTAACTGTGCCGACATACATACAATTAGTATACATTTAATACTCTATACATTTGCCGTAACATTAATGTGATGAGAGTTAAACTTTAACATTCATAAACCAGGACCTATCCGAGGATGAGTCCGCTTTTACAGCTTCGAAAACAGATTCTGAGTTGGAGCCCGTGCCAAATAGATTCTGAGATTGCTACCGAGCCCTCCGACTGGAAGGTCTTCTGAGTTCTGACGCGCCCATGCAATTCTGCCAAAGCTAGTTCTACTAATCATTTGCGACATGTTCGATTTCCTTCCACGTTACTTACATCAACAAGCCAAGTTCACATCCGAAGAAGCTACACTACACAAACAAACACCTCACCACCTCGCCCACCAGTTGATTCACCAGCATCCCCGCCACCACAGCGCCGACCTCCCGCTGCTCCTTGGCGACCTGCATCCACCGCCGGCCCCGCTCCATCTCCGCCACGATGGCCGCCCCGCCGCTGAGCACGTCCGCCAAGCCCCATCGTTCAGTTCCCGTGCCCTCCAACCACCCCCTGGCCGCCGCTGCGGCCACAGCCTCGCCGTCTACGACCCGCTCAGCCTTCCGTCGCAGCACACCGCCGGCCGCCGGCACAGGGAGAGGGAGCTCGGCCTCGGCGTCGTGCACTTCCGAGCGCCGGCGTTTCATCTCCACGAAGAAGTCCAGCAGAAGGCGTTCGGACACGCCGTCCAAGCCGGCCGAGACCGTGCCCATGAGCAGCGAGATAAGGTCGTCCTCGTCTGGCACGTCGTGGACGCTGATTGCGCATGTCGGCGTCGCCGCGTCTTCCGTACGGCACTGGATCATCTTCTGCTGCGGTGGGTCGGCGGCGGCGGGGCCGTCGGCGTCGGGGTCTGACGTGGTGGCGAGGCGCGCCTCGAGATCCAGGGGGACCAGCTCGTCGTCGCGGCTCCCGAACCGTCGGATCTTGTGCGTCTTTCTCCCTGTTGCATGAGAAAGGAAAGCGTTTTAAGCATAGTACGTGGGTGGTTGCTTGCCTTATTGGTTGATCACATGATGGCCAAACTAAACGACACGGACATGAACACGCAGGCCTCTTGCCTTTTTCGATCCTCACTAGTGATGTGGGTCCAGCAGGATCTCCCTATCGTGTCCCACAGTTGTACGTAAACATTTGGCACGGCTTTTGGGATGTCCGTATCCTGTCCGGGCAAAAGACAGGAACAGTGTAGCTAGAGCCCGGCACTACTAGACCTTTTCTTTAAGATTAGTACGCAGCACTATGACCCCCAATAATTCGGGTTTGTCCCACCGCATTTGAGCGTATAAACCGGACGACATCTCTGAAGGCACGGTCAACTGCTCAGTGCCTGTGTGCCTCTGCTCTATCTGGTGCATTTTTCCGAACTGTCACGACGCCACTGCGCATGACCTCAACCTGTTCCGTGGATCAGGACCCGATCGGGTACGCAAGTGGCAAGCCAGCACGTAAAAAAAACGATCGTACTTTCTTGTATTCTTCCTGCGACCATTTTTTGTTTCCTTTGCTCAGAGATGATGACTTACTCTGGAGACGTGCGAGGCTGAAAGAAGGGTAGGACGCGACGGCGGCGTCCCTCAACTCGTCGTCGTCGTCGTCGTCGTCGAAGGGGAAGTCCATGACGGCCACGGGGCTGAGCTGCTCCTTGTCGTCCGCCTCCGAGCCGGAGCTGGACCTGCACCCCTCCTTGGACACCCTCTTCATCGCCACCACCTGCATTATTGCACGGCAGTCGGCAGACAACATGAGCAAGCACCGCTGATAACATAACAGAGCAGCATGCAGCCACAACTCCTTGTTAAATAATTCGGCACGGCACTAGCGACGCAAGGCCGCCAAGCCGCGGTACGTACGGAACGGGCAGCAAAGCGGAGGAGGGCGCGCGCGGCTGGGGGCCGGGCGGCTGGCATCGCCTCGCCGTACGGGGTGGTGCCGTGGACTGAACTTTTCGTACAAGACAAAGGAGCACAGACAGCCGCACGGGGCGACAGCAGAACGTGCGACGCGATGGGCTGGTTCGGCTGGTGGAAAAGTCGACTAGTTTCGGCTGATTCAATAGTGTTCTGTGAGAGAGAATAAGCTGAAATAAACTGAAATAAGCCGAAACATGACCAGCAGAACAGGACCGATGGCTCGGGGGATCCAGAGGTTTCCTTTCGTTTGACGAATGAACTAGCCGTAACCGGGCGTTGGCTAATGCTAATCCATCAGGTCAGGTGAGGTCATTAAACCACATGTGGCTGTGGGCATCATCGCCTTGGACTCCGCACATGCGATGCGATGCTTGCAGTGCAGACAAACACCTTGTTCGTTTGAGCATATCAGCAGAATCAGCAGCCATTCAGCAGTGTCTTTCTCTCACAGCAAACCAACGAACAATACTTTCAGCCACAGCAATCCAACGAAATGAACAGGCTGAAAGATACGACACGGCAGTGGTACGCGCTGGGGCTGGAGGTTGGTTTGTGGTACGCCGAACGTACTGAGCGTGTGTATGCATGCCATGGCAGCCATCACTCCACTCGCCGCTTCTGCTCGTGCTGAGCGGCGCCCGGCGGCCTTTTTACCGGGCTCGCTCGCTTATTCCTCGTCGGCAAGCTGCGCTCGCTCGCTTTCTACTGCGTACTACACATTTATGCGCGCAGCTACTTTTTCCGTCTGGTCCACAGCCCATGCACGCCGCGGAGGCAGGAGCGCAAGACGCTGGGCCGCCCGGGCAGCATCGGCGTGCAGTTCAACACTGAACAGGGCGGTTTGGGTGGGTGGCCATACAGTGAGGGACTGAGCGCTAGGCTGTTTGCAGCGGTAGATGGACCAGTGATCCTTCATTTTTCACTGCACCCACCGCATATTACGGACAGGGCCAGAGAGACAACAAGTACCGCGTACTTAGGCCCGTCTCGATGGAGAATTTTATTTCGTTGTTGTTTTTAAGACTGTCATGTCATATAGAATGAAATGAAATTTAAATAAAACACCTATTCTCAATGAAAAGTTTCTTTACATAGTTTTATGAACAATGTGTGGGGCTTGGCTTCCGTGATCGTTTCATTTCATGGATAAATCCGCTTGCATACAAGAGCTTTACAAGACATAAAGTACTACTCCCTTTATCCCAAATTATAAGATGTTTGACTTTTTTCCTAAGTTTGACCATTCGTCTTATTCAAAAAATTTGTGCAAACATAGTCAAATTTAAGTCATTCTTGAGGAACTTTTATTAATATACCAAGCCACGATAAAAGAATTGATATTTTGCACAAATTTTTGAATAAGACGAGTGGTCAAATTTAGTGTCAAAAAAAGTCAAACGTCTTATAATTTAGGATGAAGGGAGTACTAGTAGTAACTAGCGTTTAAATGCGTAAGGAAGGGACCGGAACGGGAACGAGACGCCCCCAACTGAATTAACGCTCAATTATTGGAGCATAATGCGCGTCAATGGTGGTGCGTAATTGATTGAGCCATCAAATAGAGTTAAAAACCGCAGTCAACAATTACCTCGTGCTTATGTTAAAAAAAACAATTACCTCGTGCTCGTCTCCGGCGGCGGCGGCGGCCTGCGAAGGAGGATGGTGCACGCTGTCCTCGGTGACCGACGAAAAGTCAGAGTCGGACTCGGACCGCGACGACGTCTCCAGCTCCAGCTCCTCGGAGCCGGCGGACGCTGCCGCGGCGTCCTCGTCCTCCTCGCCGCGCCGCCTACTCCAGAAGCCGCCCCGCCTGCTGAGCCGGCGCGAGAGGCTCCTGGAGAGGTGGGACAGCTTGCTCGGCCGGTGGCGCCGCAGGGAGAGGGAGGGCGACGACTCGCCCAGGCGGCGCGGGTAGCAGCGGAACCCCGCGGCGCTGCACGAGTCGCAGTCCAGCTCCAGGAGGTCCTTGAGCCTCAGCGGCGCCGGCGTCCCACCCGCGCCAGCCATCGCCGGGACTGTGTGTGTCTCGATCGCCGGGCACTGCTCGCGTGCCGCTTCCTGGCTCCTGGGTCCCTGATGATCTATGGGATGGAAGTTGGCACTGAGAGCACTCGGCTAAAGGTCGGTCGCCACGCGTGCGTGTGTCAACTGTGGTAGGCACTGATCAGCGCTCGAGCTCGAGTGGTTTTTAAGGGACGGGCGGACGGCAGGGAAGCGCGCTCGGGTGCTGGGCAGCTTCCGCGGCGTGGCTGGCCGTGCCCGTGCGCGTGCGGGCGGGCATAAAAACAAATGCGCGAGTTGAAGCTTGTCTTGATGCGGGAGCAGGTGCTCGCTCCGCTCCGGGCTGCGGCCTTGCGCGCGTGGCAGGCAGAGGCGGAGGCGAGAGGAGGGGTCAGCGCTCAGTGGGTGGGTGTGAGAGTGAGGGTGGGCGTGCGGCCGCGGGTTAAATATGCCAGACGCACGGGGGATCGCGACGAGACGGCTACTCACACGAGCATTGGCTTCAGGCCTTAGGGTGTACATGGTGGCAATTGGCAATGGTTCTGTGCCTAACTGCCGCGTAAATGAATTGATGAGGCTTGGACCAGGCACTGCTGAACGATCGCGGCTGCTGGTGGCTGCCTTGGACTCGACGAAACTGGACGCACAGCCACCATGTACATGTGCTGGACGAAACTGCACGGTGCCGGTTCGACAGTGGTAGACTACTACAAGTCTACAATGCGTGCGACAACAAACAGCTCGCCGCACTCGGTAGTTGGTTGGTACGTACTTGCTTGGCCCTAGTTAACACACATCCTCAGCATGGCGCTGCGACGCTCAGCTGATCAATGCTCATCGCTCAGCTGATCGAGGATTCATGAAAACAGCTGCAGCATAAGCAAGTGAAAATGTGAAGGAGTGCTGGGGTCCAGTCCATGATTGCACCAAACTGTGCTGCGCACTGGTCACGTACTGTATACTCCAGCAACCGATGAAAAAGCCGCCCGGTCGCATGTGTCCGGTCTGTTCTGGTTTGGTCTGCTCTGCGGGACGTACTACAGCTAGGACAGGACGTCGCGGTGCCTCGCAACGACGCGACTCCGTTTACTTTTTCAAAAAATGTTTTTGACCCTGTTCAAACGTAGAGATCGAAGCTGCGCATGGCGCGGTAACTAGTGGCAAAGTAAAAAAATGTTAAGATCGAGACCGACGGCTGTAACTGTAACCGTCCTATTCACTCTAGCCAGCCTTGCACTCTGTCAATGCTGGTTCTTGTTTACGATGGATGATGGCGAGGATTTGTTAGTTTTTTTTACTCTAATCACCATCGAACAACACGCATTGACCGCAGGAACCTTCGGCGCGGTTTCCACGGCCGCAAGCTCTGGCCGTCTGGTGCTGTCACGAATCGATTCGATTCGCGACAGACAGATTTCAATTCACTCCTGTACTGTAATAACCTAGGGCTGCGCCTAGGCCTAGCTACCGCCGCTACGAGTCAAGCTCCAGCTGACTGCCTCGCGTACGGAGAATCTGAATCTGCGTGTTATTTTAGTCTCTAGATTCGAGTTCCAGCTGCCGCTTGTCCTCGGTGATTATGCTCCGTTTATTAACCCGGTCTTTCGACTTCGAACGAGCTCGATCTACGGTCCACCCACCCATTTTCAATTTCGAATGCGCGTCTGCAGGTGATGGATGGGCTCCGAGCCGAGCTCAAACCGAACCGGCGGCAGCAGGGGACAGATGCAGATGCGGCGTGGCTGTGGCGTGCATGCACGGGCAATGGCAACAGCGACGGCACCGCCATGGAACCAGAGGCGCTTTAAGGTCGCCACTACTGGCTGCCTCCTCTCCTCGCACGGTCCATGCACGGCGAGCAATGATCAGGCCGAGTGCTTGCTCTTGGACTATGATCACATCAAGGTTGTGGTGTTTGTATGACACAGCACTGTGGGGTCGCGATGTAGTAAGTACGTAGTACTGACTGACTAGTCCTCACGGCCTCACGTTTTGCCGTGACGAGTTCAGGTCAGGAAGGAGGAGTTGTAGCCTGCACTGCCCGTAGGGCTTGTACTCTGCCGCACAGCACGGCATGTCTTGTTGGACCGATGCGCTGGTAATAGAGCACTAGTAGGGTCTTGGGAAATGCCGCGTTCCACTGGTTCCTGGAAGCAGCGAGCACCGTGCCAGTAAATTTGATGTGGCTGCTTCTGTTTGGGGACTTCGTTCTAGAATTGCATTAGAAACAGTTTTTTGATACTAAATCATCAAAATACCTTCATATGCCCGCTTCAAGGATTCATGGTGTAACACAAAAAAGGGTAGGTCTGTGAATTGGTAGCCACACATCACACACGGCTGCCCTGATCCAGTTGAAATTGCATGGTAGTGGGAGTGTGCAATCACCAAGAAAGAAATCACTGGCAAATCAAGGGGAGAGGACAAATAAATGACTGGCACGTCGCAAACGCTTAGATTTTCTTTTGAGCCCTCTCTGTCCACAGAAGTATCTGGCGACCGGCGGTTAGCGCTTTAGCACATCAATTCACAACAAAACAGCAAAGTGTGCTCGGGTTAGGTCCTAAGGCCCCCGTTTGGTTCCGAGGGAGGGGACGAGATGATATGGCCCTCTTTTACCTAATGTTTGATTTGAGGGATAGGAATAGGATTAATTTTTTTAGAGTCTGTCTACTGACCATTCAGTTGTTCTGTTGTTTCTTTTTTTTTGAAAGATCAGTTACCGGTTTTCATTGATAAGTGAAGAATAAGTACAAAAACAAGTTCAGGCGCAAGTGGCGCCACCCCTTTTCCGCGGTCTCACAGAAGGTGAGACCACGGCACCCCTAAAACTTAATTGCTATATTTACATATTAAGAGGATCAACTAACAACAGCTGCTGATGATGGCGTAATGCCGTTTCAACTCCTTTGTTTCCAGCTCTGATCCATACTCTTGCCTCTTCCTGTATCGCTTGGAAAACTTGATCAGGAGACTTGCTAACTTTGTTGAAAACACGGTTATTTCTTTCTCTCTAGATTTTCCAGGCAGTCAGCATTACCAATGAACTGATCCCCCTTTTGCTGTCTTGCTGACCACTGTTGCTCAACACAACGAACCATTCCCCTAGATCACGAGTCTGCAGCCAATTAACTGGTCTTACTGCTGGCGGTTGTTCTGTTGTTTCAAAACAACCGGTTATTTCAACAACCCAAAAAACCGGATTCTGTACAATGGGCAATTTGGTTGTTTTGAAGCTTCCTAATAACCGGGTATTCTGAAGACCTAAAACAAAAAAAAGAGAGGAAAACACACAAATTGATATATTGACTAGATAAAAATAGGAAAAAAACATATACACTCAAAATCAAACAAAAGGGGAAATTCTATTTTAATCATGAATGCAATATATCGCAGAAAAAAATATAAGAAAACAATTAACAGGGATGTGACGTGATGATTGGTTAAACAAACAGTCGATCTCACAGGCCAACTCTATCTACACTGAACGATCACCATCTCCTGGCGGGAGCGCGGCGGGCGGCGAAGAAGCGGTGATCGGGGTGGTCGGCGCGCAGGAGCCTGAGCCAGGCGTCGGCGGCCTGCGCGAGGGATGCCGCCATCTGCCGGTCGCGCCAGCCCGGAGTCCACGCCGTGGCCTTCACCTTGTACGACGCCATCGCGAACGTCGCGAGCCACATCGCCGTCACGGGTGCACTATATGTGGTGGTCGCCGCCGTCGGTTTGGGGCTGCTGTTGCCCACACTGCGAACTGCGTGGACAGGGAGTGAGGAACGCGTCCAGGTCGCGCAGCGTCGGCCCCGTCGGGATCCGCTAGATTGGGTACCTGAAATGACAAGCGCAATGCAAGCTGCCGTCAGCAGCAAATCGGTTTCTGAATTCTGAGCAACCATTCTACATAGTGTAGAGTGATCTAGTACCGCCGTACCATGCAACGGAGATCCAGCTCGCGGGTGACAGATCGCAGCTCCTGAGAGTCTTCAGCTCTGGAAACCGCTGGGCGAGGCTACAAATCTGCACCGATCGAGCAAGTAAGTCCACTTCGTCAGACAGACATTCAGACAAGCAGGACCGAGCCTGGTGAGTGATGGACGAGGTGAGTGTCAGTCAGACTCAGACATGCCTAATTCAGACTGTTCTGATCAGTAAACTGAAGCCTGTTGGCTGAAAAGTTCTGGGACTAAGACGAAAACTCTAGCATATCTGCTTATATGGTGCCATATATATGCAATCATAACAAGATTAAAACTGGAAAAGCACTAAACTGATGTGATGCCAAAAATAAATTCCAAACTCGAGCAGCTAATTAGCAAAGAAGAAATCAAACAACAAAGGCGCAAAAACCATTATGTTTATCTTGCCAAAACATAACTCACATAAGTACTTGGAGTGCTGGGAGAGCGCCATCTTCTTGATCCGCAGATGCACCTGCACATAGGCACAAAAAACGTTCAAAAAATGAAACTGCTACTTGTCAACGGCCCTGTTCGGCAGGCTGTTTTTTTGGCTTATAAGCCGGCTGTGGCTGATTTGCTGTGAGAGAAAAACACTGTTCCACGGCTGATAAGCCGTGCTGATAAGTTCAGCCGAACAGGGGGAAAAAAAAGTCTGAAAACAGCACCAAAATACAGATAAACAAAACTTCAAGGCGACAGGAAATAGGTACCAAAAACAGGTATTTTTAAAAGAATCAGCATAAAAAAAACAACTATTTTCGAGAAATTCTCACTCTCACACTCACAAAAGAGAAAACAACAAGAACCAGATTTTGATCCTGCAAACATACTGACTTTAACAAAAGTGATTCAGCTCACCACAAGATATCTAGATGCAAGATACATTCTAAAATCCATGTTAAGGAAAAAATACGACTGATGGATATATGAATTTTTCAGAAGAGCAACAAGCAGACTGACAGGGGACTGCACAAGAAACAGAGAGTGTGAGAGAAAACATACCACTACTTGAATTAGATCAATAGCTAATAAAGAGGACATAAAACCTATAACACAAACCAGACTGAAACTGATAACCGATCCATTTTGTAAAGTTGTCAAAATGTGAAACGGACTAGCAGATGTCCATGGTGTAATTGGAGAGAAGTTGTGTCACTATGAATGGAGGCAAGCTGACACACCGAACCGTATTACTGTCCATGGTTGCCGAGACCGGCTCCAGTTTCTTTTCCTCTTCCTTAGTCACAGTGCCAAGTTCATAGATGTGCAGCACATGACTGGCATGAGATACCACAGTCAGCTGGAAATAGGCACAATTCACCTGAATGGTTGGGAATCTAGCAGCGTCAGCAATTCGAGCATGACCAAACTGAAACACAGCCAGAACTAAAACTCAAAGACTAGCTAGCGACACATGCTGACTACAAAGCTCATTGCAAGAGAAATTAAATAAAAACAAAATTGGTAGCTACAGCTCAAAAAGACACAAAGCAACATTGATTTAACACAAGACATTCAAACTAAAACTGACCTGCTGCTATCCATTCGTGTGGCAGAACATCCTAAATTATATGGCCCACCTGTACTTGTCATCGTCTTAAAGACCTCTGACAACTACACAGGTGTACCATAGAACTTAAGAAGTCTGTCGGGTGTCCTCGGAAAACCCAAATCATCCACGATTTTCCGAGCAGGATCACATCTATATCTTGATCCTTCAGAATTATCATGGATGTGGGAAAAGTATGCCCATCCAATTCTATAGGCACCTGATGCACCATTTTTTTAGTACACAGACGTCCCCCGGGTGACTGTATAAAGAAGTTTTCTTTTGTTTCCCTAATTGGAATTTCATGTTTCATGACAAATGTTCGATTGATGAATGTATGTGATGCACCAGAATCAAAAAGCATAACTGCGGGGTGATTTGCAACAGGAAACATACCCATCATGACGGGTTCTCCCTCAGGAATTGCTTCAGCTTGCGTGTAGAAGACACGTCCAGTTTTCTTGTCAGCCTTGCCCTTCTGGGCATTCTGATTGTTGCCCCGATTCTAGTTCTGATTCTGCTGTTGAGTCACAGAAGCTTTCTGAAAATTAGGATTGTACTGCATTGGGTATGGACACTCCCTCGAGAAGTGCCCCGTCTTTCCACAATTGTAGCAGGGATAGTTGTTGCCATGCGTGATTGGGGTACGAATGCTAGGGGCATTCGGCTGTCGGGGATATGGTAGAGCTGCAGCAGGTCGAACAAATGCCAGCTACCGGGCCTGAAACTGTGGTGGACGAAAGGGAGGACGGAAATGATTCTGTGGATGATAAACTATCTTCTGGCGCTTTTGGTTGCTACCAGAAGATCCATATAACACATTTGTTTTTTTCTTGGCCTCCTTATGCTTACGATACTCCTCTTCCGAAGAAAGGGCAATATTGATAGCCTCATGATAAGTAACATTGAGGCAACCAGTCATCATTGTTCGAATCTTGGAATTCAGACCCCTCATGAAACAGGCTTGCTTTTTGCGATCTGAATTGACCTGGTCGGAAGCATATTGTGACAGGTGATTAAACTTGCCCACATACTGCATAATTGATTGATCTCCTTGTTTCAGAGCAAGGAACTCCTCCAACTTCCTGAGCATAATCCCATCTGGAATGAAATGGACACGGAAAGCTTCACGAAACTCTGCCTAGGTCACACGGTGACCAGCTGGCTGTGCGGCAAGAAGGTTTCCCCACCAAGCTCCCGCAGCACCTCTAAGCTGTTGGGCTACGAATACTGGCTTCTAGTATTTAGTGCAGTTAATAAGATCAAACTTCTGCTCCATGGTACGGAGCCAGTCATCTGCTTCCAGTGGTTCATCTGCCCTGGTGAATACTGAAGGACGAGTATCAGTATAGTTTACATAAGTGGTCCAATTTCTATTGTTATACCGACCCCTGTTGCCCTGTGGTACGTTTTGATTATTCTAGGCCATTTCTCTCAGCAGTCGAGTATTTTCAGCAGTGACATTGACAAGAGCAGTCATGGCCTCTGCCATAGTTGGTGGAACGGATGATGGATTAGGAGCATCACTCCCACCCAGTGAGGTTCTAGTCCCATCATCAGCACGAGCATGAGTCATTTGTTTATAACAGCTAAACTTTATTCATAAACTTTTATTGAACTTGAAAAAGTTACTACAAGAACACACCACATAGGTTCATTTATTTATTACACAAATTCGTACTTAGGCAAGACTATCCAATTCAACTAAGGCTGACAAACTTACGCAAACTTCTAACTTAACACAAACACTTGACCACCTCAATCCTCGTGGTCGGTGTCCACTCCTGAAACATGACCTCCTTCATGCTCACTTTCATCAACAAGCTTTATCTCCTCATGATCTTCTTCTTCGAACTCCTCAGATTCACCACCATCCGTGAGAATGACACAAGCGTCTAACTCAGCTGCACCAGGAGGAGGATGCAGTTGATAGAACAGCTGATGCACTTCCTCATGGAGGATCTGATTATCTCCCTCTAGGTCATTGACATAGAACTCTAACTCAGTATGATCCTTGGCAACATCTTCTCGGTGCCACGCCTCATTTCTTTTCTCGACCAGGCGACCCATCATACACTCACAACTCAGATGAGCCCCTGTGAGACGTTGCAACTGACTCTGTAGCTTCCCAACCTGGATAGTATCACTAGCCTTGTCTCTGTTAGCCTGTGCTAACTCTGCAGAGAGCCTCTCCATCTCAGCCTGAGGGTCAAGCCTGCTACTGCTGCTAGCACCCTCGTTCTTAGGAGCAAGCTGGCGATAAGAAACTCTCTTGGGTCCAGTGGACTTGCGGGGCGTCAACTTGGTATGGGCCATCCTATAGCGGGGAAGATAGAATTGGTAAGAATAGCTGGGGAGGAAAAATAGAATTGGTAAGAATAGCTGGAGAGGATCTGAAACTTAGCATGAATAAGATTGATGCTACTTAACCCAAACCACATTAACAGGAAAGGTAATTAACAGATTCATTAATCATGATGCATGAATCGACTTACGAAAGTAAACATCAAAGATTTACGGTAAACAAATACACAAGAGTAACAAAACACTAAACTTTATACATAGGGCAATTTTAGTATGCTATTAGCTGGTATCAGAGTGATCATTGTCAGAGCTATTATAGTATTGTCTTACAAAACTTCAAAATGATTTGGGTCAAATGAATTTAACTTGTTATTTTGGTCCAAATTGCTTACTACCTATCTCTATTCATCTTGTAGTTCTTTAGTCATGTTTAAAGACTATTTTAAAATGATTTGGGTCAAATGAATTTAACTTGTTATTTTGGTCCAAATTGCTTACTACCTATCTTTATTCATCTTGTAGTTCTTTACTCATGTTTAAAGACTATTGGTGGAATAACATACTAAAATTGTCCTACGTATAAAGTTTAATGTTTCATTACTCTTGTGTATTTGTTTACCGTAAATCTTTGATGTTTACTTTCGTAAGTCGATTCATGCATCATGATTAATGAATCTGTTAATTACCTTCCCTGTTAATGTGGTTTGGGTTAAGTAGCATCAATCCTATTCATGCTAACCTTCAGATCCTCCCCAGCTATCCTTACCAATTCTATCTTCCCCGCTATAGGATGGTCCGTACTAAGTTGATGCCCCGCAAGTCCACTAGTCCCAAGGGAGTTTCTCATCACCAGCTTGCTCCTAGGAACGAGGGTGCTAGCAGCAGCAGTAGCAGGCTTGACCCTCAGGCTGAGATGGAGAGGCTCTCTGCAGAGTTAGCACAGGCTACCAGAGACAGGGCTAGTGATGCTATCAAGGTTGGGGAGCTACAGAGTCAGTTGCAACGTCTCATAGAGGCTCATCTGAGCTGTGAGCGTATGATGGGTCATTTGGTCGAGGAAAGAAATGAGGCGTGGCACCAAGAAGATGTTGCCAGGGATCGTGCTGAGGAGTTAGAGTTCTATGTCAATGACCTAGAGGGAGATAATCAGATCCTCCATGAGGAAGTACATCAGCTGTTCTATCAACTGCATCCTCCTTCTGGTGTAGCAGAGTTAGACCCTGGTGTCATTCTCGCAGATGGTGGTGAATCTGAGGGGTTCAAAAAAGAAGATCCTGAGGAGATAAAGCTTGTTGATGAAAGTGACGATGAAGGAGGTCATGTTTCAGAAGTGAACATCGACCACGAGGACTGAGGTGGTCGAGTGTTTGTGTTAAGTTAGAAGTTTTCGTAAGTTTGTCAGCCTTAGTAGAACTGGGTAGTCTTGCCTAAGTACAGACTTGTGTAATAAATAAATGAACCTGTGTGGTGTGTGCTTGTAGTAACTTTTTCAAGTTCAATAAAAATTTATGAATAAAGTTTAGCTTGTTATAAACAAATGACTCATGCTCGTGCTGATGATGGGACTGGAACCTCATTGGGTGGGAGTGATGCTCCTAATCCACCACCCGTTCCACCAACTTTGGCAGAGGCCATGACTGCTCTTGTCAATGCCACTACTGAAAATGCTCGACTGCTGAGAGAAATGACCCAGAATAATCAAAATGTACCACAGGGCAATAGGGGTCGGTATAACAATAGAAATGAGACTACTTATATGGACTTTACTGATACTCGTCCTCCAGTATTCATCAGGACAGATGAACCACTAGAAGCAGATGATTGGCTCCGTACCATGGAGCAGAAGTTTGATCTTATTGACTGCACTGAATACCAGAAGCCAGTATTCGCAGCCCAATAGCTTAGAGGTGCTATGGGAGCTTGGTGGGGAAACCTTCTTGCCGCACAGCCAGCTGGTCACCGTGTGACCTGGGTAGAGTTTCGTGAAGCTTTCCATGTCCATTTCATTCCGGATAGGATTATGCTCAGGAAGTTGGAGGAGTTCCTTGCTCTGAAACAAGGAGATCAATTAGTTATACAGTTGTGGGCAAGTTTAATCACCTATCACAATATGCTTCCGAGCAGGTCAATTCAGATGGCAAAAAGCAAGCCTGTTTCATGAGGGGTATGAATTCTAAGATTCGAACAATGATGACTGGTTGCCTCAATGTTATTTATCGTGAGGCTGTCAATATTGCCCTTTCTTCGGAAAAGGAGTATCGTAAGCATAAGGAGACCCAGAAAAAATATGTCATATGGATCTTCTGGTAGCAACCAAAAGCGTCAGAAGATAGTTTATCATCCACAGAATCATTTCCATCGTCCCTTTCGTCCACCATAGTTTCAGGCCCGGCAGAAGACATTTGTCCGACCTGTTGCAGCTCTACCATATCCCCGACAGCCGAATGCCCCTAGCATTCGTACCCCAATCACGCAGGGCAACAACTATCCCTGCTACAATTGTGGAAAGACAGGGCACTTCTCGAGGGAGTGTCCATACCTAAGGCAGTACAATCCTAATTTTCAGAAAGCTCCTGTGACTCAACAGCAGAATCAGAACTAGATTCGGGGCAACAATCAGAATGCCCAGAAGGGCAAGGCTAACAAGAAAACTAGACGTGTCTTCTACACGCAAGCTGAAGCAATTCCTGGAGGAGAGCCCGTCATGATAGGTATGTTTCCTGTTGCAAATCACCCCGCAGTTATGCTTTTTAATTCTGGTGCATCACATACATTCATCAATCGAACATTTGTCATGAAACATGAAATTCCATTTGAGGAAACAAAAGAAAACTTCTTTATACAGTTGTTTGGGGGACATCTGTGTATCAAGGAAATGGTGCATCAGATGCCTATAGAATTTGGTGGGCATACTTTTCCCACATCCATGATAATTTTGAAGGATCAAGATATAGATGTGATCCTGCTTGGAAAATCGTGGATGATTCGAGTTTTTCGAGGACACCCGACAGGCTTTTTAAGTTCTGTGGTACACCTGTATAGTTGTCAGAGGTCTTTAAGACGATGACAAGTATAGGTGAGCCATATAATTTAGGAGGTTCTGCCATAATTCGACAATGGGCCAAGCATCCAAACAACTAAAGCTAAAAGGAGACTAATAGAAGGAACAAACAACAAAGCATGCAACAAATTCTAAATGTAGATTTGTAATATCTTGAAAGTGACATTCTACAGGAAATAAAATCACACTCATCTTAGTCAGCTACTACTCCGAATTTTCTAAAACTCACTGAACCACAATAAACTGAGTTGCAAAGAAATTAACCAAAGCTACAGACTAAGGATCAATATGGAAATATAGTATGAAAATGACATGGCTCAAGAAACAGAGAGTGTGAGAGAAAACATACCACTACTTGATGCAATTATAAAACTCAACTAAAGATAAAAAATAACTAAAAGTCAACTAATAACAATCCTGAACTTGAAACTAAAGTCTAGGAACTACAAACCTGGAATTATAAAACTAAAAAACAAAACTGAACTGATAACAATCCTGAACCTGAAACCTAAATGAAAAAATAATGAAGCAGAGATGGGCACAACCATAATAAACCTGAGACTCAAATACTGAAGCTGAGAACTTAGATTCTACGTGATTGAACCTGAACTTAAACTACAACATAGAGACCTGAACTTCAGCTACACGAAAAAACTGAAATTTAATTCACTGAAACTCCAATGCAAGTTACAAAACTAAACTGAACCTCACAAACATGACTGAAACTGATAACTGAAATTAAATAAAGAGACAGATACAGACAAACCTGAAAATTAACTGAAACTAAACTGAAAATTAAACTATACTTAACTGAAAATTGACTTGCAGTGGTGATCTCTTCCTCTTTCTGAGTGACCTCCTCCTTGCTCTCCTCTTCTCTCCCAAACAGAGAAGAAGCTAGTAAGGATGGGGAGAGCGCCATGCTGCGAGATGGTGGGGATGAAAAAAGGTAGGTGGACCAAAGAGGAGGACGAGATCCTAGCGAGGTACATCAAGGAACATGGTCAAGCCGCATGGAGATCACTGCCCAAGAATGCTGGTATGGATCAAAAAAATAAAAGAAAAAGAAACAATACTAATCAGAAAAAGAAACAAAACTAAACTGAATAACTGAACTATCTAACTCTGAACCTAAACAAAATGCAACTAAACAAAAAAATGCTTTCTGAACTAGCTAAAACTGAAACTAAACATAAATGAAAATGAAAAAAATGTCAGTCGAAATAAATTGAACTAATTAGTGCAAACTGATAACTGAAATATCAAAACCTGAAAAATGTAACTGAACAAACATTGCTTTCTGAACTACATAAAACAAACTGAAAAATAAACTATGAAAACCTGAACCTGAACAAAATATAACTGAACAAACATTGCTTTCTGAACTAACAAAGCTAGCAGGCAGCATAAACACCTGCACTCGTTTAGTTGGCTCATGGCTGTTGCCCTACAACCTACATGATGCTCGCGCAAAAACGCAGAGCTCGAAAACATCGCATCCAGCGACGGAACAAATACAAAAAAATCAAACCACACAAAAAAAACAGATCTAGACAAAAGAACAGCCACGAACACAGCGGCGAACAAAAACATAGTCTGCGCGGCGACGACGCAGCGGCCGCCACGCTGCGGGGCGCGTCAACGAGCGCGGCGGGCACGGAGGAGTCTGGGACCCTGACGCAGCGCAGCGTGGCGGCAACGAGGATGGACACGAGTGGCGCGGACGGCACAACCGCGGGGTCCTCCAACAAACAACAAGCGCCAGCAGCACGGATCAATTGCCCTGACGCAGCAGCGTACTCTCGGTAGCACGCTCGTGGGAGACGGCCGGGAAAACAACATTCAGAAGAAAGGGGGCAAACCAAAACACAGTGACTGACAGCGAAAACTACACCCTAGCATCGATGGAAACTGAAGACAAAGAAGGGAGCGGAGAGAACTTAGCTCGACAAACCTTAGAAATCGCCGGTCGGCCGCCCAAGGAGAGCGGCGCGTCACCTGGAGTCACCTGGAAGAAGCCGAAACGAAATGGAAATGGGGGACGAACACCACAAATCGGGCGCAACTCCCCAAAAAATCAAAACTGTAGCGCTGACAACTTGGGTCCACAGCTCAGAGAAACAAATAACAGAAACACACGGATACGCATCAGCAACCACATCGAACGACCCAGCAGACGCGCGCGAGACGGGTCCAACGAACAGAAAACCGGTTACTAAAGCAACAAAAAACAACCGGGCAGTACATAGCAATTCTTCTGATTTTTTTTGTGAGAATATTCTCACGAGATTTGGAGCAACCCGTACTCTAGAAAGAAGCAGACGAGGTCATCCCGCATCAACGTCATCACACGGTGTCTCTCCTTGGCACCGACGCGAGTAAGCA
The DNA here is from genome assembly GCA_022457205.1 of Saccharum spontaneum. Lineage (NCBI taxonomy): Eukaryota > Viridiplantae > Streptophyta > Magnoliopsida > Poales > Poaceae > Saccharum > Saccharum spontaneum. The sequence continues at coordinate 68,609,628 of CM039581.1, read as the reverse complement.
ATCGTGGGCACGCGATTGTCGACAAGCCCCTACAATGCTGAGAGGGAGGTGTGTCAGGCTTGACCTAGGTGGCAATGGGCCGACAAGCCTTGGTCTCGGCGAGCCCCGACGACGGTGGAGTAGAGGAAGGTGGCGGGTTGGGTAGGAGTCTTAGCGCAAAAAATGTTCCCTTAACTACTCATACACTAATAATTCTAATATTTTTTTTTAAATTACATTAACAATCATGACATATATTTTTTTTGTACTTTAGACATATTGATAATTCTAGTTAAAATGATTGACACATGTATATTGATTTTATACTATAAACATTACTGGTCAAATACTTCTTGATAAGAAAATTGAAATATCTTGAGAGGTGAAGGAGGTTAGTGTAGAATACAGGGCTTAAATATTAATATCCTCTCGATATTAGCATTGTTACTCCATCCTAGATCTCACTTCAAACTCTATTATTGATCTTAAGCAACGTGGTGCATGTTTTAATAAATAGTTTATGCCATCACGCTATTTAAGAGTGCAATGTACAGTCTATTAAAAGTATAAAATGATACTATCTCCATTTATATTATCTAGCGCACACGCATATCAAGATTTAAACTTTAAAAAACTTTAACCAATAATTAGACTAATAATTTTTAACTATTATAATACAAACTTTATATGATTAGATTTGTAAGGAATTATACTATCCAATGATTATAAGTTTATAAGCATAATAATATAATATAAAGCAAAGGATTGGTCAAAGTGTAATCTAGAAGACCGTGTCATTCTAACTTGCGCCAGATAAAATGGAACGGAGAGAGTAGATAATAAAAGATGTAATAAACACAAGAGTTTCAAAGATGTAATAAACACAAGAGTTTCAATTTAATGTGAGGATAAAAATTGTTGCAATCAATAAGATTAAAATTCAAAAATCAAAATTTAGATAAGGTTACAATAAAAACCACCAAGTTTAAGATAAGGTTTTAACTAATTACATATTAAAGATATATAAAGGCTCTGCAAAGAAGGATTTTTGCCTTCTTGGAGGCCAGTTACTCAGGAGAGGAGCCTGTACCCTGTAGGTCTGTATCTTAGTTCCTCCTCTACGGCTATGGGAGCGGAGCCCCGGTGATGACGAACTTTCCAACTGCAAATAACAAGCAGGCTACACCAACCATACTTATGACAAAGACAAATGAGTTAGGCGAAGACGTTGGACTACATACCCTATCCGGCGTAGTGCGAGTTCAAATGGCTGATGACCATTGAGCGAATAGCCAATTTAAAACTACAAATTAAAGGAGTTTTTTATTTTGTCTTTTATAATAGCAGATGTGGGCAATTTTGATGCAAACTTAGCGGTTACTATGGAAAATCTTTGATAATGATAGCGGTTAGTAATTTTAGATGGAAATTGTCCTATGCAACTGTCGTAGTTTAAGGTCATCAAGGCACCACAACCATCTTTTGATCCACATCTGGTGTGCTCGATTGACAATTGCTGCTCATCCCACAAGCCTATTCGTTCAATGTTGATCACCTGGTTATAGTGAGATAATTGTTTGTATCCAAATTGAAACTACCAAAAATTTATTTGAGACCAACTGTACTACAAGAAAGATTGAATGGTTTGGCTATAAACATCATTCAGAAGAATGTTTTAAACAACATTTGATCTCGAAGGCATTCCAGCATTATTGTCTTATACTCTTATTTGAGGTTATCATACATTATTTTTCCGTTCTTTTAGTTTTTTTTGTTAAATACGATTGCCTTTTACGAACTAAATACATGGTGCACATTATGTAGTACTACTAAATGCTTTATTCATCATATTACAAATGAAAAAAAATATTAGCCTAAAGGGCTGATGGTGTCATGTTTGCCGGAGGATCCTCAAAACTGTAGAGCCAGGCTGATTGTACTGCGTTTGTAATACATACAGTGACAATGAGATGGTGAGTACGTAGCAAACTCATTATACGTGCGTGTCCGTGCTGTCTGCATCATCCACGCTTCGTACGTACTCAGGAATGTTGCCCCAGCACTAACACGCATTCCTGAGAACATTCCTCTGTCCACATCAGGTGTGATCCCACACGACATATGTACGCTTTCCATTTACAGACACAAGGTACTACGTGGCGCGCGTCCTCATCTCACATTACACCGCCTCCCACTACCACTACCGCCAAAGCAGTGTGGCTCGCCAGCTAGCGCATCAGGAGTGATCCCACAGACTGATGCCTTCCTCGTCTGCTTCCATCGCCGCCGCCGCCGAAGGGCCCAGCACCGGCGGACTCATCATCAACCCCTCCGCCATGCTCAGCATCAGCCGCGGCATCTCGAACAGGTCGTCCTCGTCCACGACTCCCGCGCCGAGCCTCTCGTCGGCACCGCCGCCGCTACTGTGAGCATGCATCAGCTCGTCGTGCTGACCACCGCTTCTTCCGTGGCGGCGGCTGTCCAAGTCCGCCATCGCGGCCGCGGCCGCAGCAGCCGCGGCCCGGACGTCCTCCGCGGACGCGGACACGGGCGCCGGCCGCGCCATCGCGGCGTCGGGGAAGTTGAGCGCCGTGCCGGCGCCCCGCAGCGCCAATGCGGCGGCGTCGTAGGCGGCGGCGGCCATCTCGGGCGTCGGGTACGTGCCGAGCCAGATCCTGCTGGGCTTCCGGAGCTCCCGGATCTCCGACACCCACTTGCCCGCCCGCAGCCGCACCCCGCGGTACACCGGGTGCCGCGTCTCCGCCCTCGCGCGCCGCCCGCACGTCTGCACGGTCCTCCGCTCCTGCTGCCTCTGCTCCATCGACCACCAGGTTACCAGCACGTCCCGATGTGATCGATCGACGCACTACATTGCATCAACCACGCGCGCCAGGCTGGGGACGCGGCTAGAACAACACTACAATGACCACCGCTAGTAGCATGTGAAAGGCACAAGCTAAGCTGCACGAAGTGACAGCAAGATTGGCAGCGATGATAGATGATTAACCGGAGGATAAACCCTACTGGCCACCAGACTACTCGTACTCAGTGTTACGTTGAAATGGAGGATCTCAGGAGGGTTTAAAAAAACGAGGAACCCCGGCTGGAGTTGGTGAAAACATTCTCGAGACGATCGAAGACGACGTGACGAGAAACGCGTTTCCTGGTCGCTCAACGCTCGGCTAGAGATTAGCTGTGAAGCACACCAGTCACCAGCCAGGGGGGCTTTTCGACGGCCGGGCCAACGGGGACTCGCCACATCGCGGCAACCAGTCCAGGGGTGGTGCAATCTGAGGTCTCGCAAAGCCGCTTTTGGCTAGTGCGCGACGAGGTTAGCTGGTGTACGACCCGCGCCGGCCGGGGTCGTCCAGGACCAGGTGGCTTCGCGGCTGACTGGACAGGTGCAGGGCAAGTCAAGTGTCTCGCTCCGGCTGGTGTTTTGACCCGTTCAATTCAAGGACAGTATAATAATAATAAGGGCATGCTTAGTTTCCAAATTTTTTCAAGATTCTTCGTCACATTAAATTTTTAGACGTATGTATGGAGTATTAAATATAGATAAAAATAAAACTAATTACACAGTTTAGACGAAATTCACGAGACGAATCTTTTAAGCCTAATTAGACCATGCTTGAACACTAATTGCCAAATAACAATGAAAATGCTACACTACTATTTTCTAAAAAAAAATTCACGAACTAAACGAATCCTGAGGCTTCGTTAACGTAAAGGCGAATGATGATGATACGATACGATGCATGAAGCATGACCCGTTTGTCTTTTTCCTGTCACCTACTAGATTACGCGGGCGGGCGGGCGGTGCGTGCATGGGCAGATATTTCTGCGTACGAATGGTGGGAAAATCTCTGCAAGCCTGTAGCTCCACACCCAGCAGAGGTCGTCGATCCCTGCTTGGTGCTTGCTTGAGCTGGAAAGCACGTGCTGTCGATTTCACTTAGCTCTTCCAAACGCGGTAGCCCAATGGTCACGACTCAGAAGCCGCCTGAATAAGGTCCGATGGAGAGTTCACTGAGGCCTGACCAAACTACTGTGACATGCTTTGCCTAGCTTATTTCCATTCCGTGTGTGGATGCCTGTAAAAAGAAAAGGTTACAAGATACTAGCTATTTTCACCTTTTTTTTCATCGTGGGAGAGATGTCCAAATTCAGCAGCTATATATTTCTGCTTGCATTATTGCCTGCTCTTGATCTTATCCTCCAAATACTATTGTCACCACGAAAAAGGAGACTTTTTCTTTCTTTTCTTTCCTCCTTTTCAATTTTTGGCAGCACCATGCACATTCTTCAAGCTTCCTGAAGCTGACCAAGTCTAAAGAACGCTACCAATGGTGCACGACGACAGCACAGCTATATGTGCTGTAGAAGTTTTTCGAAAAATATCTAAACTATATACATCATTCACAAAAAGGTAGTGATGCTTTAGTTTCGAGTGTTTATTTATATTATTTTTATGTATTGTGGGAGGCTGAATGTTTCTGTAAATGGTACAAACAAATTAGTAGTTTCAACCTTCATTCTCTCACTATTTGTGGTTGACTATCTAACCCCTCATCTATCAAACCATATATTCTATCCTCCCCTCTTCCCACACCCACCTTTTTCTTCCAAAAGAATACTAAAATGTCCAAATAACCATTTTATGGAGTTTTAAGGGGACTCTTTTACCACCGACTAGTTGAAAGCGAGTGAGTCGCCAACCATGACCACCTGTGCCGTAGGATTTGTCTTCATGGGCTGTAAATTCGTAATGATGTGCTATGCTGCATGAATATGTGTAGTTGAACTGTTTCTACAACACATCTCCAACCACCCCCAGTACGAATATATGCAACTCAAGAAAACCAATTTTGTTGTCAATGCTTGATGAAATCTTTTGAAAAATTGAAAAAGTTGTAGTTGCCAAATCAAACATCTAAATTAAATGGACCATTATAAATAAGCAACAAAATAAGTCTATAATTCAAACACTTTCAAGCTAGGCACCATAACATAGAGCATGGTTTTAGAAAAATCTGAAACAAGTTCAATAATTTTCAGAGCTAAAATGATATTTCTATGAATTTTTAAGATTAAACCAGGTTTTAGGATTTTTAATTGTATTATCTTTCCATGTAAAATATATTTAAATAAAACTTTTGAGTTTTTTAATTTTTTTCCATATTTTCTATAAAAAATAATTCTAATCTGATTTACCTCCTTCACCTTTCAACTTACTCTGATTTACCTCCTCTAACGTGACGTCACATCATCAAAACCACCATCAAAATCGCAAGGATGCAAAAGTGAATGGTTTTCAAAGTTGCGGAGGTTAAGAAACTGCTTTCTAGATCAGCGAGAAAAATCGGACGACCGTGATACCTGAGGGGGTAAATTGAACTTCTTCCGATATCTAGTACTGTGACTGGAGTTATTGTAGACAGACAGCTAGAGCATTCTGGGCCTAAATTAAAAAGACTGGGCCAAAACTGAAGTTCCGATATACACCAGCAGGCCCAAGTCGGGCATGTCCTGAATAGTATTGGGCTCCTCATTACAAGCCACTTATCATAGCCGATGAAAGACTTGTCTGGAAATTTGAGCCCACGTCCTAACAAAATTAGAAATATGAAACATATGTACGTCTAGTAGAGTTTTATTTCTTAATTCTTACCTGACGGTTCAAGTGAGGACCAAGATAGGAGCAGGTAAAAATAATTCTAGTGGTGAGAATACAAAGGAGTGAGGAGTCTATTTTTATAGCTCCCAGCTCCAAGGGTAAATGAAAAAGTTTGACCCACACTAAAATCCTGTGAGTTTTTGTAGTTTGGTTGAGGAAGAATGATTTCTTATGAAGAAACTGTTCAAAGAATCAATGCCAAACGGCTCTATATAAGTTATGAGAATTAACTATGAGATCGAAGCGAAATCTTAGTTGAGACAGTTGTACTTCCTACCAACCAGGGTCAAATCCTAAGTTTTGATCCCGGTCAAATCCTAAGTTGTCTCTGTCTCATTAGCGTGCAAATTCTCTTTGACGGGTTTAAAGTAGCTTCAGCTTCACTCGCATTATTTGTAGCACCGTTTATCTGAGTTTTTTTTCTCACCTTCTCCAATTAATGAACTAAAATCCGACTCCAATAATCAGCGAACAACCATTAGTTTCAAAATCAGCGGTCAATCCCACAACCCTCTGCCACTTTTCTTTTCAAGTAAAAATTGTTTCCACAACTTTATTTTTTAAAAATATAAAATTATACATGTAACTTTTATGCACAATATTTTACTAGACATAACTTATTAGCATAACTTAGTAATATATTTTTTAACAATATTATGTAAACAACTTATCATGGTAACTTTTCTATGTAAATTTTGAAGCCCAATTTTTATTCATATATAACTACTACCGGGCAAACTTATTAATAACAATTCCTCAATATTACTTTTATAAACACAACTTTATAATAAATTATATGAATAACATAACTTATGCACGTAAGTTATTGTTGTCTAACATCTTTTGAAAAATGTACATACAATTTATCCAACAAAATTTTTTTATGTAATTTATTTTAATCAAATTTCTCAACATATGATACTAAAAAAGGAAAAAGAAAAAACAAAAGGAAAAGAAAGTGAGAAAATAAAATCTGTAGAGAAAAGAAATATAAAAAATAAAAGGAAACGTGAGAAGATTAAACGGACGTCAGCCCATGAACATGACCATGGTCCCATTTGGATGGGATTCTAAATCCGAATTCCAGATAAAAATAATCTCTGATGTTTCTTGGATTCTGAGCATGTGTGTTAAAATCTCCTAAAATCCTAGGCTGTTTGAATGGGATTTTAGGATTCTGAGAATTTTTTTTGTCTTGACTCTTAAAATCCGCTGGTAACCAAACGGTACCTATGGATAAATTGCCAAGCTCAAGGTGAGAGAAATGGAGAAAAAAGAAATTAATACTGAGGAACGGTAGATATAGAAAGCTAAAATTATCATCGATCGGCAGTTAAATACAAACTAGAGAATAGGAACCACACTAGTCAGACAGCCGGAATTAATCCCCGCAAGACGCAAGTGGCTTGAAGCATGAATCCACCCACATGGCATCCTCAGATAGCAGAAACATTCGTTCCATGTGAACCCTTGCCAAACTGGATTTTATAAATCACATAACTTATACACATATGTTTTTGTTGTCTAACCATTTTTCATATAACTTCGAACAAACTTCTAAATCTAAATTTGTTCACAGTGTACAGAAAAATTTGATAAGTTAATATAAAAATAGAAATAAAAGTTAAACAAATAAGAAGAAAAAGAACAAAGTGAAAACTGTACTAGCTCCAAAGTCTAAATTGGACACGACACTGCAGATAAAAAGAAAAAGAAAAAGAGAAAGTGGGCCCTGCTATAGGAACTGTTGGGGTTATCCCTTTAAAGCAAAATTTCCACCTAAAAAAGCGCATGTGGTCTGTGTCACTGTAGATCGACCGCTGGATTCTAGATGAGCGAATGCTCGTGGAACTGGAATTGGGACTAAAAGCCAGTGAAGTCATTTTTTTTCTTCACCAGATTCGATAGTTCATGACTGTAGCGATAAGGTAAAGACATTTGAAACCCTTATCCTATCTCTATTAGGGCGCGTTTGGATCACGGGAATAGTGTAGAAAAAATGGAGGAATCTGATTCCTATAGTTTTCATCACTGTAACATCGTTTGGAACAAAGGGATCACCTCTTACCATTCCATAGGAAAGACAAACAAACCTATACTTTTGGAGGAAATAGAAAATGAGCTCCGAGCTCACGGAAATCTTTCCTGTGTCGCTGTGTCATTTATGAACTCACTCCTGGGAATAAACAAAGCTTATGTGAGGTAGTTCTACTTTGTTGAAGTGCTACAGATACACATATACACGACATAGAGAGTGAGAACCCAATAGCTGTATAAAATTTTGACAAATTGCAGAATATCCATGTGTAAATACACTTAAAAAACCATAACCATGTAGACTAATTAATCATTCATTAAGTATTATATTATTCTTTCATTTTTAAGGGCAATTTACATTATTTTTTATTATTGGTCTACCGTCAACTAAGAGATATAGTACTTTTATTTATTCTAAACATGTGCTATTAGTGCTTCCTTTCAATTTCCTACACTCTTCTCATTCCTGCATTCCAAACACATATTCCTGTAAAATTCCGATGTTTTTTCGTTCCTCTGTTTTCTCATCTCATTTCTTTCCTATTCCTACATTTTCTCCTATATTCCTGCATTTTCTATTTCTGTGTTCTAAACAGGGCCTTAGAGTATTAGTGGCATACCTCTATCTCTCTCATCTCTGGATCAGGATATGGAAGGATATTAGTCTATCCACAGTTAACTTGATGTGCTAAACTTTATTACTGCCCCTGATTTTATTCAAAAGTGCAAAGGAAAAGTGCATTAAAAAGAGATACAGCAGGAGGGGGCCCTGACCTAACCACTTGGGCATTGTTTAGATGCCTTCAAAATTCCAAATTTTTACTTTTCGTCCTATCACATCGAATCTTTAAACACATGCATGGAGCATTAAATATAGATAAAAAATAACTAATTGCACAATTTGGTTGTAAATCACGAGACGAATCTTTTGAGCCAAATTAGTCCATGATTGGACATTAATTGCCAAATACAAACGAAAATGCTACGGTTGCCAAATTTCAAAAGTTTTTGCATCTAAACACCCCCTTGATATTTGCAAATGATGCACACTATCCTATTCCTATCTGATTCGGATAAGAATCTGGTCCACAAGTGACGCGACGACCCCTGCATCCACACTCCACAAAGACATACCACATGATAAGCTAAAGAAATTGCCAGCAACCAAAAAGTAGCGTGGCATAATGTGGTGCCACGAGATTGATGTGTAGCCGATCCGGCAAACCACATATGTTAAAGAAAAAACTCCAGATCATTTTGCCCATGCTGGCATGCTACCATGCAGAAGAATAAAATGAAAGACAATCATTCTAGAAGGCCGCCAAGGTTACGTACGGAGTACTACTCTAGTGGTACACAGCGAGGAACTGTTCCAGCATGCCCTGGCATCAGTGATTTGAAAAGCAGAACAAATTGGCATGGGCAGGCTGGTGCCAAAACCAAAACCTTGATTTCCCATCATGGCAAGCAAAAGCAAAAGCCATTACCTTGATCTACGGGGCCACTAACATGTAATATTAGCCCGGGTTTTGGTTACATGTCAGTGGGCTCAAGTAGCAGTCACCACTGACATATAATATTAGCCCACGAACGACCTGGAACAAGGCCCGGCCACATCCTGTTCCTGTGCATGCAACTCGGCCACCACATTGTTTGCTTCTATACTATTTGTCTTCGATATAGTAGTTTGGTAGACAGCGGCTGGCGACACCCTCCGAATCCACTGAGGCCTAGCTAGAGACGTGGTGTCTTGGATGACTTCAAATCTTGATTTGTTCCGTCAGTTCATTTTGCTGCGCATATCCTCAGTTTTAGAAATATAACCCAATTGGCACATAATTTATTCTATCTATTGCTTAGGTGCATCATTAGTTTTATCTATGTATGCATGCGATTAATTTTTAAGAATATGATTACCTTTATTGTCATCATCAAATTAACATGATTATATGAATTTTCTTTTCTGGTATAAGCATAAAGTATACTACAAGACTCACCATAGTTATTGAGCAGTCAGCCCTCCTCTTGGTCCATTCTTAGTCCGCCACTGGATATGGTAATATAAGAGATCCGAGAGCCGGTCGTACATCTCCTATATGACAAAATTTATCTTAGGTGTCACTACGTCTACGTTGAAGTTTCTCTTACGAGGTGTTACTATTACTACTACATCGCTGAGCTTTATTAACTCGAGTAACATGGGTGCTGCCGTGCTGGAGCTTGGAATCGTCAAGTTTGGCTATGTCAAGAAGGTGATAAGATATTATTCCTCGAGGATCACGGGAGCTACGTACGGAGCCTAGCGCTTCCGGCGGGGTGGTAGTGACGACGGGACGTGCCAATGCCCAATGCCAAATATGCCATGGGGACCCGACGGCGACGCGCCGGTGGTGCCGGGTGCTTGTAATGATGCACTAGTGATCGTCTGATCTGGCCCTACCAAACCAGCGTGCCATACGCCCCATACTGTCATGGCGCTTAATTCTCTTCTTGACACATGACAGGGGAGGGACGTGACGCAAGCGAGAGCGCGCTGGTAGGGACGTGCGGTGCGAATTTTTGCCACTTGTTTTTTCTTTAAAGGCCCCGTTCCCTTTCCGGGGATTGACCCCAGGAATAATGCCCAGCTGGAACGTTAATTTATATAAGTTTTTCATAGTTGGAATAGTTCCGGGCGTCGGAAGCATTAACCGAACGGAGCCTAAATGGTTTGTTTATGAGCAATGACGCCTGCCCTGCCCACCATTTGTGACCAAAGCCAACAATGAATTAAGTAGCATTGACTTCAGTTGACTGCACTAGCTAGGTTTGGCTTATCCAGCGTCAAAGCATTGTGGCTTATCCCGTGTCGCATGCTCAATATAGTACTATTACTATTAGATACTTTTTGCCATGGTTTTTTATAGAGGTTTCTCTATCATCCAACATCTTTTCTATGAGTGCTCACACACTAGGAATATTAGCTTGTTCTGAACTAAAAATCTTCTGAGGAAGACGTTAAGAGGACTCGAACTAAGCACTTACATGTTCTCAACGAACAATATTAAACAATGAAGTGTATCAAACTTTCAAAACTTAGGTACGTAACCACTTGTCTTCTGAAAACCTAATCTGGTGTCCACTCCACCGATTGAAACTCCTGAGGTTTAGGAACTAGTCCTTCACATGAAGCTTGACAAAAGTGTGAGCCTCCCGCTTTCTTACTAACTTGGCTTAAGTTCTAAGATATTTGTTTCAGAGCAAAATTTACCACATTCCTCCTCATTGTATGGACAAGCCATCTTCATTTAAATGAGGCACCAACCCTTTTATTGATAGCCTTCCTTAGCTCTAGCCAAAGTTATTGCCAACATATTCACTACTATATTGAATAATAGTATATAGGGGATAGTAGATCACCTTGTAGTAGGTCCTTGTTGGTCTAAAAATTTGATCCCAATTGATCTTTTAACTTTATCCCTACATAACCACCTAGAACAAATGATTTAACCGACTCTTCAAAAAATAGGATTAAAACACTTCATTTTTAGAGTTCTTGTAGGAATTCTCACTTAATTTTGTCATATGCTTCTTCAAAGTCAATCTTAAAAATCACAACTTTTTTATTTTTATACGAAATTCATGCATTGTTCCATGCAAGATTACCACGCCCTCCATAATATTTCTCCCTGGTAGAAACATTGTCTTAGAGGGTTTAGTAATTCTTTGAGCAATTTTTGTGACTCTATTTGTGGCTACCTTTTTTAAAATCTCAAAGCTTAGATTCAGCAAACAGATAGGTCTGTATTGTTAGAATTATTTTGTATGATTATTCTTTGATAGTAGAATTATTGTACTAAATTTGAGCTATAAAGAGGCAAAGTGCCCTGCATGGAGTTCCACAAATATCGTCATCATGTTGCTTTTTAGCACGTGTCAAAATCCTTGATAGAACTCTATTGGGAATCCCCCAGACCAGGAGAAGAGTTATGGTACATTTGAAAAAGACCTTTCTTACCTCCTCTTTTCGAAAAAGATGATACTAAAACCATGCTTTCTTGTGTTGGAACCTGAGGAATATTGTCACATCGTGACTCATCCCAAGACACTTCACTCTTATGTAGTGGACAAAACAACTTCTTAGAATATACGTAATATATTTTTAAGTTCAATTTCACCGCATATTACCTTGCTCTTGTTCCAAGTAGAAAATGTGAGACTTTCTATGTGTCGGTGTTTTGTAAACCAGACTAGCAAATTTATACGATTGCCGCACTGCTTTAGGAAGACGATGGTAGCATTCAAAAGACATGAGGATTTATACTGGTTTAGACTGGAGCCCTACGTCTAGTCTCAGAGATGATCGAGTGCGTGTTCCTCGCTTGAATGCTCTGAAATTCTTATAATGGGGGGTGCAAGAATGGTGGTTGAGGTAGGAGACCTAAAGTTAGGAGATGGGTTGCCTGAAGGGAAGCTTCAGGAGCCCTACTACGGTGTAAGAATGAGTGAATGAGAGTTGGATCCCCAAGATGGGTGCCCTGGCTGCCCTTATATAGAGTTCGGGGTCAGGGCGTATACAAGGAAAAAAGTTCTCCCGATCGAAGGGTCGTGAGCCTGAGGGAGGTCCTAGCTAACTTGGCTTGTAAGCTACGCCGTCTCGTGGAGCACGTCTGGGCGTGGTTGTCGTCATGGTCTTGTGGCCATGTCGCAGCATGGTGTGACGTGGTGCCACTGTGTCGGCCGTGGCGGCACTGTAGGCACAATGGTCGTTTGCCAGCCATCTTGTGCAACATGATCTCTGCCGTGATCTTCGTCATTGCCTCCTGATTTCCGAGGGCGTCGTACATGAGTTGGTAGCCGCCCCCGGGTCGTCGATCGCTTTGTTAGTTTGATGGGCTGAGGGCCACGATCCCGATCGTTGGGGTCGTGGCTCCCGCCTGGTTGGATGGCCTCTAAGTCATGGCCTTCATCGTGGATCCCATCCCATGGTGGGCGGAATCATATATGCGTCCTGTCGGACCGTATTCGGACGGTGGATCGCTGTACTAGTCGTCACTGCCGTGCGGCGTTGTCTTGTCTGCGCAGCGTGGCATAAAGATGGCGTCTGACCGGACCGAGGTGCCTTGCAGAGTCAGAGTAGCGTGCCTACCTTTGCCAGAGTGGACGTATTTGGCTGGACTTGACCTCTCCTCGTTCCTCCCAGGGGTCGAGACGGTGCAGAGGTCGTGCATCTCTCGTATGTCGTGTGGCTAAGTCCACTAAAGGGGTCGTGGCCAGCCTCCTCCTTAGTGCTTGGCCTGATTCTCTTGGATTAGGCTGGCCTCGGTCGTTCGGGCCTTTGCTAGCTGATATATTGTGGGCACGTGGCCCACTAACTAATCGGTATCTTGAAATACCTGGGGTTATAACCCCGACACTATGTTTTCCATTTACCACTAACTGAAAATATTTCATATTAGCATCTCCTTCTCATAAAATTTTAACTTGTTATACCACTTCGATTCCTTCTCTTAAAAGCTCTGCTCTATCATTCAACACATGTTTAAGATTTAGTTCATTTGTATTCAATGGGTCGATTTTTCCTTTTTATCCATCTCATCTGGTTTATCTAAAAACATTTTGTTTCCTTTTTATATGCTCCATTTATATTCTTTGCCCAACTTTTGGAGAGCGTATGGCTTTCTTGCATATTTTGTGAAGTATCTCGAACGGTATAAAAAAAACTTCATGGATTAATCCTCCTAATTCAAATGGAGAACTATTAGTTGTAAATGATTCCTCATGTTTAAAAAGAGTAAATATGATTTGATCTTTTTGAATTTTATGAGATTTTTTTTATTTTTTATTTTTGCTTTTATAACTTTGTTTTCTCTTTCAGCCTAGCACGAATTCATTCGGTCACATCACATAGAAAAAGAAAAGTCGTCTTTTCCATTTTCTATTTGTTTCCCTGAGACTATAAAGCCAATTGGGGAAGTCACTGCGAGAAAAAAGTGGAAAGGCACCGAAAAAAAAAAGAATCCGAGCGCAGGAATATCCAATATCAATTTGAGGTTTGAGAGCACCTCACTGTCAGAGTGTCACTTGGTTCCTCTTCCTCCCTGTGGCACCGAGGGTCACTGCGGTGGGCCAGGCGGCCAGCGGGTGGGATGTTAACCCGCACCGTTCTTATCTGGCTCATGGACGCACAGACGCGTGGTTTACTTCCCAGAGCTTAGACGAGCTGCACCGAACCGGTACGATGACAGCTAATACTTTTTTTTTTTTTGCGTGGAAACGCTCCGCAGCGGGTACTGCAAACCGTACGAAACATCCTGGTTGCTAGCGCTATTTTCAGCAGCTACAGTAGAATTTAGCGTACGGCACGCGAGAGGCAGCAGCGGGGAGAGTGAGAAGAGAGAGTATACAGTCGTGGGTCCCACTTATTAAACTAGCTAAAAAATATTATAACTCACAAATCATAAAACCAAATTAAATTCCGATTGAACCATTAAATTCATTGCAATAAATACTTCAAAACAAGATGTCACATGGATATATTTATACAAAGTGACAAGTGGGCCCTACAGTGAATAGATGATGAATGGAAGCGAGAAAACTTTATATTTTGTAGTGACTAGGTAGCGTGCCCGTGCGTTGCTACGGGATAGCTAACATTTAGTATTGAAAACATTTGAATCGCACGATAAGATAATAATACTGTAAACATTAAATACTAATGTTAAAGTAACATTTAATTTAAAAAATAAAGTTCGTGAAATTAACAGTTACAGGGAGCCCGGTATCATAGGCTCACAAACTTTACTGCGATGCGATTAAGTCATGACACACATCTCTAGGTTTAGGAAGAACTGGAATTGAGGTAGCGTTTAGTTGCTAAAAATTTAGCAAAATGGCACTGTAGTCACTTTCGTTGTTATTTGGCAATTAGTGTCCAATTATGGTCTAATTAGTCTTAAAAGATTCGTCTCGTCCATTTCGTCTAAACTGTGTAATTAGTTTTATTTTTTATTTATATTTAATGCTTCATGTATGTGTCCAAAGATTCGATGTGACGGGGAATCTGAAAAATTTTACAAAATTTCTTGGGAACTAAACAGCCCCAAATTACCCGAAACAGAAAATTACGAGTAGTAGCTACGAGTGCTTGAATTAAATAGAAATGTAAATTTGGGTTACAGTTCTTTCATGAACTCTCCAGCTCTCAGATCTCTCCTCATATACTATCCTCATCTCCCTTGCTCTACACGATGACGAGAAAATTGTGATTTTGCCATTATGAAAGGTGGGTTTCGCTATTTTGTCATTCTACAGGAGGGTTTTGCTATTTTGCCATTATCAAACTGAACACTCCGGGAGGACGGCGCGGCCGCCCCAACGCCCGACTGCCATAGCGGCCGACTCTAAGCCAGCTCGTCGCGGCCGGCACGACACGAGTTCGCCGTGGCGCCAGGACCAACGCCAGATCTGCAAGCTGCTGTTCCTGCCCGTCGCCGGCCACCCACACGAGCTGCTTCTCCTGCCCGTCGCCGGCCACCCACGCAAGCTGCTTCTATTGCCTATCGCTGGCCGCCCACGCAAGCTGCTGCTCCTGCCTGCCGTCTGGTCCACGCGAGCTGCTGCTGCTGCCCGCCCGGTGTCTGCGCCCGGCTACGCGGCTTGGCTGGCTGCCGGTGACGGCTGAGGAGGTGGGCTGCCGGCGACGGCCGCGGCAAATGAGCCTTTCCCTCTTCTCACACGCCGTCTCCGTCTTATCTCGTTTTTTTCCCCGACTTTTCATCTCTCTCTGGTTCGTGGTCTTCGTGAAACAAGGGACAGAAGAAAGGAAGGGCTTCCGTGCTCTCGTGAATGAGGAAATAAGAACAGGGGTAAAACGGGAACTAAAGGAGGAGAGAATAAAAGAATAATTAAATTTGGTAAAAAAATCAGTAAAATGACATTCTAGCGGTTGTGTCCAGTTTGATAATGACAAAATAGTGAATCCCTCTTCCACGATAGCAAAATAGCGAAACCCACGTTTCATAATGGTAAAATCACCATTTTCTCACACGACGACAACCTAGCTATTAGACCATGTTGGGCCTAAGAAGCGGGTGTTGGGCCTTCTGGGTCGGCGCTCTCCTGGATTCGATGACCCGACTGGGCTTTCATCTTCTTGCTGGCAGGGACATGGTTAGCTGATGGGGCTAACACGGTGGTGCCACAGTGCCGCCCCACATTGCACGCAGGATTGGCCTGCTCTTTCCCACCTTTCTTCTTCTGAGAGAGTTCAGTCTTCCACAAGACAATCTTCGCGAGATCTTGCAAGCATGGTAGCCACTGCTATCTTAGCCTTCTTCTGCATAGCGTTTTAATTTTTGTTGTCAGAACTAAACATAAAGTCCAGCAGCAACTGATGCTTACTATTAGTGGAATCAAGATATTCAGGCAGCATGTAGTAATTTAGTAGGGCAGACCAAAAAAAATGAAAAACATATAAAATGCGTTGAACACAGGAATTTCATACTTGAGCAATTTGATCCTTCTTCTCAATTAGAAACTCCAAAAAGAGGTTTGTCTTCGTAACCAGCTCATCTAACTTGCTACACCATGTCTCAGGATCAAAATCAAGTCTTGCAGCTTCCTCCTTCCTGGCCTCTTCTTCTTCCTCCTCTGCCTTCAGAGACAAGTAGTTTGTCTTGTGAAAATCATAAGTCCAATCGATAAAGTTGCCTGCATTCACACAGAGGCCAGAGCAAAAATAGTGATGGCAAAAACTCAGGTGCACTTTTTTATAGAAAGATAGTAACATAACAGTTCACTACAGGTCTCCCAACTATTACTTTTCGCATGCCTTTTTTTTTCTTCCTGAGAATACTCATAGGACCATTTTTCACACTTTAATAGTGTAACCGATCTTTTTTGAGACAATCAGTTACAACTATGATTGGTATGGATTGCATCAGTTAAACTGTTATTTAGACACACAAAGATGTGCCCACTGACCAACAAACGTAACAAGCAGAGAAAGTTAGGGAGATGCAAACTTGCAAAGATCTATGCTCCATTACACAAGCTTTGGTCCATACGGTTGTAACTTCCATATAGTTGGAGGCAAAATCACATGGTGAATGTACCAATAGTTTATTCATGCAACGATGATTCAAAAACTTTGCATTCGGAATGACCAAATAATGATCTAGACTATATCAATACATCTACAGGGCTGCTAAATCATTACCGATGGGCTGCAGGGCACATTGAAAATGACAGCTGCAGGGCTGTTCATCTCGTTTCTCCAGAGTTTAAGCTGTAGCCTGAACAAATCCTGACAACGGGTTAGTGGAAGGATGGAGCCAAACAAATTGTCAATTTTTTTTTCACACTTACGTTATTAATCTAATTTCCTAGACATCTTACGAAAAAAGCCTACTTTCCTTGTTATGTATGCAGTGTGTACAACCAACTTGCACAGGTTTATTATCTAGATAGAAAAGCATGCCGCAAAAACGAACCATTCCTTGTTCAGGAATGCCAACAAACAATCTTTTGAAAAAAATTGTACACACAATGTGATTTTGAGTAAGATGCAAAATCGAGTTGCAACAGCTAGCCGATTAAATGCTAACTTAAAATAATCTTAACTACTAACATAGAGGTAGGGAGAGATTCTGACCTTTTCACCCACATAGGTTCATGTGCGGCAATGACGGCACACGACGGCGAGGACGGTGCAAGATCCTGGCGGGCGAGGGCCGACAATGGCCATGAGTCGAGCGAAACTGCTGGACGGATGAGGGATACCGAAAGAGCATGTGAATGAGACACACCTCTAGGTAGGAGGGCAGCGACCCTTGAAACCATAGAACAAATCACCATTGAAGATGGCATCATTGTTTCATATACTATTTCCATATTAGTGCTGCACCTGGAAAAACAAAAGTACAAAATGAATTAACCAAATTAGCAAGAGTGCAGTTAACCAGCTACTGTTTAATTCGATGCATTCTAAAAGAGCAATTATTTAGGAACAAAGGTCATATAATGTTAAAATTATGAAAAGTGTAATCAGCTACACAATGGAGAAACCATGCGGCTTTACTGCATACTCGCGTCGTTCAAGCCATCGGTATGGCTATTTCTGGGTGAAATTCTTTTGAGAATATAAGCATGTTGCTTTTTAGTAGAAAACATGAGGCTAAATCTTATCAGGACAGGAAAATAACATTAGTATAGCCCAAATACCTGCACTGTTGTAGCTGTTAATGTCAAGCATAGTATTGCAAGTATAACTGCTTGACCTCAGCTTAATTCTCTTTGGTTCAATATCCACGGTTGTCTACGGCTGGAATGCAAATATAGTTGAATCCAAAACCTAAATAAGCAGAGCAAACAAAAATTATTATAAAAGCTGTAGCCAACTGACCTCTCATCTTGTCAGTGAATCGAGGGGATAAATTCTTAGGGTCCTGCATGTACTTGGATCAAGGCTTATGGTACTCCAGTAAATTTAAGCAGATAAAAAAGGATGGAGAAATTGGCAATGATAATAGAACCATCGCTTGGAATGAATATGAAATAGGCATGTACTGAGAGGCCTTTCATTTTTTTTATCCTTGCTGTTATTCCTCATAAGATAATTTTTTTTGAGCATCACCGGAGCTTTATATTACTCATGAGCAGGGTTACAGTCATCATGGGCGATATCTCGCAATCCCGGTGGAGTTACAATTCCTCATAAGATAATTGTGATGTATGACTTGTCATAGTATGTTTATTTTTTAAAAAAAATAGCATGTTTATTTGATAAACTCTTGCAGCCTAAATAATAAAATCCAAAATCTAAACTCTTCGTGGCTGTATGGTGTTAACTCTTAGATGAGCTCTGCTACAAAAATCTAAATCATACTTGATCAAAACCAAAATTGTCAAATACTTAACTTGGACGACAATTGTCAACTGCAGAAACAGTTGGCCACTGCCGTCAGCTACGATCGACATTGATTAAACACACTTAATATATTATTGTTTCAGACAATAGGTCGTGCCCAGAGGACCATCATTCCATCAGCTTTTAATGGCATCAGCAAACAGCTGGACCTCTTTAGCATCCCACTCAAGAGTAAGAAGTATTAAAAGTATTAAAACAGCATTCAAGCAGCAACCACATAAGTAAAATCTGTTAGATACTACCAATGATCTCTGCTTCGAATTTCTGTGGTGATTTGTTTCTCAGGATTAACATATCGATATTTATTTGAAAGGTTCTATCTAGATTTAGACACAAGACATTGGATAACTAATAACTATTCCTGATAACGTCTGTCATTGAGACTTTCTAAGTTACAGAAAACAATTTCTTCATTTATCCTCGACTGTCAAACACCAGGACTCTCAAATCAGATCAGTCCCAACAGAACCTCACATTAGAACAACCCCGGGCGAGGAGCCGGCTCCATCAACCCGCAGCGTGACTCGACCGATCTAACTGGGATGGGTGCGAGCGGAGACATGGATCCGCGGCACGGAGAGGCAGCGTGGTAGGGTCGTGAGCAACACACCTTGTGGTCGGATTCGGAGGCGGAGGTGGAGGCGAGTGCGAGCAGGGCACCGATGGTGAAGGCGAGGCCGAGCAGGAGATGGCGGCCACAGCTCCGGCTCGAACGGAGCAGATCTTGCGCTCGCTCGCATCCTCCGCTCTCCCCGTGTCCTCTGGGCGCCTGAGGATGGCCGGCAGCGGCTGTGACGTCGAGGAGGTAGCGGCCGTCGTCGTTGTCCAAGGAGAGGTCAGCAGTGATGAGGGAGGTGAATGCGTAGTCGTCTCCTGACTCCGCGGCGCGGAGACTCCGTGGTCGCAACAAGATTTCCTTTTCTTGCTCGCTCCTTTCCTTTTTCTCGCCCGCCGGTTGGACAGAGTGGGAGGTGGGATCGCATGGGAGGGTGGCAGACGGACGACCCAAAAGCCTCAAAAAAAAAAAAAAATGTCCACATTTCGTTCTTTTTAGTTGTAAGAGAAGGTGATTAGGATGAAATATTTCTTTTAAAAGATAAATATAGAGGTCCATGATTACGGATAGTCTTATCACCAACTCGACCCTGCTATCGCTTACCACTGCAGATCGAAAAGCACTTGCAATCTTGTCAAATCGTGACAGGAAAGCCGCTGCCGCTGCCGCTGCATCACGTATGAAACCGGGAAAGCGAAAAGGGCGAGACAGCGTCGCCCGGCTTCCGGCCACAGAGCAAACGCGACGGATTATTCGCCGGATGGGATGCAAATGCAAGGGCGGTGCCAACGCGGGAGCTCACGTTCACAGACGCGTCGAAATCAGACGAAACCGTCGCGCATCCGCGGCCGGGCCTACGGAATTGAGAGCGTCTGAACGCGGACGGCGGCGGCTTGGCTGTACATTTGAAGAGCGAGCGCGACTGGTTGGGACAATTGATCAAGTCTGGAGCGTTCGCGGGGAAATGACCATGCTGTCCGTGTTCCATCCACAGACCTGCAACTCGTTTGTGTTGACTTGCAATGTTGGCTTAGGCATCCAAGTCAAATTAAAGTATAATCTCGCACGTTTAACATGGCCCGGTGATCTTGAAAGGCTTTCGACAGATATCAATATGACGGTTGCAGTCTGCCCTAAATACACAAGGCAAGGATTCTGATCTTTGTGATCTGGATTTACGATGCTGGGTATGTTTGTGATTTTTGAGGTCGAGCTCATGGTGATGTGTCGAGGAGGATGGTAGAGTATAACCAACGGATTCAAATTTAGGTAGTGTTTAGTTTGAAAGACCAAGTGGGATGGGATGGGAACGGCTTATTTTTGTAGGTGTTTGGTTGACAGACTTGTAGAGTCAAGGACATCCCACCCAGAATATTTCATGGAATGTGAGGCAAACTCATCCCATAAAAAACAATGGACTGGCTTGTCCCACTTTCGTGTCGTGCTTCTCCGTTTCTTCCTCTGCTCCTCTGTGGTTGCGTGACTGTGCGAAGATCTGGTGGCAACGACAATCGGGCAGACGCAGGAGAGCTCCTAGCGTCCTCGGCGTAGGCGAGCTCCCCGCCACGGAGGTCCCCACTGTGGGCCCTCTCGGCGCAGAGATCCTAGCCTGGCGTGAGCTCCCTTGGCCAGAGAGTTCCTAGCGCAGAGGACCCGGGGTGGGTAGGCCCCTAGCATGGAGGTCCTCGACACAGGCAAGGCCCCTAGCGTGAGCTCTGGGGCTAGCCTAGGCGTCGGGCAGCGCGCGGCCAGGCTCACCGGCGGGGTGGCATGGGGCAGCACGTGGCGAAGGCAGGGTGTGGCAGTGCTCGTTGACGGAGCCACCGCAGTGCGCTGGGCGGCGGTTGAGACGAGAGAGATAATGAGAGAGACTAAGAAAAAAATAAAAAAATGATGAATGGGTCCCACTTATTAGTGGCTGATCACATTTTTTATGTCCTTGCGCCAAAGAGAAAATGGGTTGGTCTGATCCCTCGTTAACTAAACAGAAAATGAAGTTATCCCGTGCCACAAATCAGAGATAGGACCATCCCACCCCACCTTGTCTCTCGACGAAACACTACCTATAGCCAATGACAAAAGAAGAGATTTAGCAACACCATTGACAAACGGATGACTTCTCGGGGATACGCTCCAATCAAGCCGTTTTGCGGAGTGGTCACTGGTCAATACTCTTAATTTTTTTTTGAAATAAAGTAATCTTATCTCTACCACCTAAAAATTAGGTAGAGGGTTCGTCCACCTCCACCAAATATGGAACCGAGAGTCCGACGCCCACCCCCAGGCTCGGTTACGGTGCATGCCAACCGAGAGTCTCCCATACGGAACTGAGGGTCCGAGAACGGATATGCATGGTATACGGGCCGGGTCGTCGCGTCGCGTGCCTCGTTGATCAATCTCAATATGTGGAGCATGGGGGATTGGGGGCTCATCGGCCATTTCAACGCCGTTGACGCTACCATCGGTGTCAGCTTGCCTTGGACTTGCACCACCTGGCGGCGACGGGCTAGGTAGACGAGCAGGTTGGCGAGGCAGACAATGAAAGTAGAAGTTGTGGAGCTTCCCTCTTTTGAGGTTGTTAGCGATCCAGGGGTGGCGGTCGCCAGCTGGTGACCCGGTGCACAGCGGCGACGAGCGCGGAGCTAACCAAGAAGCCAAGCGACAAAGTGATGAGGAACAACCCCGTGTTCATATGGTCATCATGCCCTTATTGAGGCGCTCGCGGAGGAATAAATCGAGTTGGCCGATGTAGGTGAATGCTTCGCCGGTGCCCACCAGGAAGAAACTGCGGGATCGATGAGCCAAAACACGTACATGGGCACCACGCCTCCGACGAGGATGGAGGACGCGCGCGCCACAGGGAGGTGCCTAATCAATCTAATAATCTCGGTGAGTGCGGCGCCGGCCATGGCGACCACGCAGAGGGCCAAGCCAATGGCGATCCGTCCGCTACAGCAAGGTGAGACTGTGCGGGTGACCGCTGACGCGGTGCGCCACGGGCACCATGACACAGTCGTAGACAGGGACGATGAGCAGGATGGAGCCGATGAAGAAGACGGTGAGCGAGCATGCCGGGATCTTGAAGGAGGTGCCGATGTGGCAGTCCATGGTAGTGGCCTGCGATAGCGAGAAGGTGGTTGTCGCGGGGCTGGAACCGCGGCAAGCATTGTTGTTTGAGTCGGTGTTAGAGTATGTGTCTCCGGTGGCTCGGGTGGACTCAAGAACACAAAAATCACAGAGAGGACGCAATGGTTTATCCTGGTTCGGGCCGATCGATGCCCTACGTCCAGCAGCTAATGATCCTTATACTCAAGAGCACCCAAAATCGGGGGTTACAACAGAGTGTAAGAGAGGTTTGGTAGGGGGTTATCTCGATTCTAATCCTATGGTTGTCTTGCCGCCGCTGGAGCCTTCCCCCTTGTCGGAGAGGAGGAAGACGACGGATGCGGTGGAGGAGCTCTTGGTGCCCCTCTTTGGGTTGCCCTGCTGTCGGTGCTGAGCAGCAGTGGATCGATGAGGAATGGAATGATCTGTCTCGGATCGTCCCCCCCTCTAGGATCCGACCTCCCGTTATATTCCGAGGTAGGACGGGTACATGGCGGTTTTAGGGGGATGAGTCTATGGTCTACATGCGTCGGAGTCCAGGAGGGTCTTGCAGCGGTGCTCTGTCGACCGTCGCGGTGTCATGGAGCCGATGAAGCCTTGGGCGTCGTTCGGCTGCTCTGCTCTGACACTCTGCGTGTTAGGCTGTTGTCAGCTTAGACCGACCTACCCCAGGTGCGCCTTCGGGAGTCTTCTTGGTGGCGAAGGAAGTCGGATCCAGAGGTTGACACTCGAGTCCGGAAGCCCTCGAGCTCCTGGAGGCCACGGAGGAGTTTGTCTTCTTGTGCCACGCCCTATGCGTGACCCTATCAGGAGAATGGCCGACAAAGCCACGCGCAAGGGGCAGCGCCTGGGAGCCCCCGAGCCTCGGTGGCTCGAGGCGTGTCTTCTTGCGCCCGAGCCTTGACTGACATTGGAGGCTGGGAAAGGACCAAGGGTTAAGTCCAGGCTCTCGTCAATTGGGAGCCTGGGGCTCGGGTGAGCCTCCGAGTCCTAAGTAGAGGCGGCGGACGTACTCGGGCTCGGCCTAATTCCTTAGTCCGAGGGTGCGTGCGAGCGTACCCGATGGGGATAACCTCGAGCCCCCGAGCGATCCCGAAAGGGTCGTTCGGGGGTCTCTTGGTAGGGAACCTTTGATCCCGAGGCTTATTGGTGGCCGCCCTGATGGGCAGAGATGACAATCGTTCGTCATCGACACCTAATGAGTCGTCGAGCCGATCATTTATTTAACAGGCCATATGGAGCTTCGTGGCTGTGGGGGCGTATGCGAGAGTAGATGGAAAGATAATAGGGTTTCATATAAAAAACTTAATAAAAAGTGAATATCTCAATAAAATTAGTAGTTTAGGGTTCCCAATATAAATTTGTGTATTAGTTTTTTTTGAAAATAATTAAATTTGTCATCGTAGATTTTTTTTGAGCAGATTTGTCATCGTAGATGTGCGTGAGCTGGACATATGCCTAGTAATTTCAAAAACGATGCGAAGCTTCTTCTAGAAGCAAAGCAAAACATTATAACCGGTCGGCCCGCCAAAGCCAAGGCAACGAATAAACGGGCAGTGCTCGGTAGCGGACAATTATTGTAGTCGTGGGCAGCAAAGCAACCGGACCACCGCCGTCCTTGCTCACTTGGCTGCTCGGCATTTGGACCAAGGATGAAAAACGAACGGAAATATCCTGAACCGAACCGTATCGTTTTCTGTATTTTATCTAATTGAATTCATATTTTTATGTCCGACTTTATCGTTTTCGCTTTCGTTTTCGTATTTTAAATGTAAAAGTAGAAAATGGTTTAGACATTTTCCGACCGTTTCCGACCGTTTTCTACTTTTCTACTTTTAATTCAGAATATCCCGAATTCAAAATTCAGTTTAAATCGAATTTTGTTATCAATCATTACTGTCCAGGCAACTAGGCAAAGGCAAGTGTGGAGCACTGATGTCCATTGGCCGCATTATATAGGCAGCTCACCCCGTCGCGCCTCCCTCAGTCGTCGAGGCAGGACTAATCACCTCGCACGGTGTTGTATACTTGCATGGCTGCATCTGGCTTCACGCGGCGCTGCTGTTACATTGCATGTGACTGGATCGACTAAAAGAGAGAGAGAGCTAGATGGGCCAGACGTTGTTGCTATCCTTTCTAGTCTAGTACCGATGACATCTCAAATTTTCCTCTTTTTTCTTTTTTTTCTTTTCTTTTTTTCTCTTGTCAAATAAACCAAATTGATAAGTCCGCTCTCTTGCACTCGAAATTTGCCACGATGGCATTTGTTAATTGTTATGCATTGTGGATCGGTATTCCGTATTGAATTTTCGTATACCGACCGTGTTCGACATAATTTTGCTCGAATAGGTTCATTTTCGAAATTCTCGATATTCCGTAAGTTCATGTTTGTTTTCATGTCAGCTTTACCGTTTTCGCTTTCATTTTCGTATTCAAATGTAAAAGTAGAAAATGGTTAAAGAGTTTTCCGACCATTAATTTTGACGCCGGCCGCTCGCTACCGGAAGTCCGGAACGGGGTTATAAAAGTCAACAGCCTCCGCCCACCACCCCTGTCTGCTACGCTACGCTAAGCTAAGCTAAAGGTAACGCCACCCGCCTGATCGGTCGATCCCCACCTCCCGGCGCCTCCTCCTCCTCCACCTCCTCACCCCCGGCGCGGCGTTCTATGGCCTACACCTCCTCCTTCCACCTCCCCAAGCACCTCCTCCTCCCCAGCTCCCGCCGGACAAGGCACAGGCCCTCTTCCTTCGTCCCCGTCTCCGCGGCGGCCAAGATCAACGGCTGCGTGAACGGCCATCACGCGCCCGAGAAGCCGGCGCCCAACGGCAAGGCACCACAATACATCAACGGCCACGGCAAGAAGAAGGGCGTCAACGGGCACGTCAACGGGCAGGGCGGCAAGAAGGGCGTCAACGGGCATACGGACCGGATCCACCTCTCGGTGAGCCCGGGCGGCGGGGGCGAGGGCCGCCAGGACGGCTCGGGCCTCCGCGTGGCGTTCCAGGGCGCGCCGGGCGCCTACAGCGAGTTCGCGGCCAAGACGGCGCTGCCCGGGTGCGAGACGGTCCCGTGCCGCGCGTTCGCGGACGCGCTGTCGGCCGTGGAGCGCGGCGCCGCCGACCGCGCCGTCCTCCCCGTGGAGTCCACCATGGAGGGAACCACGCTGCGCAACTACGACCTGCTGCTGCGGCACGGCCTGGTGGTGGTGCAGGAGATCAACCTCTTCGTGCACTACTGCCTGCTCGCCATGCCCGGGGTGCGCGCCGCCGAGGTGCGCCGCGTCATCAGCCACCCGATGGCGCTGGCGCACTGCGGCCGCGCGCTGGCGCGGCTCGGGGTGGACCCGGAGCCCGTGGAGGACACGGCGGGCGCCGTCGAGATGCTGCGCTCCGAACGGATGCTCGACACCGCCGCCATCGCCAGCCCGCGCGCCGCCGACCTGTACGGCCTCGACGTCCTCGCGCACGGGCTGCAGGACGAGTCCTGGAACGTCACGCGCTTCCTGCTCCTCTCCAGGCCGCCCGTCGTGCTGCCCGTGGACGCCGCCGCCGCGGGCGCCAAGACCAGCATGGTGGTCGCGCACCGGGGCGGCTCCATGATGGTGGTGCTCAAGGTGCTCTCCGCCTTCTCCTCCCGCAACATTAACCTCACCAAGCTGGAGGTCATCAACAACGACGGCGCCGCTGCCGACGCCGGATCTGGTGCGCGCCCGCCGGTGATGATCCTGGACACGAGCGCCCGGGGCGCGCCCACGCTGCGCGCGTTCCCGCACGTCCTGTACGTGGACTGCGAGGGCGCGGCGCACGACCCGCGCGTCCGCGAGGCCATCCAGGAGATCGAGACGTTCGCCGTCTTCGTGCGCGTGCTTGGCTGCTACGCCGCCGACTCCACCGTCTACGACCTGCAGTGAGTGGGGGGCAGTTCAGGATCAGCATCGTAATGGTGAACCAGAGCAGTCGGACTTAGCTAGCCTGTTTGCCGTGATTTCGCTGTTAATTGGACGAAGCTGTCAGATCTAACTAGTAGTAGTATTCAGAAACCAGCTTTCGGTTAGATTAGTTGCTTGCTGCTGCGTAATTTTTGTACAGATGCAATAAGAATCTTCCTATTACCACTGGATTAGGTTGAAGCATGGTGATGATGCCAGCTGAAGGATGTTTCTACTTTCTACTAAAGATGTATTTCATGACTGGATTCTCTCTTGTAAATTTCTCGTGGTCTACTTAATGAAACACGTACTAATAAGCACGTTTTTGCAAAAAAAAAAAACCCCTCGTGCTAGGTTTTGCTACAAACTTTCATTCTGCTATTGCTGCGCTAGGATGTTGAGAATCGAAATCATGTAATGTAATGTTTTCACTTTTCAGCACTGAACTTTCTGAGTTGATATGCAGATCTACTGATGTGCTTTACAAAAGCACGTGGAGTTGAACAATTTCCCACCACAAGAACTCACGTCACCCCGTAATGTTTGGAAACAAGCCAACAATATGTTAAGGCCGCCACGAGCTCAACGATTCTCTGCTTAGCGACTAGTATACCGTTTCTAATCTTTTTCGCAGCTGATCTGGACTAATTTTTTTAGCCGCCAGCAGTGAGCCATTCTTGTCGGTCTCCTGGCTCGGTTGGGGACTCTGACGAATTTCTGAGTCCAATGGAAGTGGGGCCGTGTTTAGATGCCGATTCGGCACCCCGGAATCGGCACTGCGCGCTACAGTGTTCCTACAGTGTTCCTGTCGGAACACTGTAGCGCGTTTTGTTTGTTAGTGCAAAAAATTATCCAAATATTGATTAATTAGACTCTAAATGTTCGTCTCGCAAAGTACAACAAAACTGTGCAATTAGTTTTTGATTTCATCTACATTCAGTACTCCATGCATTTGCCGGCATTTTGATGTGATGGGGAATCTCCTTTTTGCATAGTGGAATTTGGGTGTTGAATTTGGGAACTAAACAAGGCCTGGGTGAGGGCTCTGTGCAGGGATCCCGAATCCCCCGGCCGGAATCTTGTGCAGCTGCAGCACCCGGGAATCTGTAAACTACTACTGTACTACTCCGTACTTTGTCTATTTTGTGCGAGATGATTGGAGCACCCCCGTGGTTTCGTAGACGTGTTATCGTGTGATTCGATTTCAGAATCACTCTACGGAGCAGTCGTGCTCGCACAGTCGCAAGTAAGGCCGGTGGTCCCGTCTCCCGTGCTTGTGGGGCCGGCTGGCTGCTAGGAGTAGGTAGTGCGCCGTGGTAGCGTCCAGCACTACCATCCACGGCACATGCTATGTTTACTGACAAGGGAAAGAAAAATCTGACCAAACATGCCTCTCGGTGATAAGTGCGTGTCCTGATCCTCTGCACCATATAAGGGCCGGTTTAGGCCTTGTTTTGATGCACCCTAAAAGTTGAAATTTTTTCACTCTCTCCATTACATCAATCTTTAGACCCATGCATAAAGTAGTAAATGTAGGTAAAAAAATAACTAATTACACAGTTTAGTTGGAAATCACGAGATGAATCTTTTGAGCCTAGTTGGTCCGCAATTGGACAATATTTGCCAAATAAGACGAAACTAGTACTATTTATCGGGTTGAAATTTTTTTCAATCTAAACGAGGCCTTAGTTGCTAAAAATTTGGCAAAATGACACTGTAATAAATTTCGTTGTTATTTGGTAATTAGTGTCTAATCATGGTCTAATTAGGCTTAAAAGATTCGTCTCGTCCATTTCGTCTAAACTGTGTAATTAATTTTATTTTTTATCTATATTTAATGCTTCATGCATGCGTCAAAGATTCGATGTGACGAAGAATGTTTAAAAGTTTTGCAAAATTTTTTACAACTAAACAGGGTCTAAGATAATCGGACCCATGCCCTGATTCCACTGCAGCCACAAGAAAAGGACGGTAGTAAAAGTTCCAGCCCTAACCAATTTCGCCTCTCCTCCGAATGTGCGAAATTTTCACATGTCTAGTGCAGCGTAGTAGTGTACTCCATCCGTTCTAAAATAACTGTCGTTTTTGTTCCTAAGAAATAACTTTGACTAAATGTACTTTAAAAAATATTAATATTTATGGTACATAATTAGTATCATCGGAAAGATCTTTAAATCTAGTTTTTTAACAAATTTATTTAGAGATACAAATATTACACGTATTTTTTACAAATCGAGTTAAACTTGTAACGTAAAACCCAAAATGACAGTTAATTTGGGATGGAGAGAGTACTGTACTCGAAGTTAGGCGCGGAGCACAGCGCATGTGCCGTGTGCGTGGTCACGTCTAGTCCAGGGAACGGACGCGCGTCGTGTCACACAGGTCGGTCGCGAGCTCTTCCAAGAATTGAGCTTTCGAACACGACAGGCTTGGTGCTTTCCGCCCCGCCGCCCCCCACTCCCTCCCCCCACCCCCCCCCCCCCCCCACCCCCCGTAGCTGTAGCTTACCGTTTCCCTTTGACACCGACAACTTATCAGGGGAAGAAGGCCTTCTTTAGATACCTAAATTCACCCCCAAATTTCACTATGCAAAAAGAAGATTCCCCATCACATCAAAATATCAGCATATATATGGAGTACTAAATGTAGATGAAATCAAAAACTAATTGCACAGTTTTGTTGTACTTTGCGAGACGAATATTTTAAGCCTAATTAATTATTATTTGGACAATTATTACCAAATAAAAACAAAATTACTACAGTGTGACATAATACTTACTATGCAAAATTTGGTTGCTAAATTTAGCATCTAAACAAGGCCGAAGAGAGGACGAGGAGCGGACGCCCAAGCCCAAAGATCTGCTGCAGCTACAGTGCAGACCTGGTCCATGGAGTGGAATATGTACCCGATTGCTGAGAGCGGCCTCAGCCTTGCCGGACGGTGCGCGATGCATTCACCCACATGCCACACGTCCTGGTCTGGAGCCAACCGATCGCCAACTGCCTTTCTTGCGGGGCTTTTTTTACCTGCACCATGCACGAAGCAGGTCACAACGCGCCGAATGGGCAGAGTTTTTTTTTTCTAAGACCGTGACTTGCCTGTTGTTGGATTCCTATCATGCAGGGCACGGAGGTGGGGAGTGTGCCACCACGGGCCCCACGGCTGAATGATTCTGCTCTCCTGTGAAGCTGGAGGGGTGGAAATCCGGCCTCTGCGTCCTGAATCATGTGCAACCACCGGCGTGCAAAGCTCGGTCAAGGTTCGTTATCATTGCGCTTCTTCGCTGCACCAATCTTTAATACTCTCCGTGCAGAAAAGAATGTAATTATAGAATTAGTTAAACTAGCTTAAGTTTGATTAAGTTTACAGTAAATAATATTAACATTTATTACTCTAAATAAATTTATTATAAAAATATATTCTATAACTAATTTAATGGTGTTTATTTTGTCTTATGGGTGTTTGTACTTTTTCCAAGAATCGAGTTTTCGAACGTGGGTCTTGTTTAGATTGAAGAAAATTTCAACCCGATAAATAGTATCACTTTCGTCTTATTTGGCAAATATTGTCCAATCATAGACCAACTAGGCTCAAAAGATGCATCTCGTGATTTCTAACTAAACTGTATAATTAGTTATTTTTTTACCTACATTTAATACTCCATGTAAGCGGCTAAAAATTGATGTGATAGAGAGAGTGAAAAAACTTTGAGGGAAACTAAACAAGGCCGTGATGCCAAAGCTACACGAACACGACAGGCTTGGTGCTTTCCGCCCCGTAGCTGTCTGTAGCTTACCGTTTCCCTGCTCCGACACCGAGAGGCGAGAGCTTATCAGGGGAAAGAGAGGACGAGGAGCGGACGCCCAAGCCCAAAGATCTGCTGCAGCTGCAGCTGCAGCTGCAGACCGGAGTGGAATATGTACCCGAGCGATGCGTCCACCCACATGCCACATGGCCTGGTCCGGAGCCAACCGATCGCCAACTGCCGTTTGGCTCTTGCGGGGCTTTTTTACCTGCACCGTGCCGTGCGTGCATGCACGAGGCAGGTCAGAACAAGCCGAATGGGCAGAGTTTTTTTTTTCTGCGACCGTGACTTGCCTGTTGTTGGATTCCTATCACGCAGGGAGGTGGGGAGAGTTTGGCACCACGGACCTCACGGTCACGGCTGAATGATTATGAATACCTGCTCTCCTGTGAAGCTGGAGGAGTGGGAATCCGCCGGCAATCCGGCCTCTGGGTCCTGAATCATGTGCAACCATCGGCGTGCAAAGCTCTGTCAAGGTTCATTATCATTGCGCTTCTTCGCTGCACTAATCTTTCGGCCATGTTTGGATACAAAGTATTTTTAAAAGTATTAGAGAAATGCTATAGTTTTACAAAATACTTTGGTTTTTAAAAATTACTAGGTGTTTGGATGCGACAAATCTTAGTCTCTAAAACCATGGTTTTGTTAAAACTATAGTCTTTTTGGAGTTTTAGAAACTTCACTCATGATTTTTTTTCTAAACCATAGTTTTATATCTCTTTGGCTTATTTTTTTCACGATCGGGGAATATAACCCGTTTTCATTAAGCAGAGTGAATTACACGACATAGCTACGAGAGAGCCCTCGTAGCACAAGTTACAAACCACAGAGCAAGTGGTGAGTGACCTAGAATAAACAGACAGGAAAAAGAAAAATAAAGAGCGACAACCTCCACCACCCTAGACCTATCAACTGAGCCTGCAGAAAAAAGGATACAACAATGCAATGGTTGCCTATGCAAAGACAAAGCCGAGGTGGCAAAGCATCCACCCAGAGAACGAGCATCCAGCGGCAACGGCGGCAAAGCATCCACCAATGAAGACCAAGCGACCACGGCGACAAAGCATCCGCCAAGAATTTGGCTAGCACACTCTCGGTAGCAAAGCATCTACCAGAGAGGGGGCCAAAGAGCCGGTGGCGGCAAAGCATCTGCCAAGGTTCCACAGACGACCAAGCATCCGTCGAGAGAGAAGACGCCTCCTATGGCAAAGCATCCGCAAGGAGGGGCAGCCATGACACTCTCAGCAGCAAAACATCTGCCAAAGAGGCGGCCAACGACAACGACGGCAAAGCATCCGCCAGTAACGACGCCGGCGAGGTCAAGTGCAGTAGGACAATCCATTGCAGTGGAACCCACATAGCAGACAGCCACAGTTAAGAACTTCACCAACAACTGGCGGCACGACGGGACCACGGACATCGACGAAGACATGGGGAATAAACGAATAGCCGTTAGTGCTCTAGCGAGGGTAGTGGGCGATGGGCTGCAGCAGTGCTCCAACAATGCCTTCAAGAAGGATATTGACATCCGCAGATGCCAACCACGCTGGTAGAAGCACACGAGTAGGACTTTCGACCCCATCCTGCTCCAGATGAAGAAGCTACGACGATGCCTCCAAGGAGGTAGATGACGCACGCTGTGCCACCGCCGCCGGCCCGAAAGAACCG
The DNA here is from genome assembly GCA_022457205.1 of Saccharum spontaneum. Classification (NCBI taxonomy): domain Eukaryota; kingdom Viridiplantae; phylum Streptophyta; class Magnoliopsida; order Poales; family Poaceae; genus Saccharum; species Saccharum spontaneum. Next base: position 68,577,961 of record CM039581.1, on the reverse strand, counting down.
AGCAGGGTTTTCACCCAGCTTCTTTCAAGTCCGCGGATGCAGGCCACTCGTGGCACCCGAAGCTGCGACAACGATGACAAATGGTTGAAGCCGCTGGCACAGGCGCAAAGACTACAGCACCCTCCACCCCACCACAACACTGGCTTGTAGCCCACCGGCTGCCGGCACCACGGCCACCAGGAGTGGACGCCGTGCGCCGTCAAGGAAAGGTTGGTCAGGGAGCAAGCGTGTGCCCCCGCTGTTCCCTGCCGCCCCAGCCCTGGCTGAGAGCATGGGGGCCATGGCAGGCCAACCGCAGGCCCGGATCCGCGCGGCCCTGGTAGCTAGGTTTGTCGAGCGTATCCGTGTCAAGGGAGGAAAGCCGGGCCACCGCACAGCTAGTGCTGGCTTCGACGTCCACGGCCGCGGACGTACCCCCGAGCCGAGAAGCCGAGAGGGAAGGCGCCAGGCCCCCAAGCCGAGGAGAATCCCGACCGCCCGGGCCTCGCCATCGCAGATCCATCGAGGAGGAGGCCAGATCGAGGCCGCCGGAGAAGCACCGTGGAAGAGTCAAGGTGGTGGAGGATTGGGAGGGGGAGAGAGAGGTGGGGGAGGGGGGAGGCTGCGGCGGGCACCTTTTTTTAGGCCACCATGGGCCGCGGCTGCCGCACGCCAGTGGGCGGCGACGACGGCCGGAGGGGAGGGCCGGTAGGGGGGCCCTAGGACGCCGCGGCAGTCGCCCCCCGAGTCGCCCCAAGGGAGCGCTTGGGGGAAGGGAAAAAATCGTCCGATAGACTCTCTTAGGCTTATAAAACCACAGTTTTGTGACACTACAATTTTCAAAAACCGCATCATCCAAACAAGCCCTGTATAGTATTTTTCTGAAGAACCTGTCGATTTGATACTCGGGTGCCTTCAAGCCTATGGGCAACCAAGTGCTTTGGAGCATTACAACACCTGATGATTAGGATGGAGAGAGGAACAGAGTGAGCCACATATCACCTGATTTTGATACCAACAGTTAAAAAATCAGATGGCCTAAAGATTGCAAATATATTCAGAACAACAATAAACTACTGGACATATGTAACACTATGTTATTAGAATATGACGGATGAGATTCAAAATATATGAATCCAACATCTGATAGAATCAAAATTAAGTAAATAAACAGATAACAGAACAACTGAAAAAAAAAACCAAAAACCAGATACTAAACACATGACTAAAGAATAAAGATACTAAGGGCTAGTTTGGATAGAGCCCTGGCCTGGGAGCTCTAGACCAGGCATGTGCATCCAACCCCAGGCAGTAAAATATAGACGCCTGGGATTGATGTCTGGACCAGACATGATTTCTAGGTTTGCATCCAAACAGTCCCTAAATACACATCTTAAATTAGTTCAGAAGATGTTGTAAGTCAAACACAAAGGACCATATATTACCAAATAAATTTTGCATGAGTGGAAGACCCCAAAATAAATAAAACAAGATTCCCAAAACCAAAAACTTTAGATCCAAATGGACATCTAATCAAATACAAATATAAGATCTACAATAGATAGAAGGAAGTGTTGACAACAAAAAATGTCTAGTTCCAGGAAATCTAGGAAAACTGGCTAGGCCAGTTTGGGTAAGTTTATTAAACTACACTGTGAAGTTCACCATTGCGTTTCTCTGGTCGAGACGATCGAAATGTATGTATAGAACGTCCAAGTTAGAGTTCAGGTGAGGAAATTACAGCTTCGGAAAAATTCACGCCCGTGGAAACCGATCAGGTTGGTTTTGGCCACTTAGTCCAAGTTAGGTGTTGTATTTTTGACACAAGAATTGTGTGTTTTGAATCCTATTGGTGCAAGACCTTCCTACCCTGTACTTAACAAGACACAACCGATTGAGTTGATCTAATCGCGCAAATCAATTTACACATTTACTCTTTAACAAGTTTTTCTATTTTGCCCTACGTCTTCACCCCTGCTTGTTGTTCGTCCTCTAATGGTGACCGCTGATAGCGCCCTAGGTTTGCTAGCCAACCTACGACAACCCGATGATGTCCATGCCTTGAATTGAAGGGTCCCTCTCGGACAAGAGTTTTGATGATTAATGTGCTAGTTTGCTCGAACACTAGTCGTTTGTCATCACATAAAAAAAGAGACAGATACTCTTTACCGGTTTGCTCGTAAACCTAGCCATTTTTACCATCCACGCAAAGGTAGTTATAGTTCTTGGACAAAACTTAGGAAAATTGTCCAAGCTAGTTTCATATTCCGACTAGCCAGTTTTTGCAGAAATATGCGTGTTCTAGCACTTGTGGTGTGAGAATGTAATTATGCAAACACACTTTTTATGATTCCAATGGGGATAATTGCTTTGGTTATATCTTGTAGCCGGATTTTTTTGCCCTAACCAATTGCTTAATTGGTCAATTATCATTTGTCTCGCCATCACCATTGTATCCGGCCAGAAAAGGCCAATTGCATCTGTGACTGATCAACCACAATCTTGCTTGTTGTTATGTTACTTTCTACTATTGCTAATTTCCACTGTGAAGATTAGCCCATATAAAAGGAAGCAATCGGGTGGTTCAAGACCTATTGATGAGCATGGAGACGTATCAGGGTACTATGCCACAGTATTACTCCACCATGACCAAGGTACATTATCCAAATGTTTCTAATGGTTATTTTGCAAGTGCCTCAGATTATGATGATGTTGCTAGACCTATTAGTGAGAATGTTGCATCATGTAGTCATTATTTGGATAATGATTTAAATTATGAAACTATGGTTCTAAATTGTTTGCTTAAAAGCTAATGTCAGCTATGTGTGTCATCAAAGCCAGAATAATAAAATAAAAACTAAAATTGATCAATCTAGTAGCGTCCGACCATAGATCAGCGTTTTGCGTATAGAGAATCAGAGGGGCAGAAAATGGGACACAGATTTATATTGGTTCAACTACGATATACCATAAATCCAGTGGAGAATAGCTTCTCTATGCATGTTGCGCTCGGTTGTAGGAGTGCCGATGATGAGAGGGTTGATTGCTAAGAGCTAAGATGACAATATAGGGACCCTAACCCTCCTTATACAGTCTGGAGGATAGTGTTTACATCAATAGCCCTGATCATATCTGGTCGTTTCCTAGTTTGTTATAAGGAATACGGGATCAGGATCCGAATGGACCTCTTTATAGATGGATTGACTTATAAGAATATATAGCACATGCCTTATCCGCCTAGTAGTCTAAATGCCCCGTTTGGTTTTGACCTCCTACATAGCCTACTCTGTCTACTCCATTCTAGTTGGGCTATTTTCCTTGCCGTGAGGATATCCAAGGCCCATCGTAATGACATCTTCATGCAGTGAGTCCCATAAAAACTTTAGGATTTAGCTTGGCTACATCCTCATTCCTGAGTGTAATATCAGGAACTACAGTGCTAGAGCATACTACGCATCAGTGGTAGTATAATTCCTACAAGGATTTAATAATGATCATAACATACAATTTTGCCATTTAGAACAAGTCTCGAATATTTCTTCTTCTTGAAGGTATGCATATTAGTGTAACTGAAATCATGTGCATATGGATTTACTACGTGTAAACAAGTAGCAAGGTGCAAAAAGATGGTTTCTGGTAAGAACCATCCTTGCATTTTCAGGATTTAATTATGATATACACAAATTTTCAAAATTAACAATAGCGTTTATTCATCCCAAAAGTTCATCATGCTAGCAAAAACAATTATGAGACTCTCGCAGCCGCCGCTCTGCGACTCGCGACACGCTCGCCCTAGCACCGCCGCCTCCACATCCACCACCGTTGGTCCCCCTCCCTTCCACCTCCGGCGTCTCGCTGGAGGTCGAGGGAGTGGGAATCCATTGTTTTTATAAGTTTTTCAGTAGATCAAGTTTTTTAGGGTTAGAGCCTCTCCATGCCAAGTTTCTGGGTACGAGGGATTTATCTCCTCCTCTTCCTCTCCGGTGACGGCGAGGGGGCAGGATGGATTCGTTTTCTTCATGGTATCTCTGTTGAAGATGAGGGCGACAATGGTGTCAGCAACTTCATCAGCTTGACGACATGGAGACTTGGCTTTCCGGATGGCGACATCAAGACGAAAATGATGTCGCCGCCATAGAATAATTTTCTCTGGTCTCTTCTCCGTTTTGTTGTGGTTAGATCTGACCACGATGAAGGACTAGGGAGAATAAGTTTCATATCAGTCTTCCTTATTCTTCAGTGGTTGAAAGAAGAAGAAGGAAGACACAAGAAAGAAGTTTCTCCACTTCGTCTGCAGGAATGTTGGCCGTCGTTCGTTGGGCATATGTTCTCATGCCTTTTGCCGAGTGCCTGCCTGTGCGGTCATCTATACGAATCGTCATACATGTTTGAAGTTGAGATTTTGGGCTATACAAAACGTGGGTACAATTTAGATGATTAGGTTCTGGATACACTTAGTGTATTCCAGTGTGCTTGTAACGTGATGATGTACTCAACTCTGATTTAATATAATTCTTCTTTTGTCTAAAAAAGGTCGATAAGTCTAAGGTATACATGTTTAAGAGAGATCATAAATATTATACCTTCTAGTGTAATCATGCAAAAAAATTTCTTGCAATTACATGGTATATAATTCATAAGGAGATTGCACTAGCATTTTTAGAATCAAATCTATTGTATAAAATATTAGAATTAATTTACCATTTAATCAGGAAAAGTTATGCAAAACAACATCAATTAAAGTGCAGGTTCATCATCTATATACAAGCTCTTATACATGTGGGATATAAGAACATATTTTTAAATATATGCATAAAACAAAGGATCTTGGTTCAAAAAGTTAAAAGCAGTTGTAAAAAATATTTTTTTGAGAGGTTATATGCAAAATTACCCTAAAATCGTAATTTCCAGTAAGTATAGGTGCTATTCTACAAGAATACAGTACCTATGTGTAATTTCTGAAAGAAAGAAACAAGGCTTAGTATAAATTTCAAATTAATATGAGTCCTTTCTATTTATTTATTTTTTGGATCTTTTCTCTCAGAATTTCTCTTCTCGTGCGCCCCCCCCCCCCCCCCGCCCCTTTTTTTTTACCCGTTTTCTCCCCTGGCCCGTTATGTTCTTTCGGCCGTTTTTACATGCCTTCTGTAACAGGCCTGTCGTGGCCCATTTACATTGGTTGGGGTGCCCGGCAAGGCAGGGCCGAAGCCCGCAGGAGCATAGAGGCTTGAGGGGAGGTGGTTTACGGTGCGCCGATGCGGCGGCATCCGGGTCACACATCAGGGAGTGCTGACTGTTTGCAACGGTGGTCTGGACGCCTGGTGCTAAACCTCGGGTGCTATGATCAGTGGCGGAGCCAGAAACCATGGATAGGGGGGGCCGGTCGAAGAGTTTCAACCATAAAATAACTGAGTGTAGCTTATTTATTTGGATTTTTGTATTATGGATGAACTCATTCAAAGATAAAATACAAATTTGTGTGATTTTGTTGTCCAGAAGTCATCAAAAAATATATGACAAAGCTTTTATTATATCTTTCTAATATAGATTATTGAATTATATATTAGCTAAAAAATTTTTGCTCTGATGTTGGGGGGGGCCATGGCCCCTGCCTGCCCCCCCCTGGCTCCGCCAGTGGCTATGATCGTGTTGGCGACGGCACTGGCGGCAAATTCGGGCCGTGGTGAGTGGTGACACCAACAAGATTTGCTCCAAGGCTGCACGGCGAGTCCGACAAGAAGGAGGCGGCCATGGTCGATTTGTGTATGTGAAGAATCTGAGTCGACTTAAGGCCTTGCGATCAACGGCTGTGAATCGAGGTGTGAGCAAGTGTAGCCAATTGTGTACTACTCTACATCGACATGAGCACTGCGTGTGCCATTGTTTCCTTTTTTTTAACCCAAATACTTCTTTACGGCCGCTCACGCTTTGGCAACTTCGTATTCTCATCCAATCGACCATTTATTTTTATTCTTCCTGCACATCGACTGCATGCTACCTTGCGGTTCAGGCATTCGACCTTCCATCCACAAGGTGGGCCCCACTCATTCAAGCAGATTTTATCCACCGATGCTCTCTGCATTCTCTCTCCAACATTCGTTCTCTCCCTCTCTTGTTAGCCTCGTACACTCATCTGGATCAGGAACGGCGGGGGAGAGCATCAGAGATGCAGAAGTTGGCCGTGTGGTGCGGCGGATGCTGGACACGCGGCGCGGAGGGGAGGTGGATCCGTTGCTGCGCAAACATCTCCCGTGCAGTACGATGTTGGATTTTCTGCAAGCACATGCCATAGTAAAGTTCTATTTTTAATTATAGTGTAGATTGAGACACTCCCTAGTTGTGTGTGTCTATATATATATATATATATATATATATATATATATATATATATATATATATATATATAGAACTATTACTCGGTAGCTGGCTACAGAATACCATATTCTGTAGCCGGGCCGAAACTCGCAAGCCTAAGCGCACCATGGTCACTCGCCTGGCGATGGATTGGTGGTCCCCTTCAGATTAGCATGCATCCATGCATGATTCAATCCCGCTAATCAATTCCGCGTGATTGGCTGCAAACTCGCCTGATTACCGTAGCCAGCCATTTAAAATACCGTAACTATTTTATAGTAAATTCTAGTAACTACTCATCCTGATTATGATATCCAGCCATTTAAAATATCGTAATTATCTATGGTAAATTATAGTAACTACCCATCCCGATTATAGTAAATTTACTATAGGGTTATCTCGAAAGCGTAATGCCTAATTGTGGTAAATAGAAGTTCAATATAAGGAAAGGAACATCAAATCTATCAACAAAAATAGTACACGTTCACCCTGTATGGAAAGGAGTAACTGCAACCTGCATGCATATCGGCGTTAATTGACCTGCATGCATCTGGCGGTAGACCTGCATGCACCCGACGGTAATTAAGCATCGGCCTAATGCCGCATGCAACGCCAGGCTCGACCAGGTGCGCCGGTTACGTGAATCCTGGTGTCCTCGATGGCCTGGCTACAGAATAAGGTATTCTATAGCCAGCTACAGAGTATACTCTCCCTATATATATATATATATATATATATATATATATATATATATATATATATATATATATATATATATATATATATATATAAAACTATTACCCTACAGCTGGCTATAAAATAACTTATTCTGTAGCCACTTTGAGTTACGATAATTGCTATGCTAATTTACGAGATTACAGTAACTCCTTACTATGTGATTTACTATAACATTATGGTAAATATCCTCATATGCTATAGTAATTCAACTATCGTAAATATATACTGACATTGTCGTAAATTAGTATATAAAATTATCGTAAATAGAGGTGGCTACAAAATAACTTATTTTGTAGCTAGCCATAGAGTATACTCTCCCTATATATATATATATATATATATATATATATATATATATATATATATATATATATATATGACCTTACTAATTAGCATCCTGCACTATGAATACTATTCATCACCCTCCGCCGTGGCACCAGTCATCATGTTTTTCCGGCGAGCTATAAGTAACTAGGCCGTATTAAAAAGGGTTGTCATTTTACTTCCTTTAATGGTGCATGCATGGTAGGTAATATTGATGGACCAGTGGCCGTGTACTTTAAAAAAAATACCGGTATTAATGCATTGAGTTGGGTGCATGCACCAATTACGTGGCCACTATTAGAGTTAATCATACGTGTGTTGCCATATGAAGAGGGTGTGGCTACTATTACGTGTGTTGACAAATAATTACTAACACGGTCAAAGATTACTACTTTATTTTTTATTACTGCTATTGTTGTTTCCTTTGATAAATAATTATAGACGGACACATACACAGTAAATTTGGCTAAGGTACTTCAATATCTTTTATTACTACTATAGCATTTGCTTCGATAAAAAAAATTGGACGAACCCTTATGCAAAGTTGGTTGTTCTAATTACCGAGAAGTCCGATATTCAGATGAGGTATTTTTTATTACTATTGTTATTATTTGCTTTGATAAATTATTCCCAGCGATAATTTTTATTACTATTGTTATCTTTTGCTTCGACAAATAATTACTACCATGGTCAAATAATTAGTACAATTATTTTTATTACTGCTATTGTTATTTGTGTTAAGGTACTTCAATATCTTTTATTACTACTATAGCATTTGCTTCGATAAAAAAAATTGGACGAACCCTTATGCAAAGTTGGTTGTTCTAATTACCGAGAAGTCTGATATTCAGATGAGGTATTTTTTATTACTATTGTTATTATTTGCTTTGATAAATTATTCCCAGCGATAATTTTTATTACTATTGTTATCTTTTGCTTCGACAAATAATTACTACCATGGTCAAATAATTAGTACAATTATTTTTATTACTGCTATTGTTATTTGTGTTAGCCAGGTGTCCCATATCCAAATGAGATATGTTTTTATTACTTGTTATCATTTGGGTCAATAAATAATTCCCGACAGGCCCTTGCAGTAAAGTTGGCTATGCTACTTACAATAGTATCATTTGGGTCTATAAATAATTTTGTGCGAGTACCCGGTGTTTTAAAATTGTAAATATTTTATTATGGCGTTCAAAATTTGTAACCCCATAGTAATAAAATAGAATATATTTTATTCTACCATCAAAAGTTTCAAGTTTTTTTTATTTGGCGAACCTTGAGTAGTAAAATCGTTCGGTCTCTAGACAGAGCATTTTTTTATTACTAATAGTATTAATTAGGTCGGTAAATAATTCCGTCCACACCCGCGAGCCGTAAAATTGTTCATCTCTGGGCAGGACATTTTTTATTACTAATAGTACTATTTGGGTTGGTAAATAATTCCAACCACACCCGTGAGCAGTAAAATCTGTTGTGATAGTTACCGAGGCGTCCAATCTCTAGTCAAGGTAATTTTTATTACTAATAATATTAATTAAGTTTATAAATAATTCTTTCCAGATCCGTGAGTAATAAAATTAGCAGCGAAAATCATTGAGACGTCATGCTCCAGGGAGGGTATTTTTTATTACTAACAATATTATTTGGGTCTATAAATAATTCTATTTAGGCCAGCAAGTAGTAAAAATTGGCTGTGATAGTTACAAGTGTATTTTTATTACTAAATAATAGTACTATGGTCTATAAATAATTCCATTCGATCCCATGAGTAATAAAAAATGGATGCCGTAGTTACTAAGACGTCCGATCTCTATGCAAGTATTTCTTGATTACTAAAAGTATCATTTAGGTCTATAAATAATTCCTTCCAAATCCGTGAGTAGTAAAATTGGCAAAGAAAATCACCGTCCAGTCCTCAGGGTCAATGTTTTTTTCTAATTAATTTTTATTTGTTTTCAAATATGACTCCTGGCGTGGACCAAGTGCGGTAAAAGGGAGTTTATAAATGTGTTTCACCTTAGTATCGTAATAATTGAGGAAATACTCAAGTGGTAATTGATTGATTTTTGCAAACATAATTAGTGCTTTAAAATGTTGGAATAAAGACGTAATTAAATTTGTTGTAATAGTCACTCTCGTACAAGTAAATAAATTATCCCTGAGTAAATAAATTATTCTTGATAACCACATTATAAACAAGTCATTTGAACCACACGGATGACCATAGGAATTCATCACGCAAGGATCCACACCTGTGCCTGCATGATCCAATCATGTGCCAATCGCGGGCAGCAACACACATGTCATGGGAAGAACCGAAGAATTCACAAGACAAAACATGTAAATAAATTGTGCGTAGAAGCAGAAATTCATAAGCCTATTCGTAGTCCCGATTCAAACCAAATTCATTGTAATGGTTCTTAGATTCACACACCGTATCTCATTCGTACATTGTATATGGGATCGGGTCCCTAGAAATAATAATAAAAAACATTTGTACAAACGCCTTGTTTAGTTCACCGATTCGGTGAGAGGAACACTGTGCCGAGTTACTGTTCATTTTTTGTTTTTATTTGGTAATAATTGTCCAAACATTGATTAATTAGGATCAAAATGTTCATCTCGCAAAGTACAACAAAACTGTGTAATTAATTTTTGATTTTATCTACATTTAGTACTCCATGCATGTGTCGACATTTTGATGTGATGGGGAATCTTCTTTTTGTATAGTGAAATTTAAGGTGAATTTTGGGGAACTAAACCAGGCCAAAATTAACCGCAACAGCTGCAGAACGATCCAGGCCTCCAGGCATCCAGCACCAGTACAATGGCGGCACCTTCTTTGAAGAAACGCAAAAAAATCATCAATCAATCTAGCTCGAGGGGCATGTGAACATGAACTGCGTGAGGTGCCGCCTGATCGGAACCGCCAAAAGGCAGGGGCGGAGAGGATGTCGCTGCAGCACGCACAGTCGACTTACTGTGATTACGAGTCGCTAATCCCCGTCAGATCGGTAGGAGCCTGAAGTTGCTCTACCAATCCCACACTTACCAAACCATGGAGGAGGTGGCGCGGAGACCTCTGGTTCGGACACATTGGTGGTGCTGCCCGTGCCGAAGACGCTACTTGTCAGAGGGACGCACCATGCCACCATCGATGAGGCACTGGATCCGCACGGGGTCGCTGCTTGCCGTCGGTGTGCGCCGAGGATGAGACGCACGACGGCGGCGGCGAGGAAGACGAGCTCCCAGGACGCGAGCAGCACGTCCGCGGAATGACGCCTGGATCCACGTCGCCGTCCAAATCCCGCCTGGTTCAACCGCCGGGTGCGCCAACGAAGCACGTGCGCGGAATGCACATCACTGAGGATCCGCCGCCGCCCTGGCCCAGCTGCCGACGACCTTCCCGATCAGTAGCCCGAAGTGGGGATTGAAACAGAAAAAAGAAGGGCCGTCCGTGCAGGGATGACCGAGCCGCTGGGTGGGGGCACCGCCGACTGCTGGAAGGTCGGGCACGGCGAGCGCCCTTGCAGAGTCGCAGGGACGACGGCGCCGCCGCCGGCCTATAGAATCGACACCGATTTGGGGTTATTATTTATAGATACAAATTTTGGATCTGCAATTTTTACGGTGACATTGACTGCCTAAAACTGCGGGGCGTGATTTGGGGCGCCGCGGGACGGTCAGCAGGGAATCTAGGCAGTTAACGCTGGTGATTTATTTATTACGAACCTAATAAATACACGGTACTAAAAAGTGTTGGGGTCACATTAATTAAATATGCTGGATTTGGTTTTCGCCGGAGGGAAGCGGCGCTCCGCCGGTGCGCACAGTATTATTCAAAACCCAGGCTTCAAAATAGTATATAGGTATATATATATATATATATATATATATATATATATATATATATATATATATATATATATATATATATATATATATATATAGTATATTTAGTAGCTAGCTATAGAATAAGTTATTTTGTAGCAGCCTCCATTTACAATAATTTTTATACTTAATTTATACTCCCTCCATCCCAAATTATAAGACGTTTGACTTTTTTTACCCCAAGTTTGACCACTCGTCTTATTCAAAAAAAATTGTACAAATATAGTCAAATTTAAGTCATTCGTAAAGAACTTTTATTAATATACCAAGCTACGATAAAAAATTGATATTTTGCACAATTTTTTTGAATAAGACGAGTGGTCAAACTTGGTGTTAAAAAAGTCAAACGTCTTATAATTTGGGATAGAGGGAGTAATAAAGTGAATACATATTTACGATAGTTCCGCGTGGGTGGCTGGCGGCTGGCGACTGGCGCTGGCGGACGACGAGCAATCCTCCACGCGGCTCGTGCTATGGGAGCCCTGCTCCGGCACCGAGATCCCGCTCCCGCCGCTGGCCCACGTCCTCCAGGTCTTCCTCTCCGCCGACCCGCTCGCCTCGGCGTCGTCGGGCTGGATGGCGGTCGCGACGCAGGCCAGGGACAGCGTGTTCCACAACTTATTCTTCTTGTGGCCCGGAGACGCCGCGTGGAGTGCGGCGGCCGAGGTGTATCCCCGTGAGCGGCTCCAGTGGCGGATCTAGGAATTCATAGAAGAGGGGGCTCAATTCATCTTCAACCTCTAAAGCCCCTCCTCCATCTCTTTCATGCCTTTAAAATTTAGGAGGGGCTCAAGGAGGGGCTCCATTGTTGCGGAAGCGGTAGGAGGGGCTTGAGCCCCTCCCGCCCCACCGCTGGATCCGCCCCTGAGCGGCTCCACAGCGTCGCGTTCCACGGAGGCTACATGTACTGCATGGACTCCTTTGAAAAGGTTGGCCGTCTATACCTCATCAACCTTGGGCAGGACGACGACGGGCTCTCCTCCGGTGCTTCACCGAGGCATGTACGCCGGGTATGAGATCAGCAATATGCTATGCAACCGCAGGTGCGGCAAGAAGGTGCACGGCACGCGCGCCGCGCACTTTGTGACCCGCAACGGCGAGCTGCTGCTCGTCGTGTTGTTCTACGACAGCCACCCGTCCTTCGCGGAAGTCTACAGACAAAATAACTTGATGCCGGGTCGGGACCTGGAGCTTGGCGAGAGAGTGATGGACCTTGGAGGTTACTCGCTCTTCCTGGGGCGGGGCGATGCATTCGCCTTGTCTGCTCACGAGTTCCCTGCTGGATCAGGCAAAATTGCGTCTACTATGCAGTGCATGCTCTTAATTCGGACTTGAAGGACTGGGTGTTTGTCACTACTACAAAAACGGTTTGTAAGAGCCACAGCCATTTCACTGTAAGAGGGGTTGACGATCCAACCCCCCTTACAGTGGACTGGCTATACAAAGAGTCTTGAACCGCCCTTATAAATGCCACAGTAAGGGGGTTGGTGATCCAACCGCCCTTACAAATGGCTGCTATTTGTAAAGACGGTTGGATCACCAACCCCCTTACTGTGGGCATTTGTAGGGGGTTCGTGATTGAACCGCCCCTACAGTGGTCTGTAGGAATAAGTGGCTGCCCCTATCTTCTTCCTCCTCGAGCCATTCACTCTTCCACTCAAAAAAAGGTTGGGAGGCCTTGAGCTCCTCCAAAAAAATTGCTCTACTAAGGGGGGAGGTTTTGAGCTCAATTCCTTTGGTGGGGAGCTTGTAGAAGGTAAGAAAATACTATTCCAACCCTTTAATACAAGTTTTAATGGTTGGTTAGTGAGGATATTAGAGTTTTATTTTCTCTCTCTTCCATGGTGCTTGAGCTTTGTGTGGAGCAAATTAGAGCTTAGTATTGAAGGTATTAGTGTAGATTAGTTAGAGATTTGAGCTTGCACCCTCAATTAGTTGATCTTGCTTGATTTTAGTGGAGATTTGCACTCTAATTAGAGATTTGAGCTTGCACCCTCAATTAGTTGATCTTGCTTGATTTTAGTGGAGATTTGCACTCTAATTAGAGATTTGAGCTTGCACCATTGTTCTAGATCTAGGGTTTCCTTTTTTATTTTGTAATTTATATTTCATGAAGTTAGAATAGGGTTGGCATGAAAGGATGTTGGTAAAATAATAATCGTTGGTAATTGTTGTTTATAAAATGTTATATTTTAACCATTTTGTATATATTGTTGCTAATAATTGTCAAAAAAAGTTGCTAATAATGGTTGCTAATAATTATAAAAAATTGTTGCTAATAATTATCAAAAATAATTGTTGCTAATAATTATCAAAAATAATTGTTGCTAATAATTATCAAAAATAATTGTTACTAACAACTATTAGTTAGAAAAATGAGCTCACTCTTTATTAGTGGTTTGTTAGTGAGTAAATTAAAGTTTTGCTTTCTCTCTTTCTTCCATGATGTTTGAGCTTTGTATATAGTAGAGCTAATTAGACCCTAGTTTTGATGCTATTAGTGTACATTAGTTAGAGAAATGAGCTGACACCCTCTATTTAGTCGCTCTTGCTTGATTTTAGGGGAGATTACACCCTAGTTTCGTGTATGTTTAATATGATTTGTTTCCTGTGTTTTTTTGTTTTGTTTTTAAAAGATGGAGTACAGGAACTCTTGGATGTATGGTTTGTCAAGGATCGATGAAGGTTTCCGTGAAGAGGTGGACAAATTTATTGAAGCCGCAAAGAAGCATGCATCAACGTTGAAATATAATAAGGATACAATTATTTGTCCCTGCAAAGATTGCAAGAACCTTATGGCATTTAGAGATGTGGATACCATCAAAGAACATCTGATTATGGGAGGGTTTATTCCGGGCTACACCGTGTGGATTCATCATGGTGAAACAATGGTTGTTGATGACAGCAACATTATTGATCGACAAGAAGATGCCACCACCCTAAGGTATCTGCACCAATACACACTCGAGGATGATGAAGAAATGTTTTATGACTGTGGCAATGAACAAGGTGGTCACTTTGGCAACGAACAAGGTGCTAATGATGCTGGTGGTGCCACCGCTGATGGCGGAGCACGTGAGGGGGATGAAGACAATGGTGACAATTTAGAGGACATGATTCGGGCACTTGGACCAGAAATATTGCTACCGAAGAAAGGTCTAGAAAATCTAGAGAGGGTAAAAACAGCGTCGAAGGAGACTGTGTATGGTGTTGAGAAGGGTTGTTTGACACAATGGACACTGCTCCGTTTTGTGCTTGAGCTATTCATCCTGAAGGCTAAGTACGGCTGGTCTGACTGTAGTTTCAATGATCTATTGCATCTCCTATCATTGGTGTTGCCACAGCCAAACTTAGTTCCCGCCAACACATACTATGCGAAGAAGGTTATAAGTCCATTGACAATGGGTGTTGAAAAAATAGATGCATGCCCCAACCACTGTATCCTTTTTTGTGGCAAAATGTTCAAAGATTTGAACAGATGTCCTCGGTGTGGGGCCAGCCGGTACAAGGACAACGACCTTTATAGTGGCGAAGAAGCCTCCACGGGGAGCAAGAGAAATAAGAAGGGTGCGAAAAAGGCGGTACAAGAATCTCAACCCCCAGATGATACTCCATTAGGCAATGATGCAAAGAAGAGAAAAGTTTCTGCCTTGGTCTTGTGGTACCTGCCAGTGACCGACCGCTTGAGGCGTATCTTCATGAATCCTAAGGAAGCCGCGCTCATGACATGGTGGGACGATGAGCGCAAGGTCGATGATGATGTGATCGCACACCCGGCCGATGGTAGTCAGTGGCAAGACTTTGATGATAACAATAAGCTATTCAGCTCAGACCCAAGGAATGTACGGTTCGCCTTGAGCACCGATGGAATGAATCCCTTCAATGAGAGGATGACCGACCACAGCACTTAGCCAGTGATCCTGACCATGTACAACATCCCGACATGGTTGAGTCAGAAGAGAAAGTACCTTTTCCTCACCGTTCTTATTTTTGGCCCTAAACAACCAGGCATTGATATAGACGTGTTCCTCGAGCCTGTGATGGAAGAATTCGAGAGACTATGGAGGGTTGGGGAGCCAATGTACGATGCGTTCCGACAGGAGGACTTCACATTAAGGGCAATAATATTTGTGACTATCAACGATCACCCCGCGTTGTTTGCCATGTCTGGACAGATCAAAGGCAAGATGGGATGCTTAGTTTGTTTGGATGATACTAAATGGGTGTACCTAGATGGATCTAAGAAGGTTGTTTACCTAAGGAACCGTCGCTTCTTAAAGATGGATCACAAGTACCGCAACAAATTGTACTTAAGATACTATGGCGACATCCCGGAGGATGAACCCCCTCCAGAGAGACGACATAATGGACAATATGTGTTCAAAATGGTGAAAACTATACAGATCGTCTATGGGAAGAAGAATCCAGATGGAACGATCAGAGATAGAAGCACACCTCCTATCGAAGGCATACCTTTTAAGAAACAATCGATCTTCTTTCGATATCTGCCTTATTGGCCAGAATTGGCGATCCCCCATGCCATTGATGCTATGCACGTGCAGAAGAATGTCTTCGAGAGTCTCATCGGTACCTTGATGGACACAGCCAAGTCAAAGGATGGTCTGAAAGCACGGAGGGACATGGAGCAGCTACACGTGATGCCAGAGCTTCACCCCATACTTCAAGAAAATGGAAAGTACACTCTGCCCCCAGCTAGCTACAACCTAGACATAGAAGAGAGGAGAGCTTTACTCACATCCGTGAGGGGGATCAAAGTCCCGACTGGGTTTTCGGCGAACCCAAAGAAGCTAGTGTCGATGAAGGACCTATCATTTCACTACTGCAAGGCTCACGATTGTCATATGATGCTGACAGTGTACCTACCAATTGTCATTAGGGTTATAAAGCCAGAGTTCCTGAAGATGGCTGTCACCCGCATGTGCTACTTCTTTTCAAAGATCTCACAGAAGAAGTTTCTTAGGGAAGAGCTGAGAGACCTACATGATTTCGTAGTGGAGACCCAGAACCAACTTGAGATGTGTCTACCGCCTGCTTTTTTTGATATAATGGAACATCTCATGATTCACATAGTTCATCAGATAGAGGTGTTGGGCCCTTGCTACTTGCATGAAATGTGGTCCTATGAGCGGTTCATGTCAGTCCTAAGCCGATACGTGCATAATCGAGCATACCCAGAGGGATCCATGATTGAGGGTTACAGTACCGAAGAAGTCATCGAGTGTTGTCAAGAGTACCTGAAAGTACAGAGAGGGATTGGCAATCCAGATTCTCGTTACAAGGGTAGGCTGGCCGGGAAGGGCACAAGTGGTAGAAAAATGTTCATCGATAGGGAATACGAAGAAACTAGTCGGGCGCATTGCTGTGTCTTGCAGAGCACAAAACTAATGCAACCATACGTTGACGAACACTTATCTATCATTATGGAGGAGAGAAACGGTCGTTCAAATGACTGGGTCATGAAACAGCATAGGCGACGCCTCACTGAATGGTTGAGGGATCAGAACATACCGCCTGGAGAAAGTGATGATTCTATTGCCGTTAGTCGTATGGCGGCGGGGCCATCAAGACAAGTGACGTCTTGGAATGCTTACGAAATCAATGGGTACACATTCTATACCCACACAAAGGATTGTAAAAGTGTGAACCAAAATAGTGGCGTTCGATATGAGGCGGAAGACGAACATGGGCGAAAGGTCCCGTACTTTGGCATAATTGAAGATATATGGGAGCTTGACTATGGAACTGATCTAAAGGTGGCACTATTTCGATGTCGCTGGATCAAGCAATATCATGTCAATGAGATCGGGTTGACAGTCATGGACCTCCACAATGTAGGTTACCCAGATGACCCTTGGGTGCTCGCTTCTCGTGTCGCACAAGTTTTCTACATGGCTGACCCGCTAGGTAACCGCCCCCCGAAGAAGAAGACAATGCATGTGGCTATCTCCGGAAAACAACACATTATCGGAGTTGATGGCGTGGATGATGAGGAATCTTACAATGACTACAAAGAGATGCCACTATTCATAGACTTTAGTACAAAGATCAGTGCGGTGGAAAAGAACCTACCCAAAGACATATTGCCATGGGAACGAAAAGGTGGAAAGGGGAAAGTTGTTGCGGCGGGGCCTAGCTAGTTTGTATAAGTGTGTGAGACTATATTTGTGTAAGAGTGTGTTGAGACTACATTTGTGTATGTGTGTGAGACTACATTTATGTATGTGTGTGAGACTATATTTCGGTGCTGTGTGAGAGACTACATTTATTTATGTGTTAGTTAACACTAGTCAATTTAGAACTACACTTTCCTAACACTTTGTCAAATGAAAAAGTAATCTATATGACATTTGGAAAAGTTTTAGTAAACTCAAGTCACATGTTTTAAAATATTTTGCTACTAAATTGCTACTAAAATAAGTTTTGCTACTAAAATAAGTTTAGTAAACTCAAGAATTTTTTTATAGCAATTTATGTATTAATAAGTCTCCTAGCATATTTATACACATAAATTGCTACTAAAATAAGTTTTTTAAAAATATAGGTAAGTGGGGTCTTATTTTGTTCATCTCATTACGTAAAATATTTTGGTGCAAACGAAATTTCAAATGATTACGTAAAAATTTGTAAGATAATGAAAACTTTTTATATTTTTTATAGAATTTTAAACTTATATAAATCTATTTTTACAAATAGATTTTGATTTACTATTTTTTTAAAAAACTATTTTTAGGGGCGGATTAATTAGGAACCGCCCCTACAAATGAAACTACAGGGGCGGTTCCATCTGCACCCGCCCTTACAAATCCCCTATGTATATATGCGAAATGATGCCATCTCCCTCACCAGCGGCTAAGTCCTGGGCGAAATGACTCACCGGTGACGCCGGCAGGCTGCCCAAATCCACGGCGCCGTACGTCGCCGCCTCCCCTCCCTCAGACCTCCGCCGCCGCATCCTTCCCCCTCCCTCACCCTCCCCGACCCTGCCGCCCCATCTTTCTCTGACCTCCGTCTTCGGCACCGGGCGGCTAGGGTTTCCTTCCCATTCCCGGCCGTCGCTCTCCTCCTCGGTTCCTCCGCATCCAGAAGGGTCGTCGCTCTCCCCTCCCTCAGACCTCCGTCTTCGGCACCGCCGCATCCAGAAGGGCCGTCGCTCTCCTCCTCGGTTCCTCCGCTCTCCTTCAGAGGACCAGAAGGGCCGCCTCGTCCGCCAGGCTTCCCGCTGCCGCCCGCCGTCGCCCGCAGCTCCTCGTGCGCGCCTCGTGCAGGTATGACGGGTTCTTCCTCTCCATGTATTTTCTCTCATCTAAAATCAACATTAAGAAGCCCTATGATATTTTTGATGCACTTTCTTACAAGTTTCTTAAGACTAAATGGTAAAGAATCTTGTGCATGCTGTTCTCTAATTCCGTCAATATCTGGAAAATCTAGTCTTGTGTGGCTGTACAGGACGTCAAGTCACCAACACAATGAGAACACAATGAGAATACAGATTCTTGTGTCTGCTGGTGTTGAAATTGGCAGCGTGTGCCCGACTCAATGGTTGTTTTTTAGGCATTTTTCACCAAGATTTTATCGTGCTTGCCTTTTCGAATTGCAAAGGGGCATTGTTTCTAGGGGCGCTTCCTTCAATCCAACTTGAGAACCAGAACAGAGCCATATTCCCCTTCCCTGGCGTGACCAAAATTGAAGCATGAAACAGGTCCCTATCTGTCTTGTCACAACTCACAAGGGATGTCTAGTCCAGACCAAGTTCTTTCTTTGTTTTTCCACCTGAGCCACATCTAATCTAACTTAATCTTAAAGCCCTTGCGAAACATTCTAGATATAAGATGCCCAAACCACCTCTTCCCGATTAGGCAATGCCCACAGCTAACCTTGTCAGGCTCCTCCCCTTTCCAGAGGATTGCATGTCTGATCCCCTGTCGCGAGGGATCTTAAAAATTCAGAAGGCATGACTCATATTACACTTTTCTGATGTAAAATTTGTTCATAGGGATACATAACCTTGAGCCATATGAAAATGATGAGTATACACTTGTACGCTTTCTGCTTATTATCTCTTTCTCTCCACCACTTGTTATGCAGGTCACTATAAATATCATCCTTTGTTTTGCCGATGATGAAATTATCCCATTCCATACATTATTTTAGAATAAGAGCTGATGATCCATAACTTGTGAGGAACTTGGCATCATTACCGGCCAATCCTACAGTCCCTTCTCTTCTGTTATCTGTTTTGATGCCTTGATGCTCTAAGTTCATGATCAAATGATGCTAGACATGTTTCTGAGGCCACTACTACTACTTGGGTTTTTTGGGATATATTGTTATGCTCCAAGTCATGATCAAATGATGCCTAAACTGTTGCTGTTTTTGCCACCTTTCTATCCTCTATGTTTGGGAAGCAGCAGCCGCTTTTTTGACACCTCTATGTATGATTGGTAAGCAGCTGTTGCTTTTTTTTGTGCCAACTCTCCCCTCTCCTCTCCTGTCCGTTTTTTTGCCGATGATGAAATTGTCAAAGTCCATTCATTTTATGGAAATATGAGCTGATGATCCATAACTTGTGAGGAACTTGGCATCATTACCAGCTGCTCTTACATTATCTTCTCCTCTCTTCTCTGCTATGATGCCTTTATGCTCCAAGTTCATGATCAAATGATGATTGATATGTTTCTGAGGCCTCTACTACTTCTACTACCTATTTTTTCAGATATATTGGATATAGACTAGTTCTACTACTACTACTAGTACTACTTCTACTACTACTACTACTACTACTACTACTACTACTACTACTACTACTACTACTACTACTACTACTACTACTACTACTACTACTACTACTACTACTACTAGTACTACTACTACTACTACAACTACAATTGCAACTACAACCCTTTTGATTTCTTCCATCTGTTAGAACAAAGCACAAAATGTCGAGGATTATATTTAGTGTGATTAGTGCATACTCCTGCAGTTGGGGCTTGAAATGCTCCTATGAGGATTAGGGGCTTGAAATGCAGTTGGGGGTGCAGTTTGGGGCTCCTGCAGTTTGCCCAATTACATTCTTTCTAAGATAAAATTTAAATACAGGATTATATTTTTTCTTTTGACGGAGTGAGTATATTACTGCTACAACTGAATCTGATTCAGGTGAATATGCTGACATTGTGATTTGTTGCTTTGGTAATGAAATTCGGCTTTACCGTTGTGGAAAAAAATGCAATCTAATTCTTGGTGTGCTCACTTTGAAACTTTTTTCTTGACATTGTAGACTGATTTAGGTATAAAGAAGATATTGATTGTTGATTGGGATGTTCACCATGGAAATGCCACTCAGAAAATGTTTTATGATGATCCTCGTGTATTGTCCTTTTCAGTTCACAGGTTTGAGAAAACAATTTTGATATGGCTTTGCTAGATTTGTTTAGACTTTGGACTAGCCTCGTTACCTTTACAACATGATGGTAATAAAGTTATGGTAGCTGCTTTCCCTTCTTTCTGGAGCCCAATTGATCTGGAATGAGAAGAGATCAAAAGAAAGTGAGTCCTAACTTCTTATTCAAGCTTCCATTATGTGCTTACAGTAGTAATACCATTTTGCTAAAAAGATTTCATTCCGTTAAATCAAAAACTGTTTTATAAATAGTTCATGGTTCTCTTAGACTGTGAGTGTGTCTTAGTCTCAGCAAAATTGAGAAGGGCTTTCTTCTGTTGGTTTATCATATTCTCTTTATTAGTTTCACCCAAGTAAAATTTTCTACCAGCAATGTTGGTTGTAGTGACAGTGTTTACAAGTTGTTCGACTAATCGTGAATCGTGATTAGTCAGCCTAATCAGTCCCTTGAACTCTATCATGGGGTACCAAGGTGATTAGCTTGACTAGATTTCTGGTTGTCCAACTAGTCGTCGATAGATTAGTCATCTGTTTAGGGAGGGGATGACCAGGGTGTCTGCTGCCTTGGGCGGGTCTGCTCCACTGGGCTTCGATGCAAGCTATTGGGTTGCCAATTTGGCATGGTAGGGGTTAGCATATCAGTATACCACTTCCCAGGGCTCCACCAAAAGTCAGACATGGGAGGCACCAGAAATTGGCACGAACCTGCACAATTCCCCCTCTGTCCTCTCCCTCTGCGATTCGTCCTCTCCTGCATCGACTCTGCTTTGCTGCGTTGCTGCCCCTATGCTACTCTGCTTTGCTGTGTCACTGCCTCTCTGCTACTCTGCTCTGTTGTGTGCAACACTCCTGGCTACTTGATGCTCTGGTGATCTGCTCTAGTAGCCTCTAGAGTGTGGTGTGGTGTTGTGTTAGTGCCCTTGACTCTGAAGGCCTAAACCTGCTTGTGGTGTATGTGTATACGTGCAAATGCCCTTGACCCTGAAGGCCTGAATCTTCTTGCCATGTAGTCTTGATGATTGCTTTATTGTATATACTATATAGTATATATAGGTTTATATAGTATGCATAATATATATGTCCTGAAATATATAGGGCGACTAGGACCGACTGGTTCCAACTAGTCGTGTGGTCGATGACTAATCACAACTAGTTGCTTGGTCAGTCCCATGGTTGACTAGGGACGAATAGATGACTTGTTGTAGGTGTACACTCTGCACCTCCCATGTTTTAGTCCTCTTTGACTAGAATTTGTGTTCCGCAATTTAAAAGGCACCTTAGATCCTCTTGGGTTGGTCAATTTTTATTTCTTTTGGACTGTTCAAGTGTTCAGTGTTTTGAAATTCAGTACCAGACCTTTTACCTGCCTCATGTAAACTGTTGCTGTTTTTGCCACCTTTCTATCCTCTATGTTTGGGAAGCAGCAGCCGCTTTTTTTGACACCTCTATGTATGATTGGTAAGCAGCTGTTGCTTTTTTTTTGTGCCAACTCTCCCCTCTCCTCTCCTGTCCGTTTTTTTGCCGATGATGAAATTGTCAAAGTCCATTCATTTTATGGAAATATGAGCTGATGATCCATAACTTGTGAGGAACTTGGCATCATTACCAGCTGCTCTTACATTATCTTCTCCTCTCTTCTCTGCTATGATGCCTTTATGCTCCAAGTTCATGATCAAATGATGATTGACATGTTTCTGAGGCCTCTACTACTTCTACTACCTATTTTTTCAGATATATTGGATATAGACTAGTTCTACTACTACTAGTACTACTTCTACCTACTACTACTACTACTACTAGTAGTACTACTAGTACTACAACTACAATTGCAACTACAACCCTTTTGATTTCTTCCATCTAAAGCACAAAATGTCGAGGAAAGCAGACAGTGCAGCCCGAGGCCCCAGAAATTCTGATCAGCCAACCCATGAAAGGCAAGAGCTAGAGGACCAGCTTACTCAGGAGCAGTTCGACGGCGAGTTAGAAAATGATGTAGATCTGATTCTTACCCAACTCCGAGCGACGTGCATCTGGAGCGAGTTGTTGAGGACGGGGGGGTATATTCACCGGCTCGTGACGACCACATGCCTCATACGCCACATTCTTCCCCGACTCCTAGCATGCCACATACTTCTCCAGCTCGTCATACCGAGCAAGAGCATGATGAGGTGCCACATTCTTCCCCGACTCCTAGCATGCCACATACTTCTCCAGCTCGTCATACCGAGCAAGAGCATGATGAGGTGCCACATTCTTCCCCAACTCCTAGCAAGCTCTTGACTGACAAGCCACATGCTTCTCCAGCTCGTCATACCGAGCAAGGGCATGATGAGGTGCCACAACGTTCTCCAACTACTCATACCGAGCAAGTGGCTCGTGACATGCCAGAGCCTCCTCAACAGGCGCAGCCGATACGTAAACGAGGACTGCCTTCCGAAAAAGAAGATGAGGGCGCGGCTGAATGGGAAGTCCGAGCGAAGCATCCCTACCATATAAGGCCAGCTTTTATTGGTATGCCAAACGTCCCGATGATTGACAAGTGGTATTCTCGTGACAAGTTCAAGCCTGAGAACCAAGTTAAAGATCTCTACGCACGTGATAATGAGCCGCCTGACACTAGCAAACTCCACCAATCATTTAAGAAGTATCCAAATGTCGAGGACATCAATTGGACAGAGGATTGCCCAAAGGAATATAAAAGAGGCAAGCCCTTCCTACCAAACCGAATGATGTCGCTCATGCCACTTGGAATGAGAAGGTTCCATGATTGGTACTTGCGTGCCCAGGCGACGAGACTAAACGAGATAAAAGCATGCTGGCCTAAAGGCACATTTGGAGGCCCACCTGGGGCACTATTATTTGACTTCGATGACATCCAGACATGCTTTCACCTCGGATCCATGGAACTTAATCTAGTTCGCGTGTGGTGCCTGTAAGTCCTTGCCCTCTCGATATGATATCAATGTAATGTTTGGATTTATTGATAACTAACCCACATCGTGATTTGTAGAATGCAAGCACATAATGTCAAGAAGACGCCAAGTCTAAGTGTCGGGTATATAGACCCTTATTATATATCATCAGCAAAATTTAATTACCCCGAGTACTGGCCTCGGAATCACGAGGAACTAAAAGATGGGAAGACCGTTAAGGAGAAAGAGGTCATTCAGAAGGATAAGATATATAGAGCGGCCATCAAGGTTGCGGCACGGATTGCCCGATTTTTTAAGAATCTCGAGCATAACAAAACCATATGGGCACCATACTACTTCTGGTAAGCTCGACTCTATACCTAAATACAATTTTGTTTGATATATATAGTTCGATGCAAGAGGGATTATCTGTTTCTTCTTTGATTAAATTCGTGCAGCAATCACTGGATTCTTTTTGGCGTCGATCTCGGGAACAACATGGCATATGTCTTTGATTCAGCAGATTTTGAGCCTCAGACATACATGGACTTCACAGCGATTCTCAAGACGTATAAATATCGACAATCCTCATTAACTTATATGTTTGCATATATACTTGTAAACTTCACCTTTTGGATAGTAACAAGTTGCATTTGCTAAAATCCTTCGAACAGGGCATTCAGGCACTATGTCAACGAACATAAAGGAGTGCATGATCCACAATTTAAGGACAAATTGCGAATCAAAACTCTATTGGCGGTAAGTGTAACTTATATTGGTACACTCCATTACGTGGTTTGTCAATAACATTACTTAACATTTTAATATACGAAATATACAGGGTCCCAAGCAGAGGCCTAATAGTCTACATTGTGGATATTACGTGTGTTCTGTGATGAGTAACAGTCTTGCCTATAGGAGACACCCCGAGCTAGTAAATTTGAACCTCTTTGACCCTAGTATGGAATCTTAGCTTCTTGTTATGAAATACTAGACCTAAACTTGTTCTGTTGTAGTGGAAAGAAGAAAAAAACAAGATAAGGAGTCCATACAAGGATGACCAACTCTTAGAGCTCGTCGGCGACCTTTGCGGCTTCATCATTGACCAGATTGTCGATTACAGAGGCGACTACCATGACCCAGATTCTGACTTAGGTAGTAATATTGTCTTCCAACACCTTCGTGAGACTCACAGACTTCAACTAGGCCATTGAATGGTTTGAGCTTCTCGAACTCTTTGAACTTTTGAATTATGGCTTTATAATGGACTTGTGATGGTACTTGTGGTTTGTATGGACTAAAAGACTTTGAATTATGGCATGTAATTGTGGTTTGTATGGACTAAAGGACTTTGAATTATGGCATGTAATTGTGGTTCGTACGGATTATGGCTACTTGTGATGGTACTTGTGAATTATGACTATATAATGGCTCTTGTGGTTAGATTTGAAATTGAATTTGAATTATATATTATATCATGTGGTCAGATTTGAATTTAAATTATATTTTTTTTCCTGAAAAACCCACTGTAGGGGCGGTTGAATCATCAACCCCCCTTACAAATGCCATTTGTAAGGGCGGTTGGATCACGAACCCCTCTTACAAATGCCATTTGTAAGAGGGGTTCGTGATCCAACCGCCCTTACAAATGTCATTTGTAAGGGCGGTTTGCCCAACCGCCCTTACAGTGGGCTGATTTTTAAAAGCCCCCTGGTAAGAGGGGTTGGGCTACCCGCCCTTAAAAACCCCTGAGACCCGCCCTTAAAAACCCTGGCTGTAGTAGTGTGTGTTCGATTTGGAGACGGATGCTTTAGAGAAATTCCCGTTTCCCCAAGAGCGCGAGGGGGACCCTGGAAAGGAATGTAGGCCAATTTCATGGTTTTGTCCCAAAAGACCAATTGTAAAGAAGCAGTAAGACTGAAACTTTCCTTGACGACCCATCTCCACTGGGTTTGTACATTTGCATGGCCTGTAGTAACATAGGGGCATGGAGCGTAAGTTTGATAGACAACATCTAATATGTGTAGGATGAAGGAACGACCATTTGCTGAGCATCGATGAGGACAAAGTAGGAACTTTATGGTCTGGAAAACCAATTGATTTGTTGCTAACATCATTTCTAGCATTTGTATCTTGAATTCTTGATTGCTATTAGAAAATCTATAGTACTCTAATATATGCGATAAGGATTTTTGATAGCTATGAAATGAATATCTTGGAGGCAACTTCTCAATGACTATCTAGCTACACAGACATGGTGATGAGCAATGAGCCGGTCAATGACCACCTTGGACAGCTGGATGTTGATTCATAAGACATGTTATATCCGGTGACAAATTTCCAACTCCTGTTGCAACGCTCTCAAACCTAGTAAGTATTCATTATAAGCTGTTTACGTTAAGGGCACATACAACCCACAAACAGTTTATTTGTGCAAGTTCTTTTCGTCCTACTCACAAGGACTAAACAGATGTGTCATCAACAAGGCCTATAGAGATGGTACACTTCATTTCCCTTTCCCACAAAATCAGAACCTCCCCTATCCAATTGTCCAATATGCTGATGATACATTGATTGTTATGCAAGGACAGGATGATCAGCTTATCCTTCTAAAGAGTATTCTTCAGTCTTTTGCAGTCTCCACTGGTCTCAAAGTTAAGTACTCTAAATCATGTCTAGTGCCCATTAATATAAACAATGAAAGGGCCTTGGAGCTTGCAAATGTCTTTCGTTGTTCCCTTGGCACTTTTCCTTTCACTTATTTGGGTCTACCTCTTGAGACCACAAAGCCCCTTGTCAAGGATTTTGAACCCCCTTATTTGTAGAATTGAGAGACGCCTTTCTGCTAGTTCTCAGTTCTTGACTTATGCTGGTAGGCTACAGCTGCTGAACTCAGTTATTTCAACTCTCCCCACCTATTTTATGTGCTCCCTGAAGCTTCCTGTACTGTGATTGAAGAAATGGACAAGCTCAGAAAGAATTGTCTATGGCGTGGAAATGACTTTGATAGGAAAGGCTATAACTTAGCTGCTTGGGATCTAGTGATGAAGCCTAAAGATAAAGGGGGCCTAGGGGTCATAAATTTGACTTTGCAAAATGAAGCACTACTGCCTAAGCAACTGGACAAGTTCTATAGGAAAAAGGATATTCAGTCGGTTCATTTGGTCTGGAATGCATATTATCATGGTGATGATGCCCCCCATTTGGCCAAGGAAAAAGGTTCCTTCTGGTGGAAGGACTTTATGAGACTAAACATCACTTATAGAGGTATTACACATTGCAATCCTGCTGCTGGAAACACTGTCAGTCTCTGGAATGATCTACTGTTAGATAGTATCTTTTCCTTCAAATTTGCTAATCTCTTTGAGTTTGCCAAGAATAAGAATATCTCACTTGCATCGGCTTAGAGTCAGAATAATCTTGTTGACTTATTTCGACTCCCCATGACCAGAGATGCTTTTAGTGAGTTCCAAATTCTTCAAGGGGAGATGCTAATTCTTGAATCAAGTAATACACATGCTGATGTGTGGACATTCTTTTGGGGTTCTAGCACTTACTAGCTCAAGGAAATTCTATCAGCACCAGTTCGCATGCCTTGTCCCTCCAAAGCCTCTCAAATGGATTTGGAAATCTAAGTGTATCCCCAAAATCAAATTCTTTGATTGGTTATTGCTGGTGGACAGACTGAATACTAGAAATGTACTCAGAAGGCATAATAAGTTCCTTGAAGAAGGATACAATTGTGCTATGTATAATATTGGGGATGAAGAAACGACTGTGCATTTGTTCTTTCATTATGAGTCAGCAAGGGTGCGCCGCGAAGCACTTGGAATTAGATGGCCAAGAGTATCAAACTGCTATCAAAAACTGATTATTGCTAGGACTTGCTCCACACCTTTCTTTATGGAGGTCTTTTTGATTGCGGCTTGGTGTATATGGAAGGAACATAATGCTCAAATCTTTGAAGGAAGACAGCCGAGCCTGGCAACTTGGAAAAATGGAAAGTTTCTTTTGCTGATGAAATCATCCTGCATCTTCATAGAGTCAAGCCTGAACTGCATGAAGCTGTCAAGATCTGGTTGTCTAGTGTGGTCTAGTGTAGCTCTGTTTCTTCTTTTCTGTTCTTTTCGTTCTTTCTTTTTTCTGTTAGGTAAGTGTGAGTTGTGTTGGGTGTTTTGCCAGCTCCTTGCTGACCTTGTGCTCTGTGGTTCCTTGCTGGGGGGTTGTTGCCCACACTTTTAATTTAAAAAGGACTTAAAGATAGCTTGTACATTGTACTGTCTACAAATTGTTCATTGCTTGCATATAGCCATGATCAAGCATGAATATGATTCTTGTATTCCATTGTGTTGCTTGTAATACAAAATAGCATATTCAAGGATTATGTGATTCTTACAAATAATGGAAACAATGATTATAATTATCTGAAAAATAATAGCCAAATTAAACATGACAACTAGGCAGGGAGAGTAAACTGCAAGCGACTCAGATATTTGCCAAACAGCATACAGGTCTGGTTGAATTCATAAAATGACCATATTACAAACTTTGCAGTGTCTAATTCAAGAGGCCAAATCATTTTTTATTCTATCCAGATGCGTATAGCATGTGATAGGCCTCGATCATGTTTCACATTGTTACATACCTTGGAGATCTGAGAGCCTAACCACTCCAGAAGTGGAGATAAGTATATAGAGAGCTAGAGAGCATCATGGGCCAGGCCATATAGGCCTATAATAGTATAATATAAGAGCCTTCATACAATTAACACCCTCCTTCAAACTCAAGGTGGAAGCCGAGGATTGGAAGCATTAAGTTTGATCAAGTGAAATCAATGCTGCTCTCGAGTTTATGCTTTAGTGAAAAAGTCAGTCAATTGCAACTCTGCAGGCACATACTGGAGAAAAATAGTTTTCTATTGACAATGAGACTGAGTAAAGGAGGCATTTACACCAATATGCTTTGTAAGTTCATGCTTCACATGATCATTGGCAATTTGTATGGCCCCTGTATTATCACAGAGAAGAGGTGTGGCAACGTCACAAGAAATACCAAAATCAGCCAACAACCATCGAAGACATACAATCTGTGCGGTAGTAGTAGCAAGGGCCCGAAGTTCGGCCTCCATACTAGAATGAGATACAGTTGCTTGTTTCTTGGACTTCCATGCAATAGGAGAAGAGATAAGAAGAATGCAGTATCCCGTGATGGAACATCGATCTATTGGGTGACTCGCGCAAGTGGAGTCTGAGTAAGTATGAAGCTGAAGCGGACTATCATGCACGTAGAATAAACTCTGAGATGATGTCCCCCGTAAGTATCGTAGCACACGAAGTAAATGTTCAAAATGAACAGAAGTTGGGGCACAAAAAACTGACTCAAAATATGGACGGCATGAGCAATATCAGGCCTGGTGACAGTAAGATAAACAAGGCTACCCACAATATGTCAATATCGAGAGGGATCCTCAAGAGGTACCCCATAAGTGAGACGAAGCTGCAAGTGAAGACCATCGGTGTAGCAGCAGTTCGGTTATCAATGATGCCTGAACGAGCAATAAGATCATGTATGTACTTAGACTGAGAAAGATGATATCCCTGGGTGGATTGCTTGACCTCAATGCCTAAGAAATAATTGAGAGGACCCAAATCAGACATCTAAAATTCAGGACTAAGCTCTTGCCTTACATAAGAAATGTGATCCTCATTATCCCCCATAATCAGCATATCATCAACATATAGAAGAAGCAAAGTACGACCATGCAGTGGCAAATGAACAAATAAGGCCGGATCATGATCACTAGGTGAAAAACCAGTAGCATGTATCATAGATACAAAACGCTCATGCCAAGCACGAGGGGCTTGTTTAAGGCCATATAAAGCATGGCGAAGAAGACAAACATATCCTGGAGGAGCAACAACGCCTGGGTTCAAATCACCATGAAGAAAAGCATTCTTGACATCCATTTGAGATATAGGCTAAGAAGAAGAAGCAGCCACTACAAGTAATGTATGAACCATTGTCATATGAGCAACAGGTGCAAATGTCTCATCATAATCTAGACCTTGGGTCTGCTGAAAACCTCTGACAACAAAATGCACTTTATATCTCTCTATAGAGCCATCTGACTTGGTCTTAACTTTAAATACCCACTTAGATGTAATAAGTACCATGTGTGATGGCAATGGAATAAGATCCTAAGTGCCTTGACGATCAAGGGCAACAAGTTCCTCAGACATAGCTAGCTGCCATTCTAGAATACAAGAAGCTTCCTGATAAGTGGATGGCTCATCAACAATAGCATTGACATGAGGAAAACCATGCTTGTCTGTAGGATGAATAGAGCTACGATCTCGAAGATTATATTGTGGACCAACCTGTAACTCATCAGAAACAATAGATGACTCATCAATAGTATTATTATTAGAATCATCGATAGCGAGCTCGTCAGGATTGGCCAAGGTGGTAGAACTAGAAGGAAGCTGGGTGGGGTTTTGAGGACGATGACTAAGAAATGTATGATAGGTGGTTTAGAAAAAAGAGTGAGATGGTGGAGGTGGAATTGTTGCAGGAGGTAAAGGATAGTCCTCAACAAAATGAACATCACGACGGGAAGAAGGGTCATAGCATTCATAACCCTTATGCTCAGGACTATACCCCAGAAAAACACACTCAACAGACTGTGTAGTCAATTTAGTGCGCTCACGAGGGGCAAGCAAAACATAGCATGTGCATCCAAAAACGCGAAGATGACCATAGCTTGGAGGAGTACCATAAAGTACTACACCACGGCATTGGTCGGACAACATGGATGAGGGTTGCCTATTGATAGACAGATAAATAAATATCTACAATACTGGATCTACTGGACGTCGCTCCCATCGATTAGTGCCGCCACCATTGCTGCACCTTGGTGAGATCCCTGCCCGATTCAATGCATCTTGCTGCAAATCGCCAATCTGCGCTCTTGGTTCAGCACTGGCGCACTGCTGTAGCAATGGAGCTGTTGGACTCCTCTGAACAACTCCCCACACCCGCAAGAATGGCAGGCAGCCAGTCGAGCTCCCAACACTTGTAAGTTGCTTGGCATTGGAGTTCCGATCCATTGAAGGTTTGTTTGCAAGGTCATTTTGCTGTGAACCCAAATATGGTTAAAGTGATTGCCAGTTTTGTGTCTTAATAAGTCAATTTTGTGTCCTAATAAGTCCGCTTTCCATTTAACGATTCACTTGCACTGTTCAATGCTTTATTCCTGTATAATCGACCACTGTAATTTTCAATGCAGTGCCCAACAAACCAAACATCTTCATTGCCTGCGTGCACAAGTGCCATCAGAGTCAATGCTTAATTAGCTACTTTGGTTTTTCTCTTATGATCATATTTTCCAACTGCCGACACGGAACCTTACTAAAGTGCAAAAAAAAGAAGAATAAGTTTTATCTTGAATTCTTGCATCTCATACATGTTGAATCCCTAGACTGGATAAGTTCAGACACGCTCAGAGTTTGCCTATGGTTGTATGCGCTGGCAGGTCATGCTTACAGGGTGGTGTTGTTAGCATAACTGCACTGTTTTCATGCAGAACATGTTGGAGGTAGGGACCTTGCAGATCTATCTTTTTTATTAGCTGCACTGGTTTGCCAGCAAAGTGAAAGAAAACTTGTTTCTAAAGCCTGTACATACATGTATCTCAAACTTTTTTTTGCCAATTTTAACAAAGAGATTTTGTGTTTCCTCCCTTAATGCATATTTGTTAGTTTCAAAGGTTAACTTTCTTTGACATAATACCATTTGCAGGGCCTTGGAGCAGTAGCTATCAAACTCATACTGCTGGTTTATTAAATTCAGTCAAGATAGTCACTACTGGTTATTAAATTCAGTCAAGATAGTCACTGCTGGTTTATTACAACACCGAGGAGATGTTCCATGATTACTACAGCGCCAAGAAGAATGTACTAATATTATGATTCTTATATGTTCTACTGATTCAATATCTTGCTTTTCTTTATTGCAATTAGTATCTAGCTTTTCACATGCCCTTATCCCTACTCTATTTTGTGCAAATGGCTAACATTAATGTGTCTCAATTGCAGTTAAGCTAGCTGACATATCAAATTTTCATACAAGGCTTTGGAAATTAATCAAGTATCGAAATGACACCGATTTGTAAGTACCAATAAATTGGATATCTAATTAAGTACATCGTTCATACTTCTATATGATTTATTTTTTCCATATATATGTTGCATGAGCGATGGTTATATGTTAACAGATCTTGAACTCTCCAGGGTTGGTGACATCGTGGTATCTTTACTCATTAAAAGATGGATATTAGAAACCTACTCCTGTAGCTGTAGGTATATACTTAGATTTGGTGCAAACTAATTTATCTGTAAGTTATATTTTGGAACTTGGTTTAAAGTTTGCTTTTGACAAACAAGTCTTCTCTCTGCTTTGTTTAAGGAGAAAATTGGATTTTTGCTAGCCAAAACAGTGGGCTTCGCGAGATTGCCATCCCAATTGTTGGTTTCACAAAACTGAGGTATGTCACTTGTTACTGAGTCTAAAAAATAAGCACATTTCTTAGTTGGAATTATGCCCTTTTAGGATTTGATGGAATCATGGAAATATGAAATATTGAAATTGTTTTTTGTGCGACTACTGTCTTTTTTCTTTTTATAGCTATACATGCATGCTGATATATGAACTATTAATCAGCATGTTGATATACTCTAGAAGAGTTCAGGACAACATGCTCAGTCTGAATTTCCTGGAATCATACGTGCTGAGGGCCTTCATCAGAAAGATGTGTTCTTTCTGATATCTGCAGATCAGCCTCATTGATACGTTCTCCTTTTTCCAGGTTGAGCAGCAGGTCATCTTGAGTAGCATTCTAGCGACACAGCAGGGGGCTGATGCTGAGGAGCTTCAGGAAGATGGAGTACCTCTTGTGAGCACTAAATCCTAATGCCCAGGTGAGCAGCACCTGCTCCCCTTCCCTCTCCTCCTTCCCTGCTCTAAGGAAGAAGAAGAGCTGAGCTCTTCTTCAGCACACACACACACACACTCTACACGGTTTCAGTTCCTGAAACCTGAAGACACAAGAGATGGTGGCAAAAGCTGCTTATTTCATTGCATTGCATTGGTTTATATATATCCTACATGTACCAACTATGGTACTTGTCTACCTACTCTAGTACATGGTATACATCACCTTCTACCAACTATGGATGATGCAAAACTACCAACTATAGTACTAGAGATGGCCTATTGCCATACTTGCTGCAGTTTCAGGGTTGGACAACAGAACTGACCATCTACCTGCCCTTGACTGCATTAAGAGAAAGAATGGAGGATCAGCAGATTATGTCTAACAATCTTCCCCTAATCCTGTTGTCCTTACTTGGCCTCAACCATGCCAATCATCCCCCTCAGCTCCTGGAACCGAAGTCGGCCAAGTGACTTGGTGAGGATGTCAGCGAGCTGCCGTCTGGTGTCGACGAACTCGATGACGAGCTGCTCTCCATCGACGCAATCACGAAGAAAGTGAAACTTCACATCTATGTGCTTGCTTCTGTCATAGAGAACTGGATTCTTTGCCAGCGCAATTGCTAGCTGGTTGTCCACCTTGAGTGCTGGCGGCTGGACCTGGGCTCCGGTGAGCTCTGCCAGCAGCCGCCGCAGCCAGACCACCTGGCATGCCACTGTGGCTGCTGCGACATACTCCGCCTCACATGTCGACAGCGCCACCATCTTTTGCTTCAAGGATTGCCAGGCAATCGGCAACGATCCAAGGAAGACGAGGACGCTCGAAGTGCTCTGCCGCCCATCAACGTCGCCGGCCATGTCCGCATCGCTGAAGACCGTCAATGCTGCATCTTCCGAGGCCTTGGGCGGTGCCTCACTGAACACAGAGAGCTGGATGCCCCCGCGCTTGGGGAAGACGATGCCCAGCTCCCCCGTGCCCTGGACATAGCGGAGCAGCCGCTTGACCGCCGCCCAATGGTCCTCCCTTGGATCCTCCATGAACCGACTCATGTAGCCCACCGCGAACACGATGTCCGGTCGTGTGTGCGTGAGCCAGCGCAGCCCGCCGACGACGCTCCGGTAGAGAGTGGCATCCACCTTCACCGTGGTGCTCTGCTTTGAGAGCTTCATGCGTTCCTCCATTGGTGTGGCTATTGCCTTGCAGCCCGCCATGCCCGCCCGCTCAAGCAACTTCAGCGCGTAGGCATGCTGCCCCAGCCTGATGACGTCCTTCCCCTGTCTCACCTCGATGCCGAGGTAGTAGGACAGAGTGCCAAGGTCGCTCATTCGGAAACGCGCCGCCATTTCTTCCTTGAAGTGTCCAATGTCTTCTGCTCGAGCTCCGGTGACAATGAGATCGTCGACGTACAACCCGTCGGTGGGTGTACAAGGCGTGCTCTGTGGCGCACCGAATGAACCCAAGCTCTGCCATGGTGGCGTCGAGCTTGGCGTTCCAGGCTCGCGGGGCTTGACGCAGGCCGTAGAGCGCCTTGCGCAGCCGCAAAACCTTCCGCTCTGCTCCCTTGACGACAAAGCCTGGCGGCTGCTTGACGAAGACGGTCTCGGCCAGGTCCCCAGTGAGGAATGCCGACTTGACGTCGAGATGGTGGACCGGCCAA
This sequence comes from Saccharum spontaneum, assembly GCA_022457205.1. Taxonomy (NCBI): domain Eukaryota; kingdom Viridiplantae; phylum Streptophyta; class Magnoliopsida; order Poales; family Poaceae; genus Saccharum; species Saccharum spontaneum. The sequence goes on along the minus strand of CM039581.1, from coordinate 68,543,690 downwards.
TCCTTGGCCGCCGCAAGCACGAGCAAGAGCCTGACCGACTCCATGCGAGCGACCGGCGTGAACACCTCCTCAAAGTCCACTCCTTCTCGCTGGACGAAGCCGCGAGCGACGAGCCACGCCTTGTGCTTCACCATGGCGCCACACTCGTCCCGCTTCACCTTGAACACCCATTTGAGCCCGATCGGCCAGCATGCCGCTGGCGGATCGACAAGCTCCCAGGTGTGGTTGTCCTCGATCGCCTTCAGTTCTTCAAGCATTGCCTTCCGCCACGCCGCATCGCGCTCCGCGACGGCAAATGTGGCTGGCTCTTCTGCGCTCATGAGAAGCAGTGTCTGGTCGGCGTCGTCGAGCATCCACGCCGCCAGCCCCGGCACCGTCGCCTCGCCGACCACATTGTCCACCCGCCGGAATCTGACATCCTCCCCTTCATGGAAAGCATCCACAAAATCTGAGACATCAGATGGTGGGGATGCATTTTCAATTGTGGCCTCTGCCGCCGGCGTTCCTAGTTCTGGCGAAGCAGGAGATTGCTCCCCAATTGGCCCAGGCGAGCTCAAATGGCCCGCCCCGCCTGGGCTGAGTAGCTCCACCTCTGCAGCCGCCGGCTGCTCTCCTTCCGCCACCGTAGGCTCTGGCGCTTGCGCTTCCTCGGCCACCGGCGGCTCCACTGCCTCACCATGGCCGCGGATCACCAATTGCTCCACAACAAACGTGTTGCAGAGTCCGCTGCCGCCTAGGCCTTCCGCTGCTTCTGGCCCATCCCAGCTCCATGCCGCAGCCTCATTGAAGACCATGTCCCAGGATATCACCACCTTGCCGCTGACCGGATCGTACAGGCGATATGCCTTCGATCCGTCCTCATAGCCGAGGAACACCATGCGCGTGCTTCTGTCCTCCAGCTTGCCGAGGCCTGGCTTGGTGGCTTTCACGTGCCCGATGCAGCCGAAGGTGCACAGGTACGAGACATTGGGCTTGCGCCCGTGCCACGCCTCGTACGGCGTCATCCCCTTCAGCGCCTTCGTCGGCGATCGGTTGAGGATGAAGACGGCCGTCGTGACCGCCTCACCCCAGAACGCGGCCGGCATCCCCTTAGCCTTCATCATCGACCTGGCCATCCCGATGATGGTTTGGTTTCAGCGTTCCACCACTCCGTTTTGCTGTGGCGAGTAGGGTGCAGTGAGATGGCGCCTCACCCCTTCATCGGCGCAATACTCGGTGAATTCCAGTGCCGTGAACTCGCCACCGTGATCCATCTGCAACACCCGAAGCCGCTTCCCCGACTCTGCCTCTGCACGCTGCTTGAAGGTTTTGATGGCGTCCGCCGCGTCGCCCTTGTTGGTCAGCAGCTGCAGCCACATGTAGCGGCTGCAATCGTCCACCAGCAGGAGGAAGTACTTCCTCCCACCATGGGTTGCCAGTGTAATTGGCCCGTAGAGGTCCCCGTGGACCAGCTCGAGTTGCGCCGCTGCTCGATGCTTCGCCACCTTGGGGATGGGCAGCCTCCTCTGCTTTCTGGTGAGGCAGCTGTCGCACAGCTCCCCTACGTGCTCGATGCGTGGCATGCCGGTCACCATCTTCCCCAGCTGGCCCAGTGCATCGAAGCTCAGATGGCCGAAACGGCCATGCCAGAGCCAAGGTTCCTCTACGCACGCCGCCGCCAGGCACACCGGTTACTGCACCTTTAAGTCGAGAAGATAGAGGCGATTTCAGGACCTCGATACCTTAGCTAGGAGTCGGCCGTCCTGGTCCCTGATGCACAGCACCCCATTGCGGATCAACACCTCTGCACCGTGCTCATCGAGCTGTCCTAGGCTGACGATGCTCGATCGGAGCTCCAGGATGTAGTAGACGTCCGTGAGCGCGCGGTGCTCACCGTTCTTGCACCGGAAGAGCACGGTGCCGCGCCCTCGGATCTGCACCTGGGAGCCATCGCCGAACCTGACGCTCCCGGTGTGCTTCTCGTCCAGCTTAGAGGAAGCGGCGTGGCAGCCTATCATGTGGTTGCTCACCCCGGAGTCGAGGTACCACCTTGGCTCCGACTCGTCTCCGGCAGCTCCCAGATGGACCTGCGCACGCGGCTCATCAAGGTGAACGACCGGCGGCGTAGACCTCTGCTCCACCTCCGCCGCCTCTACATCGCCGCTCTCCGTGCAGAACACCCCCATCAGGAGCGTGTGCTCGCCGTCGCTATCGTCCCAAGCAAGGTGCACCTCCTCCTTCATCTCCGGCTTCTTGTTTGGGCACTCCCGTGCCTAGTGCCCGACCTCGCCGCACTTGCGGCAAGCATTGGGGTCGGGGAATTTCTTCTTCCCCCTCTTCTTCTCCGCCGGCGCCTTGCCACGCTGCTTTCCGCCGTTGCCGCCGCCACGGTCACCACCACCACGACTAGAGCCTTCCCTGGTCTTGCGCTTCTCCTTCATCCGCGCTGACCACTCCTCCGTCAACAGCAGCTTGGGCTTCTCCTTCTCCGGCGGCACGCGATCCTCCACCGCACGGAGCCGCCCGGTGACGTCCTCGAGCGACAGCGTGGACAAGTCTAGCATCGTCTCGATGGACAAGGCAAGCTGCACATATTTGGCCGGCACGACACGTAGCAGCTTGGCCACGACGTCCTCGTCGTCGACCGGCTTGCCGTAGGTGGCCAACTGGCTCGCGATCGACTGCAGCCGAAGCGCGAAGTCCTCCACGGCCTCTCCGGGCTTGAATCGAAGGTCGTCGAACTCGCGGCGCAGCTGCTGCGCCTTCGCCTTCTTGGCTCGGTCCGAGCCGAGGCGGAAGGACGCGAGCATGTCCCACGCCTCCTTCGCCATGTTCTTCGACCCGATGGCCTCATGGAACTCGGACGGCGTGGACGCCATGAGCGCCTCCATGATGCCCACCTCTGCATCCTCACTGGCATTACCGGTCTCCACCGCCGCCCACCACCGCCGCGCGCGCAGCTTCCACTTCATGTGGACAGCCCACTCGCCGTAGTTGGTGCAGGTGAGCATCGGCCAGGTGTTGGACCCACCGACCTCCCTCACTGTGCGCACCTCCATGGTAGGCTGGGATGCCGAGGCCAGCTACTTCTCCATGGCCGCTGCTGCAACCGCCGCCGCAGCCGCCTCTTCACCCACCCCTGCGCCCGCTGCAGCCGTGTCCATCCCCGGCGACTATGCCCAACGACTTGTACGGCTTTGATACTAGCTGTGAGCACTAAATCCTAATGCCCAGGTGAGCAGCACCTGCTCCCCTTCCCTCTCCTCCTTCCCTGCTCTAAGGAAGAAGAAGAGTCGAGCTCTTCTTCAGCACACACACACACACACACTCTACACGGTTTTAGTTCCTGAAACCTGAAGACACAAGAGATGGTGGCAAGAGATGCTCATTTCATTGCATTGCATTGGTTTATATACATCCTACATGTACCAACTATGGTACTTGTCTACCTACTCTAGTACATGGTATACATCACCTTCTACCAACTATGGATGATGCAAAAACTACCAACTATAGTACTAGAGATGGCCTATTGCCATACTTGCTGCAGTTTCAGGGTTGGACAGCAGAACTGGCCATCTACCTGCCCTTGACTGCATTAAGAGAAAGAATGGAGGATTAGCAGATTATGTCTAACACCTCTCACCAGTAACATATACAGCACTGAAAGTTTGAAACTGTCCTTGGTACTAGCAATACAGGAAGTTGAGAAGACAGGCTCAAAATTTATTTGGTTACTTGGCATGTTTACCTGATGGTTGTATGTAATTCGTCCTCTATTTATTTTTGTAAGTAGTTGGGATAATAGCAGAAGCTAAACTAAGCCTTGAAGGGCATGTGTTCCCTAACCCTATTGAATCTGATGGTTATATGGTAATGCTATGCTACAAAAATGGCTCCTTGTCCAGAGAAGATATTTGCATTTCCTTTCTCTTGTCCTACAAGCATCAAGTATGCATTCCATTATCGATACATGGCTGATGATACTCATCATGATTTCAGATGCGAGAAATCGGTTGATGCAGCCCCTTATATGCTTGGCAAAACGTAGACCGTTGAAGATGCTTGGTGCATAATACAATGAATGGGTACTTCTACCAATTTGTGCTGGTGTAATTAAGTTTTGGTCAGATGGATTATAAATTCATGATTGTGCCAAGTATTGCAAAGATGAGGTAAGAATGGGGGTTTTTAAAGTACGATTATGGAGGAGGATGGTTTATTTTTAGAAATATATACTTCATACATTTTCTTAGGTAGACCTTGTTACTTAAACGTTAGGCGCTCCATTAGTCGAAGCATCGCTCCCAGGTCACAGCGCCACCGCCATTCGATGTTGTGACGCCGTGCCGCTCGACTCCAGCTCCACCGCAACTGCTGTCCGACGTGAGAAGGCCACGCCGCTCAAACCCAGCACCGCCGCCACCATCCGACGTGGGGAGGCTGTGCCGCCGCCGTACGACGTTAATATTTACATATATATACTCGAACCTTGGTATAAAGATTTTGTGAGAGATTTTTCAAGACATGCAGTACTATCCATGTGACAGGCACTAATATTTACATATATACTCGAACCTGTGTACAGGATGGTACGAAGATGCGGCAGAACTTATTCATGGATTTATTGGCGCACGAAAAAATAGATATCGGAGATTTCTTTCTGACGATATAAAACATTATCTTAGCCACATCACAGAAAGCTCTATACAATAGGGTTTGTGAGCTTGTGACGTCGCGCTCTCCGTGACTGTGTTAATTTCACGAACTTTGCCTTTCGGATTCGTGTCACTTATCGTGTGATCCATGTGTTTCTATTACCAAAGTTTAGCTGTCCCGTAACAACACACGAGCACGCTACCTAGTGTATGAACCCGTACGACTCTGCAAGGTGATTAACCTACTGCGCTTCTTTAATTATGGTTTTTTTCCTCCTGGTAGCACCACATGTATGCATGGCTGACGACCCAAGTTTTGCTGACAAAAAAGGAACGGCAATCTTGTGCTCCATGTTGGGTGCAGTCTGGATTGCTCATGAGCAGTTGATGTATGTTTAGCTAGTGCATGCATCATACTCATTATGGCTAGTGCAGTCTGATTTGAATGTCAATTACGAACCGGACAAGGATGTCAACTGGGTTTACAGAATCTAGACAACGGCTTGCCTCAAATCGTAAGGTTCCGCAGTGCCATAGTGAGTCAATTTTCTGAAGAAATAGTATGTGTTTTATCGCTTGAGTCTTGACTTGCATTGCACGTCCTCAAATCTGATCTCTTTACAGACTCTCTTGAGCCACTTGTTAGTAGCGTGTTTCATTTCACAAACTTACTCCTCCTGAATTCTAAATGTCAAAGAGCTCCATCATTAGTACATATCTATGTATACTTTCTCTAAGAAAAGCTACATATTTTTTTTGAAATAAACCAGGCAGGAGAGCTGCCGATTATGAGTCTGTTCGCTTGAACTTATCAGCCAAAATCAGCCAGCTATGAGACTGTATTTTTCTCTCACAACAAATCAGCATCAGCCAAAAAAACAGCCAGCCGAACAGTATATTAAAAAGAAGATAAACCCAAAATGGACACAACGATACAACAAAGACCAACAACCACGCCGGAACAAACTCAACAAAGGAAAAAGAAAAATCAACAACTCTTGTCAGTCGGATTGGGACATCGACACAAACCGCACCAAGCCGATGCTCAACTCAGAAAAAAGAAGAAAAAAGAGAACCACCACCAAACTCCAGACCACCACACTGCACCGCCAACACCCGGACGGCAAGGGCGTCAAGGCGAAAACACTATCGTCACTGCTCGCGCCATCGTTACCGACGATGATCCACACAGAGCTAGCCTGCTGCCAAGCAGGACTAGCCGCCGTAGGTCGCTGCAAGCCGTGTAGCTCTCCCGCAATCGGATCCGCTTGCACCGCCAGTCAAGACGATGTACCACGCCGGACTAGCCGCCACCAAGCAGGGCTAGTCGCCGTAGACCGCTGCAAGCTGGCAAACCAAAGCGTGAGTAGGGATGAAAACGGACGGAAACGGACAGAAAAACTTCATTTCTACTTCCGTTTCTATATTTGTTGACGGAAACAGGATCGGGTTCGGAAAATGCGGGTTCGGGAATGGAATCGGGATATGCGGGTGCACGGAAACGAACCAATACGATCGGAAATTCAACAGAAACGGGCGGAAGCCGGAAACTTAAGCCAGAATACCGCACATCTTTATACTCACAATCACAATCACAATCACACACATCTTTGGCAATGAAAAACAGGCAAAGCATAAATTTAGAGATTCAGACGCAAATGAAAATAGTTTAGGATTTACTGTCCACGCACTAACACTGTGACACTTAACATAAAAGGAGATAATGCTACAATCACAAAATGATGCCAGTAGATATATAAATATAGAACTATTCAAATATACAACACGATCCAAATATACACTGGTACTGCTACTGGCTACTGCCTACTCGTGGTTGCTTACTGCTTACCTGTAATGGATCCGCTGCTGCTATCTTTAATGGGCTTAGATGGGCTAGTATTGGGCCTCGAGTTATTTGGGCCTGTCCGGAATCCGGGTAAAATGCGGTATAAATACGGAAATATTCCGACCAAATACGGAATTCCGCAGATACGGATGGAAAAACTCCGTTTCTACTTCCGTTCGCATTCCGACAACCTCCGCTCCATTTCCGAACTGATTCTGGATTTTTCTGAAAATGCGAAAACGGACGGGTCAAATGTAGAAAAACGGACGGTTCGGACCGGGAAAAATTCCGTCTGTTTTCAACACTAAGAGTGAGTGGCTGCCTTTGGCACTTACCAAGCCGATCCCGTCCACCCAGATCTAGGCTCGTACACTGCAGTTCCATCAACCTAGCTGCCTCATCAAAGATAGAAGTGCCGCATGGGTCATCCAGCTGCTAGTCAGAAAGCCTCCTTACGCCGGAAAGGCCGCCGCTGAGCGGGACCATTTGTCGTCAAACCACGCAGGTCACCTCGGCAACGCAAATCTGCTGGCCACACCTCCCACGCCGGCCTCCTAGCCAACTTCGTGGGTGCCGCCCACGCCGGCCTCCTAGCCATCTTCGTGGGCGCAACTAGCGCACGTCCCTCTAGGACCGTCGCCCTCCACTAAGCAGATGCCAAGCCCTCCAATCGCTGCGCCAACGCCTTCTTCGTAGACACCTTCCAACGCCATGGACACTGCACCCCGAATCCTAACCTAGGTCTCCACCTTGTCAGCAGCCGCCATGGCTGGCATAGCACGAGCTTCCAAAGCGACGCCTCTAACGAGGGAAACGACGCCACAAGCACCATCGTCGCCTAACCAGTAGGTTAAGGTTTTACACCCTAGAAGAAAGCACCACGCAAGGGGGAGGGCTGAGGGATGGACACTTCCAAGGAAGTAAACGGCGCCCAAAGACGTCGCCGTCATCGGCCCGAAAGGGCAAGGTTACGCCAAGGCCCCGAACCCCTGCACAAGCCTCATTGCTGCCGTTGCCAAACATGGGTTGCCACCCGTCAATGCCATCCCTGGAGCTCAGGACAGCCACAACTAGGCCCAGGCCGCCGACCCAGGGCAACAGGGTTGCAATGCCGCTGTCCACCGCAGGCCAACATCGCGATGGTCTTCCGCATGGGCCACCACTGCTCCCACTACGAGATCTTGTGGGGAGAGGACAGTCGTCGGCCCGCCGCCACCGAAAGACCCACTAGCCGCCCCTACACGTGCAGATCGAGCACAGAGGGTACCAGATCCGGCCGCTGGAGGACTGCATCCGCTGGCCACGGGCCGGAGCAGGTGGGCTGGCCCCAGCCGGCTGTCGCCCCAGCAAGGCCACAGGCGTGTGGGAACAGGCATGTTGGCCCCGGCCGGCCACCACCCCAGCAAGGCAGTAGGCGTGTAGACACAGGCGGCAGGCCCCGGTCGGCCGCCGCCATGGCAAGGCAGCAGGCATGCATGCGGCCACCCCATCGCCGCCGGCGACCCCATGGGCACCATCCAGCACGTACCCGCCTTCCCGTCGTAGATTTGGTCGAAGGGGCGCTGGATCCGCACGCGCCGGTGCTAGGGACCGGCCGCCGACGGCTGCGCACGGAAGCTCCTCCGGGGGGAGAGAGAGAGAGGGAGGGAGGGAGGGAGGGAGGGAGGGAGGGAGGCCTCCCTCGTCGAGCTCCGGCGGTGGCCAGGCGGTGGAGGTGCGGGAAAGGGCTGGCGGCGGAGGGGAGGCGCCGCCCAAGTCGCCCTCTTGGAAAGCGACGTGGGGCCGAAGGGGTCAGAAAAGCTACATATACCTATATAGTTTGTACGTGGATATATTTGTAGTTGAGTTTTCTTTTGTGCAACTTGTGCATTTTTCTTTCATGAGCTAACAATAATTACATGTACTTATTGTGATGTCAAAGAACTATGACTCTGTTAAGAGTTAGGTTTCACATATATTTAAATCTATCTGATGACGCAACAATACTAAAACAAATTGAATGCCTGCAGATTCTACCAATAAGAAATTAAACATCCAGAGGGCGCAAGATGTGCACGAAAAATACATATATGTCCATAACTGTAGAGTTATCTGCGGTCTTATATAGCTTACTCCATCTCTGTACAGTGTGCGAATAAATAAAGAGCAAACGCGAACAGGGAAGAAGTTATATATGTGATCGCGTTCTGAGCTTATAACTGGTTTTCATGCATGTGATTGTGCTTATTATTAGTAGCTGTGTGATGTCATATCTCTGTCTCCATCGCCATATTAGAATTGATTTTCAATCAACCAATTGTGGACTGTCGTTGATGTTCAATGGGCATGTTAGATGTCGTCACAATCTCTCTCTTGAACACCATATTTAACCTTGCCTTTTAAGCTTAAAAAATGTAGCAGTTGAGTATATCCTTTGAAAAATAATCATTTCATTCACTCATGATGTGTAGCTGTAGCTATAACATAACATATATATTATCTTTTGAGAACCAATAATAGAACAAACTAGCTATATATTTGGAGGCAGATAGTGTTTTGCGATATGATGTATTTACACATGTTGATTTCTTTGAGGTGTTTAAGCCAATCAAACATATGTTAATTCGTTTGCCGCAAAATGGCCCTGTCCGTTCGTATGTCGTGCTTCCTTTCTGGGAACTAGATGCCATGATAGACAATAATGCTGACAATCCGTGTTTTATACATACAAGTGGCCATTTTATTCTCCATATGGATCACTACTAAAGGATTAATTGGGCATTTAAAAATGTCTGTCTCCGTTAATGGTTTTCTGATTTAATGGAGAGATCCATTGGTCGAATTCCGGTGGGTGCACCAGAGAGATCCATATTGGTCGAATTCCAATGGCTACAAAACTAGCCTTGGCTCTGCTCATCTCTCCGGTGGCATGTACGGTGCTCCTCCTAACAATTCTGATGAACGTTAGTGCCCTAAACATAGAAAAAAGGCTCTCTGATGTTAAGCTCTAGTGGGAGCTCTGGTGTCCACACCGGATGACTCTGGTGAGCACTGACATCCTGAACCTCGTTTTGGTTGTGCACTATGCGCAAGCTCTGGTGCTGCACCACCAATGAGCACCAGACGTTAAGGTGACCACCCAAGGTTTTCAACCGTTAGTAAATAGGTCAACTAAGCTTCAATGGTCACTCCGGTGGGTTCAACCTCTACCATAACCTCAACCATAGGCAGAGGGTGGTCGGGGATTGCTTTAGAACTTTTCTCTTAATAGTACGACTATCTATTGTCCTAACCTCAACCGTGCATTCCATTTTACCTCCGTTGACAAAAGCAAAGCCCTATATTCATATACCTTTGCCTTCAGGCTTGCTCTCCAATTCTTTTCTTCTCTTTTCTCCAAGTTTGAGCACTTGCTTCATGTGGTGATCATCATCTTCACCATCTCCTTGGCCTTGCTCAACTCCACGTGCGGACCTAGCTCAATCATCTCATTCAAAGCATTAGTCCACTAATTGTCACTTAATTATCAAAACCAAAATAGGGCTTTCATGGCCTATCTAACGTTGTGCTATCCATGCCTTGCACCACGTTGGATGAGTAGGGTTGCCCTAGATACATGCCTAAGCAGGCCATGATATGGATTAAAGATTTCCCAAGCACGCCATATCACACTCACATTTAGTGCAAATTACTGGATGGTGCATCCCTACACGCTTCTAACACATCAAACTAACCCATGTAGCCAAGTTGACCAATCCCTGACCACCCTTCACTTGGCCTTCGACTAGGGTTGTTCGCTATAGTCGTCTGCCTCACCGATCTTTGTGGTTCCCATCTGTTGTTGACCCTGGGGCCACATATTTACCTAACTATTTGGGTCAACTAGTTTCCTTCCTTTGTCCTCATGTTCCCTATCCGTGCCTAGACTTTGAAGGCAGACTTAATGGTCCCAAGATGCCTATAGATGCTTTAATTTACGAAAGCTCCAGTTCATCCACCAAATTGTAAATAGCAATGGCATGTTGACAATACATTGCACACACTTTAAGCTCTGGTGCAAGGCTTCAGACGATGTCACCGAACTATGTGGTGCTCTGGTTTTTAGAGTAATGGTTTGCAACAACTAGTATTAAGTGGTTGGACTAATACATATACTTGTCCAACAACTTCATTCAGTCTCTCTTGTGACCAAGAATAATTCCTATTCTATTTAGGAGGTTGAGAGAAATAAAAGAGGATAAGAATGATTGTAAGTTCTTAGTTGAAGAACATAGTGCTTAGAAAGTAGCAAGTATATATGCATCTACACATCTCTTTGGCTAGGATTAGTCAAGTCAGAATCTTTGCTAGTTATTGTAGGTGATCGCCATGTTACCTATATGGTTTGGTAGCATTGTTCTTGGTGATCTTCTTATTGGAAGTCCAAGAGAGAGTATCGTACACTATTCGAAAATCCACTGTTCTGGAGTGTTCAAGAATAGATTACTATAGTAAGCACTGGTCCTTGTGTGGATCAATGGGAGCAATACCCTTGCGTAGGTGCTTCAACGAGGACTGGTGAAGAGTGACAACTCTCCAATACCTCATGAAGTACATTGAATTCTTTCTAACCCTCTTTTTATTACATTCAGCTTTTAAATTTGTGCATTTTAAATTCTTGAAAGTGACATGTTAGTGTATATGGCTGGAACATAGTGCTAAACTTTTGTTTGAGTAGAATATATACACACATTTGGACATTAGTCACATTGTGTGAATTTGGCTTTGCGGTAGGTTTGATTTTTCACAAGAAATTTGTAGAAGCCGAATCACAAATAGCTCCCACCCTTTTCTCTTCAGCATTTTGATCTTATGGCAAGGCATATGCAATGTTCTTAGAACTATAATAACAGATGATGCTCCATCCATTTCACAATACTTGTTTTAGCATTGGGAATGAGATCAAGGAGGTATACATAGTTGATCCTCCCTAAAGTGTATATTTAGTACTCCATCCGTCTAGATATTACAGGCACATGAGAGCTGGAAAATCATCCAATATTCATAGGCGCACAAGCTACTGCATGCCTTGGCCCTTGGGTGCCATCGCATGCGTCCGCTCTTCCCGCATGGAGTTACTGCGATGCTTCGTGTACTCGGCCAGTCCCTTCTGCACAGAGTACTCATTTGTTTACTCATTTGGGAAAACACCAAAGAAACATAAGTTTGTAGTAGTACTGCTCTTCATCGTTTATTACCGAAGCATTTTTGCAGTTAGGAGTAAAAAGATTAAAGGGAGTTAAGGATTCCTTGGTCTTAGAAATTTTGTTTAAGCGCCTATGAAACCTAGACAGAGGGAGTATGTCAAAAGCACACACCCACTCTCTTTCTATACTAGTTAATGAAGGAACTAAAGGAGGGCGGGGGGGGGGGGGGGGGGGGGGGGGGGGAAGCAGGCCAGTCAACAATACCTTGAGGTTGTCGAACAACAAATAATTTGAAAATATTTCTGGGTTCTAAAATATTACTGTTCTAAATTATAGTTTACTTCATATTAGTTTTGTCATAACTTTCTCTAACTCTGGCTCATTTCACAGAAAAATATGTTAAATATCCAAATAAAACCTATGCAATATCAAGATATATTTCATGAGGGATTTAATGAAATTTAATTGTTGAGATGTTGATTTGTTTTCTATATATATAAATTTGGTAAAAGTTAAATAAGTCATTTTTAGAATAAAAGTTAATAAGTTTGACTTAAGGCAAATTCAAAGTGCACTATAATTTGAAGTGGATAGAGAAGGACGACCTAATAAATTTCACTTGTTTAATTAGTTGTCTCGTGAGCAACAAGAACGAAATAGCCATCGCCGAGGTCAGCGAATCCTCATTGGCTGAAAACAAGAAGAAACCTGTTCGTCATGGAAGTGCACGTGTTGTGTCGTGTTAGCGTGCCAGCCTGCAACCTTATATATATCTGACTATGAATTAAAGTACAGTACATCATCCTTATATATACATCTTCCTAATGCAGTCCATGTATAAAAAAAAAGTAGGACTTCCATCAACTACTCTATCATCACTCATTATGCTATATATATGCATCAAAATGTCAAACCATTATTTGGGAAGCATCTCTCTGATCTACCTGCAGGATCAAGCATTTTATTTCTAGAACGTCTGCACTTAATTGCTCGTTCCGATTGAGAAGGGCCGGGACTAATACGTCTGCACTGTACTTGTTATTACAGTAAACTAACTCGTCGTCACTGTTTCCTTCCAATGATCGCTTTACATGAAGCTCGAACTGCTGGTTTCTTTAAATTTTTGGGCGGTGGTCGTTGGTGGGATGACGGATACAACTGCACCAATGCAAGTGAGGCATCGATCGCATTCTGAAGACGCATCGATTCTCCGCGGATTGCCCCTCAGAATACAATCCCGATGGTTGTAGTACATTTTAGCCGGCCTTTTCAGGCATCATAAGCCATTGCGCCAGCTTGATCTGTACTATATATCTCTACTCTAGCAATATATAGCGGCTCGATAATAATGTCGTAGCAAGTTTTCAACTACGTACGTACGTATGGCCGGCAACTTAAATCATAAGCCATTGCGCCAGCTTGATCAGTACTATATATCTCTACTCTAGCAATATATAGCGGCTCGATAATAAGAAAAATTCACCAGCGGTCTCTGAACTTGGCAGCTGGTGTCACTTAGGTTCCCGAACTTTGAACAGTGTATTTCTGGGTCCCTGAACTTAGCTTCAGGTGTCATCTAGGTCTCTGAACTTGCCTTTGAGTGTCACTTAGGTCCCCGAACTTTGAATAGTATATTTCTGGGTCCTTAAACTTGGCTTCGGGTGTCATTTGGGTCCCTGAACTTGGCTTCGGGTGCCATCTAGGTCCCAATGCTAACGTGGCGTGGTCCTACATGTGGGGCCCACATGACAGTCGGTTATATTTCTATTTCGGAGGTACGGTAGCTACAATTTCTAAAATATTCCAAAAATTGTATCTTTTTCATATGATTTCGGATGAAAATGATTTTTATATGAAAAATGTAGCTCTCGACGAGATCTACAACTTTTTAGTTTTGAGTTTTTTAATTTAAGATCATTAAAATGTTTAAAAAATTAAACAAATTTTCAGCAGTATATTAATCGCGTACAAACGCTTGTCGCCTTGGAAAAATCATATCTTTTTTATATGCTATCAAATGGAGATGATTTATATATGAAAGTTATAGCTCTCGATGAGATCTACGACTTATAGTTTTGAATTTTTTAATTTGAGGTCGCTAAAATACTCAAAAAAATTAAACAAATTTTCAACAATATATTAATTTTTGAAAATTTGTTTAATTTTTTTTAGCATTTTAGCGACCTCAAATTAAAAAACTCAAAACTAGAAAGTCGCAGATCTCATCGAGAGCTACAACTTTTATATAGAAATCATCTCTATTTGACAGCATATAAAAAATATATGATTTTTCCAAGGTGACAAGCGCTTATACGTGATTAATATACTGCTAAAAATTTGTTTAATTTTTTTAAGCATTTTAATGATCTCAAATTAAAAAAAACTCAAAACTAGAAAGTTGTAGATCTCGTCGAGAGCTACATTTTTCATATAAAAATCATCTTCATCCAAGATCATATGAAAAAGATATAATTTTTGGAATATTTTAGAAATTGTAGCTACAGTACCCCCGAAATAGAAATATAACCGACTGACATATGGGCCCCACATATAGGACCGCGTCACGTCAGCATTGGGACCTAGATGACACCCGAAGCCAAGTTCAGGGACCCAGAAATACACTGTTTAAAGTTCGGGGACCTAAGTGACACCAGCTACCAAGTTCAGGGACACAGATGACACCCGAAGCTAAGTTCAGGGACCCAGAAATATACTGTTCAAAATTTGAGGACCTAAGTGACACCAGCTGCTAAGTTCAGGCAGCGCCGATGAATTTTTCTCCGATAATAATGTCGTAGCTAGTTTTCAACTACGTACGTACGTATGGCCGGCAACTTAATAGCAGAATCCCGGCCTTTCCTTACGTAGCACATTACATTAGCAAGATTCTTCTTCAAACTTGAATATGCAGCAATACGTAGGCGATCAGTATTCGTCATCATTATTGTATGTTGTTATAGTCATGATTGGATTTTCGGACTACAAATGCCCAATCACGGATCGAAAACTACAAATGAATTGACAGCAAGATAAACAAATCGTGATCGACAACACAGGCCTATAGTTATTTATGTCTAGACGAACAAACCAAAGAAACGTACAGGAAAACGAGTGACCACTGGGCAATTGTGTAGTACTCATGTACAGCCTGGTCGAAAATGATGCCACGGACTGTCGAAAACTCTCCATATGTCGACCTACCATGGTCGTTCTCTTCCAGTAACGGCTAATAACCACTATGTCGATCGATGCATGTACACACGGGCCTGGTTTTGCAGACTAAACAGAACAGTGACATTTTAACCCCAACACGCAAAAAAATTCAGGCTTGAAAAATGTGGGTGGTGCAGGATTAATTGTTGTCATCATCGATGACGACCAAGACGTATATGTGCTAGTGTGCACGCGTGAACTCGATCGTCAGCGAGCACACACCGGCCGTCGGCCGACACTTTTTTTTTCCGCGAGATAGCTAGAGAGGCGCGTGATTAACGTAAACCCTAGCTAGCGCGGTAGGTTTGGCGGCCTGGAACGGGGTCAGCACGGCGCGCTTGGAGTTGGAGAAACCCTTCTATTGCACCACTGACCACGCACTACTATTGTGTTCTCACCTGCGCCTGCGCGGCGGCGGACCGCGCGCGGCAGGTGCGCATGTGCCGCCTCGTCCCAGGCGGCGGCAGCCTGCTGCCGCCTCCACCGCCGACACAGCATGCGCTCGACAGCGACGCGCGCGTACGTGATACGTCGCCGGATGGAGGCCGTCAAACACCGCGCCCATCGCGCGTAAGCGTGGACGTGCGTCGTGCGTGATCACCGGAAGGGTGTGTGGTGGGTAGGTGGTTTTGCCTCTGTTTTTCTAACCGTGCTAGCTATCTGTAAGAAAGGGTCGTCGTTACCGATCGATCAACTACCGTTTGGTTCTGAATTCAACTGCACGTTTGGGTGGTTTTGCCGCTTCTTTTGCATTTTGCAGTGCCTAATGCCTAATGCATTTCTTTCACAAACAAAAAAAGAATCTATTGCACACCTACCTCTCTACTTGTGCTTGCAACTGGCATGTCTAATAACAAGAGCAACTCCAACTAAGCCTTCAAATTTTGCATCCATATTCCCTCAAATAGACACCTCTCATCCATGTTTCAGTCTCTACTTCTCAGCACACTCTAACCGATCTCCTTAAGAAGCTAATTTTTCCTACTTCAACTTTATTGTCATGGGACGTACTTATCAGCTATGTTACACCGATACGTCGTCCAACTGCCATACCGGTATCGCGATACGTATCTGATACCGATACTCCCCGATACGCTTCCGATATGGTATCAGGGAAGTATCAGGAAAAAGATAAATACAATTAATCTCGATACTTCGCAATACACCTCCGATACAATTAATCTCAATACTTCGCAATACACCTCCGATACGGTATCAGGGAAGTATCAGTGCTGCAGTCAAGCATGGCGGATCGGACCTGTCGAGGAAGGGAGCGAGAATATGCAAAGCAAGGTGGGAGGATGAGCGGCTCAACATTTTCGGTAGGGATCCATGGACGGCAGCTTGGGAGCTCCATCGAAGAAGAAAGCAAGGTGCGAGGATGCATCATGCATGAGCACTGCACAGCAACTTGGGATAGGCGGTGGCGGTGGCGGCGGCAGCCAGCAGCACGAGAATCAGTTAATGTAAGGTTCATATGCAGATGAGTTGCCCTTGTTGGGCTGTTGGGCAACTGGATTGGGCCTCTGTTTTTTCTTTTCCTAAAAAATATACATTATACTTCCCTCAAAAAAAGGTTATACATTATACTTATGCATATTAGTAATAAGTTATTATACAATATTATATGTAGTCGTCGTATCGACGTATCCTGTATTCTAAAAAATCACGTATCGCCGTGTTGCCGTATCTGTATCCCGTATCAGTGCAACATAGCTTATCAGTCCTATTTGTCAGCTTTGTGGGAAGAGATAAAGGAAGAGTAAGGGGAGGATGCGGAGCTCCCACATATAGAGGTTCAAGAGACAGAAATGAGAGCCCTTCATCCATCGGGGCTCAGATGAGAGGCTTGGGTTGGAGCTTTATTCTCACGTCCTAAGTCCTTAAAAGAAGGATAGGAGATGAGATGAGAGTTCGGCCGGAGACGCTCTAAGAATGCTAATGGATAAGGCATGCAACATTTTATGCACAGTATACAAGTATATATCCATATCATACAACAGGTGTGAACAGTTAATTAAATAAAAAATACAAAAAATATATTGGCATACAGGCCACCTATATATTAGTTGTAACTCATCATCAATATACGTAATTTGGCCACGTAATTACAGAAAACACCCAGCTTTTTCGCCTCAAAGTCTCAGGTGTTTTTCCGTAATAACGTGGTACATACATGTACTCTCTTTTTCTCACCAAGACGCTAGATACCACTCATATGAACGCCCCTAAAAATTTGTTCAGACACGACTGCAAAAACTCTTGTTGTCCCTTCACACCTACTACTATGTAGTACTGTGCTATAATACACCAGGCTAGGTACCTGCTAGTTACCGTGATTCATACGTAGACAGCCGTCGTTGTCAAGGAGTATAGGGGCGGTCAGCCCTGCACTGTGATGAGCAAGCTGGAGTCCTCGTCGCCATGCGATGCCGCAACCTTGGCATGCGGCCCCGTGTCTTTCTCTTTCCCACCGTCGCCGTCGTCTCCGTTCACAACGGCGTGGCCGCCGGGCGCAACAACTCCGGCGAGCACCTGCGCGAGCTCGGCTTGCTTGGCCCAGTCCGTGCGGGAGATCACCACAAGCATGACGGCGACGCAGGCGGCCTGCGCGGCCAGGAGGCCGAGCCAGAGGCCCTTGAAGCCCTGCCCCGCCCAGAACGCCAGCGCCACGGCCACGGGCGTGCCGACGCCGTAGAACGCGCCCAGGTTGATGTGCGCGCCGTCCTTGGGGCGGGCGCTCCCGCGGAGAACCCCGCAGCCGGTGGTCTGCGGGCAGTTGCCGAGCTCGCAGAGCCCGAGGATGGGCAGCACGGACGCCGTGAGCGCCAGGATGGAGGCGTCCGACGTGAACATGCGCGCCCACACGTCGCGCACGGACACGGCGAACAGGAAGGAGACCAGGCCCTGGAGCGCGCTCAGCGCGAGCCCCGCACGGGCCGCGGCGCGCGCGGCGCCCGGGCGGTTCGCGCCGAGCTCGTTGCTGACCCGCGTCGACACGCCGAAGCTGAGCGATGACGGGAAGATGTAGAGCAGGGACGTGGTCTGGATGAGCACCCCCATGGACGCGACGGTCGCCTTGGGGTCCGCCAAGAGGCCGCAGAGAAGGATCATGATCTCGTACCACCACCATTCGAGGCACACGCTGGCGCAGCTCTCGACGGCGAGCCGGGCCAGCCGTATCCACCCGGTAACGTCCTTGAACAGCTTCTCAGAAAGGGTGAAGCCGCCGGTGGCGCGGTGCACGCCGGAAAAGTAGATGTAAGCGAGGAGGAGGAGCACGAGGTTGAGGTTGGCCAAGGCAGAGGCGAGAGCGACGCCTTCGACGCCGAGCCCGAGGACGGAGACGAGGAGGTAGTTGATGGGGAGGTGCAGGGCGACGGCGAGCACGGCGCAGGCAGTGAGCGGGAAGTTGACGGACTGGGTGCGGAGGTAGATGCGGAGAGGGTGGAGGAACGACTGGAAGAGCAGGTCAGGGAGGCAGAGGAGAATGTAGCGCTGCGCGGCGGCGGATATGGCGGCGTCCTGGCCGCACAGCAGGAGCAGCGGCTCCATGTGCGCCCAGAGGAAGGCGACGGGCACGGAGAGCGCGAGGAGGAGGAGCACCATCCGCTGCATGGTGGCGCCGACGAGAGGGAGGTTCTTGGCACCCACGGCCTGGCCGCACACCGGCTCCATGCCCATGGCGAGGCCAGACAGGACGGAGTAGCCCGTGATGTTGGCGAAGCCGATGGCGAGGGACCCGCCGGCGAGGGCGAGCTCGCCGAGACGGCCAAGGAAGAGCATCGAGATCATCGGCCGGACGTAGAGTATGAGACCCGTCATGATCATCGGCAATGACAGCCTCAAAATCGATGCGGCCTCGTTCGCCACGCCCCTGGTCAACGACGGCCTGTCGGCCAAGAGAGGCGGGGGCGGGTGGTCCTTGCACGTTGTCAAGGTCGTCGTCGATTCGTTCAAAACAACGACCGCGACATCCGGCGGAGAGACGACGACCGCGCGGAGATGGTGGCCATCCCCGACACCGCCGTCCTTGGCATTGCACAGGCACGGCGGCAACAGCTTGCCAACGAGCCCCTCACACATGGCGGCGGCGCAACGCAAGCTAGCTTCTGCCGACTGCCGCTGGCTGGAGGCGGTTTTTGCACGTGTGGCGCGGAGCTTTTGGAGGGAAACCGGGGGGAGCTCAAACCCTAGCAAGCAGCTAAATTTATAGGCGGAAATGGATATGACCAGCTCGATGGAAATGAGAGAAAGGGTTAACAAAAGATCCGGGGCTGGGATTTGTTTAGACGGAAGCTCTCGTCGTGTAGCTGTAGCTCCGAAGTGGCTGCCTCCCTGGCTGGCTCTCAGCCGGTCTTGGCCGGCCCCGGATCACCACGTACGACGCGCGCGCACGGGGCGTTGTTGTATCGCGCGGCGCGTAGCGCTGGACGAGGCTTCGGGAACGTACGCGCGGCGGCTCAGTTGGATCGCCCCCGGGTGTCTGGATGCAAGGGGACAAATTAAAACCAGCGAGAGGAGAGCGAGGTCCAAGGCCTCGAAGGCTGAAGGGGATGAGGGAGAAGGAGCAGGGTAGGAAGGGGGTATTTATACACAGGATTTGAGGCCATGCAACGACTGTACTGCTAGTATACCATCATCTGATCATCGTATATATCTTGTTGCCTAATTATTATGCAACTCATTGTGGATTAAATTATTGGAGTCTACTTTGTACTGTACGTTGATTGGATAAATATGTCTATAACAAAAATAATAGTTTTAGAATTCGCTGTCGGGTTTACAAACGCATGAAAAGGGGGATAATACATATATAATAGAGTCAATGCATGTTCTCTTGATTTTTTCCGTCCTTTCGCTTTATTGAGTTGAACATAAATATATGGGTAGAGAAGTTCAACTTTTGTTTCAGGCTTTCATGTCGTACTATTTTGTTGTTTGACCTTAGGCGCCAACTACAAATAATAAAGGCATGTTTGGATCATCTTTAGATTATTAGAATCAGGATTATGAACGGGACTATAATAATCTGGATATTAAGCTATAAAAATAGGTTGTTTGTATCCCTTGATTATAATAGATGCTGAATATAGGATTTGGTTTTGTGAGCACCTATAGTATCCTATTTGTATGTTTGAGATGGATTATAGTAATAGGATTATAATAATCTGCTGGTTGGATTGTTATACTCCTTAATTAATCCTCCTCCATAATCTAGGGTGTTTGGATCACCTAGACATTATTCTATCAGATTACTACAATCCAAATTAAAGGTGATCTAAACAAGCCCTGATTAAGTGATGTTTAAGTTCCGTAGAGTGAACTATCTCAAACTAAAATAAAAAGTTATGTATATTTGTATATTGAGCTTGGATGTTTGAGCATGTACAACTAAAGCTGCTACTAAAAGTAGTTCATAATATTATCCTATTTGTTACGTCTTACAAATGTAATATAATAATTAGTAGTCTCCAAAAGATCACTTATTCATGGCTAGAGAGAGTACAGAATTAGTGTTTTCAGTTTATTTCTATATATTTTGCCTCTACCTCATCACATTTTGATATGCAATAATATTAAAACTACACATCCATTTATCTGTCAAGGCATGTTAGAAAAATAAGTAAAATTTTATTTCATGTTGTTCTCAAAGAATTAATACTTTCCCTTGTAATGAGTGGATCTTATAAGAGGACAAGATGTTAGGCTAGTCTCGATGGGTTGTATCACACTCATTATTATTGATATGTGATAGAGCATTTACTAGGAAAAATAACAAAGTGATGCAATTTTGGAACGATGTCTTATGTTGTTTCACAAAAAATTGAAGAATATAAATGATCCTATTGAGCAAGGGAATTTTAGGATGAATTAGTTAATAAGATATTTATGAACTACTTATATCCTATAGCACTATCATGTTATTAATGATGTAACTTAACATTAAGGCCAGTCTCAATGGGGTTTCATCAGAGTTTTATGGGCATTTAATAGGCTGATGTGGCACCGTATTGATGATGAGAGAGATGATAAGAGTTTTATGGGAGTAGAGAGAGTTTCATGGGGATGAAACTCTTCTACACTGTTTTCAAAATATGGATGCATTAGTAACAGAGCCATGAAATCCCCACTGAGACTGGCATAAGTAACTTCACCAATACCTATGCAAATGTTGTAGGTCGCTTACCTTTCATGACTTAACATACAAATTTTAATAATATAATATATAACTTGAGATGTCTGCAATCACATTATTTCTTTTGGTGGACCTTCATTAACTTAACTTGCTTCAAGGATAGTTATATAATATTTTTATATTAACAATCTTTAATTAACCTCTGAGCTGTCCGCAACCATCCTATCCAATATGATGTATGAATGAAGAAATATACAAGTACTTTTAATTAAGGAACATTAAGCTAAGTAATGAAAATCTTCTAATGAGGAAATTTAGGTATGACAATGGATGTGTTATTTCATTAGAGAATAATTAAATTGATTCAAAATGTCAACTATTTCTTTGAACATAAGGGAAACAAAGTCAGCTAAACTCATTTTGTAGTAGTCTTTACTAGAGTACGTAATCATGTGGGTCATGTATACCTTAGAACGCATGCGAACCAATTGTAAGGAATAGTGGGTACTCTCTCCAGCCACAAATAAGTGATGTTTTCAGGTTGTATGAGATCAACTAGTTGAGGACGTGCTACTTTTACATGTTGAGTATGGCTCTTTCGAAACGGTAAGAGTACATTTTGACTTGAAAAATAGTTTGATAAAAATTATGCATTTACTATACGTTTATATAGTCGTATTGTGACAACAAAATAATAGTCAAAGCTTGAAATAGTTGACTTTACAACTTTAAAACATCACTTATTTTGTGATAGTGTGAAGGCAGTGGATTTCTTTTTATCTCTACGGCCATCAATTTACACACATAAGAAAAAGAAGAATACTATTCAAGATAGACTTGGAAACCCTTTCAATATGTACGCCAATTTAATTATTTAACACTTTTCCAGATTTGCCTTTTAGTAAGATAAGTCCCATTTTGGTGAAAATGAGAAATGAACAGCCTGCAAACCGTTATTGCTATTTTTTCACTGGTACATCTGAACTTTTTTTTTTGGTCTTTTAACCTTTTTGAAGTATTTATTTTTGACTTTTAATTACTCTTATAGATTGTTAATGTTAATGTGGACATACACCCAGATCATCTAAATTCAAGTCCTCGTCGAAGCGAACTTAGGTTCTTTTTTGTTAATATAAAGTCATCTAGTTTCTCATAAGTTGGTCTAGTTTTTTCTGCAAATGTCAACTGTCAAATGCCGCGCCATAGGCCTGCAAGACTTTGTCGGAAGGCAATCTTTCTGACTTTTTGTTGGACGTACGAATTAATCAATTATGTGACTTCATCTGATTAAGAATGCAAGATATACTGGTCACTGGATGCAAGCTGACCTGCACGCCTCTCCTATTTGCTCTGTGATTCATCATAGTACTTGAAATAACTACTTTGTTAATGACGCTACCAGTGAAGTTTAACTTCAGTTAGCCTTGCCCCTTCAGGGCAACCACAGATAGATTCTTCTCTCAGGCCAGAACCACTAGTAACTCAACGATTAATGTTTAATGTTAAGTGCAATCGGTAGAGTATAACCCCATGTCTCATGCAAACAAGGTTGAGAAACAAGAGATCGAGGCATGCATGGCTTCACGTGAGTCGCAGATGCAGAGATGCTAGTGCATCACCCGCCGTTGAGTTAGATAGAAATTAGTGCAGAAATCAAAATAAATGCCTCTCGGGTTGTTTGTCTTTCACACTGCGTTGGAGATGTCATAACAACTGTTTGTGCAGCTCTCTCTAGACGACTAGACGATCAGTCGATCACCAACCCAGAACACATCAACGCCTTGTGCTGACCTGCGTGTTGGGCTGCCACTCGCGTGGCTCTGCGAGCTGTCATCTCGAGCTGACCAGTGACCATCGGATGGACATGGACTAGTCTTCGGTCCTGGGTTCCCGGCCAAAATTGAGCAGAGCTTTCACCTTGCCGAAATTTTTTCACCTGGTTGCTAATCCACTGGCACGACTCAGCCAACGAGCTGGCACTCATCCTTTTGACCGTTCCGAACCGTCAAGTCATGCTTCCAGCCAACCGAGTTTCTTCACGGATCTCACTGTTTCAGACTTAGTCAGATGTGGCGTGCTTAGCAACGCTAAAAGAGTCTTTGTGATACATATGGATTGAGTTACACTTGGTTCTAGTTCTTGGGTACGGCAGTGCTTCAGTGGCGGTCTGATGCCTACTTCCCGAGCATGTCAACCTTCTAGATAAGTAGACACGGCGCCTTGGTCGTGTTCAACAGGTATGAAACTAGGAAGCAGCGAAAAGATACTTGATGTCTGATGTCGATCTCCTTTCAAAGAAAGCGATTGATGGGATTGGCATCAGTTGCATCCAAGGGAGCAGACTAGAACTCTGGCACAAAGATTTGGAGCAGGCTACATGGCTTCAGAAAGCGTTGAGCAACGTTGTGAGAGAAAAACACTGCTGGCTGGCTGGTTGTGATAGAAAACGTTGTGATCAGGACACGTGCTGCTTGCTAGGTCTGTAAGGAAAGGAGAAAAACTGCTATGAAACGTGTGACACATGCTTGTCTCCTCCCTCCACAGCGGGAATTGCGTGGACGCAACGCCAGCGGGTATGCCTGCTTGCTGATGACGACGATGCGTGATACACAAAGTGCAGTCCTCCAGACACCAGGGGGAGACATGGAGATCCAGTTCACATACATAACGCCCTATTCGCTTGGCTGATAAGCCATGACTGAAAGTACTATCGGCTGATTTGTCGTGAGAGAAAAACACTGTACCATAACTGACAAGCCAGGCTGATAAGTTCAAGCGATCAGGGTTCGTTGCCCGTTAATGAAAAAATAACTTTAATCCTGGGTTCAAACATTACTATGGTATCAAGCTGTTATAAAGGAGCATAGCATTACAAATGTGATGGATGATTATTTGTATGTCGAATTTATTCGCCCAACTACGTATTCCCCACTCTTGATAGGTGGAAACCTGAAAAGGTGTATAAATTTCAAGAGGATGAGAAGTCACGGAAAGAAAACTAGTTAAATGTTGACCTGAGAGATGAGAACCTTGGTGGACATGCTTCACTGCAACAACTTTCCAAACACTGCACCAGTGTGTCAGGATTTGGATCAAGAAAGAAAGCCACCTGGTACATCCAAAAACTTGTGTAAAGGCACATAATAATGCTCCTTAAATGGTAGCTGAAATTCTTTGAGTAGGCAGAATATGTTCATATAGGCAAGTCATATTTAAGGGCACACATTGGGCAAGTTTTTTGTCCTCGCTGCACAAGGAAGTACAGGCGAACATTAAGTGAGCACTCTTGGGACAACAATCCTGGAGATCTTCGCCAGAGGTGGATGGATATCTCTGTGCTTAAGTATTTTCCTCCTATAATGTTTGGGCCTAATTGCTATTTGTTGGCATATCGACAACAGCTGATGGAGTACTAGGGATAATGGATGCTTGAGTGTATGCTTATGCAGAGGACAGAAAAAAACTTATTCCTGCTTCTAAAGAAAAGTAAGTTATTACACACTCACCGAATACCGCTCTTTACCAACTGCAACAACACGATGCAATGTAGATCTACAAGTTACAGGAAAATGTGAAAAAACAAAGTTCATATCTGCATTTTCTTTTGCGAGAATGAATTAAGATAGATAAGTGCACAAGACAACATAAAACAGAACTGCAACAGAATCTTCTGGATCATATATCTTGAACTATATTACCAAACATTCTCACAACGTTGACCCAAGAAACATGCTTATGAATAATGTTCACAAGATAAAACCAACGTTTGTCATGATTTAAGAGGAACATTTTATCTGTTATAATATTTACCTTTGTCGTGACTTAAGAGGTATCATCATAAAAACACAGAACTAATCAACAAAGGTAATAAAGGATAATACCTGAAAACACAATTCGTCCACCTCTCTAGCAAATCACCAATATTAATAATAAGGGCCCTACGTGCAACAAAAGAACTGTAAATACCATACCTGCGAGAAATTATAGAAAGAACAGCAGAACACCCGAAAGAGGGGTCCAGAAGTTAACAGGACAACAAAAATTGTTCACTATAGAGGGGCACCGACCACCGAACAGCTATCTATATTCAGTTACTATTCATGGAAGTCATGCCCATGGTCTAGCAGGTCATGCAGGAGGCAGGTGACAGGGCGCATGCCTGCACCATTGACAGAGCAAAAGCTCTCAGGCAGCTGTTAGGTTAGACCATGGGTGGGGGCACTTCACAACAATGTACAAGGGTGTGAACATGTCAAAAAAAATAACCCAAGCCGTGGATCCAGCATGTAATTAGACCGTGTTTTCAACCTTTAATATATTTTCATGCGTGTTCGAGAAAAAAAAAATGGAAGTTAAGAAAGGATCATTTACCCATCAACGTGATGAACATCTTCCCATAGCTGGGGATTCCTATCCTTCTCCCTGCATATCTGTACACTAATAGCGTAAGGAACCATAATATAAGGATAAACATGACAATTGATGAAGACACTGTTTTGAATTTCTAAACAAGAGCCCATGTTCCTTTGGGTGGTGGCAAGAGATAATCCACGAGTGGTTAGCCACAAAAGGGAATAAAACTAGAAGGTGGTGAACACTTTTTGAGAAACGATAACATACCTGCAGGCCAGGAGTGCCATCTGTCACTAAAAGGGTTATCACACCATAGTCCGAGTGAGCTGATGCACCGTAGTTTCCACTATCAGACTCATTTACTTCACCTGTGTTGAATCAATTAAAAGGAAATACTATATAAGGACTTATAACAAAGTCTTTCAGTGCCTCCATAAATTAAAAGAAGACAAAGAAGAACAATCAGTTCACCAAGACGAACTTCCTACTCCTAAAAGATGCCTCAGTCCTTTTGTCTGTCTGTCTCCCCTCTTACAGTATTACAGAAGTTAAATTACCCAACAAGCTTATATAACTTGCATTCATAATTTCATGTTCCTTAACATTTTGTTCAGCAATCAGACTGCACTTCAGTATACAGTAGTAAGATATATATGCTGAACTACTATCAAGATAGATGCACAACTCTGCATAGCCTTTGCTGGCAGCTGCTAGCCTGCTAGTACATTAAGTATGAGTATGTTCTATGCAATTTGACTTTTTTCACTAAACCTTTAGGTGCTGCTTGGTTAGCATTTTTTTAACAAAACCAGATTACATTGGTAACCACTAACTTTAATTCATGTTTCATTTAGAGTCTATGTAATCAGATACTGGGTCACTACAGAACTAACTACGCCCAAAAGTCCTGGAACCGCAAACAATTAACAGAGCAGCTGCTCCTTTATCCTTACAAGTTCTCCCCAGATCCCAATCTCATCCTCCCTCCAATGGTGAAGGGTGCATCAAGGAACAATGGAGCGAAGCGGGGCTAAACTGCTTCATCCACGTGCTGTCACCCTGTGCACCACTGCAGAGCATGTAACTGCAGTCACTTCTCAATTCTCATTCACGTATTGTGCACTGAAGCTATGTCATCACCAACACCGGCAGCAGCCCATTTCCATGCCAAGTGTACTTGCTTCTCTCTGGTGCCACCTTGAGATGAACAGATAGGTCAATTGCAAGTGCTAGTAGTCTGTTTCTTCTCCTAGCTGCGGTCTACTTCCACTACCGAGCTACAAAGAACAACGTCAGTATTCACTTAATTTGTTCCCATTACCGATGCCTTTAGATACCATTTACTTTACTGTCGCAATTTCCCAACCAAACAGCACCTTATTGGGCACATTAGTTATGCATGATCAACTGCAGCCAAGCAACACTCTGTAGGAGGATGCAAAGTTCTTAATTCTTTAGTGTAACATATGCATCCATACATTTTCTTATATTACAAATCTGCTAAGCAGTCAAGGAAAAAGAACACCTGGCTTCCATTTGATTTTGTTTCTCTGTTATAGTTATTTATGGCAGTACGAAAAATGCATATTGAAGAGCTGAAGCCATTCAAGAACCTATCAGACTATCAGCAACAATGAAATGAGAAGACCGGTGAAAAGGCAAGACCAAGAGTATAGCAAACCATTTCATAATCTTACGAATAAACTTTGATGCTTTCATATGATATAGAAGGAAATGGAAAAATGTAACCTGGGTAATGCAATAACCGAAGAAATGTCGACGGGCAGTTCAATGCACCAATTTTATGAAAGAAATCAGCATCCAAATCCAAACCCAAAGCAATTAGAGAGAGTATCCTTGTGCCAGTATCCCTAGTAGGGAATAAGAAACACCATCAATTAATAAGATAGAATGTTTTAACAAATACACAAACATTCTTACAAAACCTTTATTTTGTTTTGAGGAATCAATGTTCTTCTAATACTTACAGAACAACTGCAATGTATAGCTTCATTGTCTCCTTCCAAGATGGCAAGCGCTCTACAGATAGCCAGAAAAAGAAGCAAATGTTCAAAGCATAAAATGGAATCTGATCATATGAATGATGTCCATAGACAATTAGATAATGCAGGATGACAGGTAGCAAACTTATCAGATGTTAAGAGATGACAAAGCAGATAAGTACCTTCAGAAGGCCATTGGTTTATATCGATATGCATATCGCCATCATCAATAGGCCCAATGTAGAAACTCTCCTTGAGGTCTCCTATAATATATCAAAATTCAGAAATCAATAGGAGATTAAACAGTCTGTTTTTTTAATGAGGCATATTTTTAGCAGAAGATCTGCTTCTGTTTCATTAAGGAAGGCCGAACAAAATTTCAGGGAGTTCAGTATAGGAATAATTACAGGGAGGAGACAAAAGCTCCAATATCCTGCAGATTCAACTTTATCATTGCAAGGACCAGAAGAAATGGTAAAATCTATGAAGTGTCGCTGTAGCTTCAAACTACAAACGATGTGCAGAATGGGTTCTTCAGTATTTGTCCATTCTTTATGGGCTTTTCCTCAACCAACTACACATAGCTCCTAGATTCATGCGCAGTCTAATCAGATAACTGAAGCAAGGTAAGATTGGCTAAATAAAAATCCTTTCACACTTCTGCCTATCACCAGGGCTAAATGAAAATTCCTTCACGCTTCTAAATACCTCCTCAACCACAACACGTTTTGTGACAGAAACAGTCCTATTACAGCATTATTGTGGTTCAGTTCAGCTTTAGCTATGGCGGCAGTGAGTCAATTATATACCCAAAAAAAACCCGTTTTGTGACAGAAACAGTCCTTACAGCATTATTGTGGTTCAGTTCAGTTTTAGCTATGGCGGCAGTGAGTCATTATATACCAAAAAAAAACCTCTCGGTTTTGTAATTACGAGTACTAGTAGTTTGCATCAGTCAGGTACTCCAGCAACAATTTGAAGCGACAGCGGTCATATTTTGGTGTTGAGACCAAAATCCCAACACCAGGTGGGTGCGGAGGCGGAGGAGCAGGCGAGAGCAGAGATATCCGACCTACGAACTGGGAAGAGGCGTCGAGCTTCTCGGCGTAGGGCGGCGTGTACCCGCGGTGGTTGGCGCTCCACAGCAGCGCCATCTTCTCCTCCATCGGCAGGTCGAAGAACCCCTTGCTCTGCGCGAACACCGCCTCGAGCAGGCCGCGGTCCACTCCGTGGTTGGTCACGTAGAAGAACCCGTGCTCCACGCACGCCTGCCCAACCATCAAATAAGCTCGTAATCTCTTTCGGGGTGTTCTGTTTCGTGAGTCTGGGGAGTCGAGTGAAGTCACCTGTCGGACGGATTCAGCGGCGGCGCGGAGGTCCGGCGACGCCAGGTCCACCACGGGGAGGTGCAGGTTCCCCGCCATCTCCGATGTCTCTGACGTCTCCGGCTTGGCTGGAGCAGTGGAAGCCGGAGGTGAGTGATTTGCTGGCGTGGCCGTTTAACTTAGACAAATTACGCATCACATCCTGCAGTAAATCGCCGATACAAACTTCACTTGTCATTTGTCAATGCCGTCTGCGAGCTGCAGCTCTGCACGTGCTACTACTAGTCTACTACCTGGGGCGACGGGCTGCTTGCGCCTATGGGCTGAAATGGACTGAAAATCACACTGGGCCTGGGCTGAAACATGATAGCATGGCCTGGAGATCCACTGCATCAAATGGCAACAGATCAGCTTAACATGCACATACCAGCAGCCCATGTACAATCATCCGAGTATAGCCCTCTGCTCAAGTACTCGATCCCGTAACTCAATAAAAAAAATACTCGATTCATCCCAAAATAAATAAACTTCTAGAGTTCAATTTTTTTCCAAAATAAATGCACCTTTAGATATAAGGCAAACCAACTCTAATTGTCTTTTTCTATTTTCTCATTTTTCGAGGTGCAATGATTACACCTTTACAGGGGTATAAATGTAATTTTACACCAGCATCAAAGCTCTAGAAGTGTATTTATTTTGGAACGAAGGCGGTAGACACTTTCCATTCCTCTCAAAGAAAGAAAAAAGGTAGGCATTTCCCATCCTCTCATCAAAAAGAAAAAGTTCATCCTCTTAAAGAAAAGTAGACCTTTCCCATCACAGGCTGACTGCATCAGGTTAGTCATTCTCATCAGTGGTCAGAAGAGGCTTGCTGCTTGTCACGGCTCACCTGAGTGAGAGCACAAATAACATCAGAATTCAGATCTCTCAACTGTCATGCTTGACAAGTGACAACTGACTTAGCTGCTGCTTCGTCAAAACACCGAGGCCTTGTTTAGATTGGGTGTGAATTTTTCATCACACTGTACCACTTTCGTTTGTATTTTATAATTATTGTCCAATCATAGTCTAACTAGGCTCAAAAGATTTGTCTCCTAAATTACAGACAAACTGTGCAATTAGTGATGATAGCCTGGACACAGGTGGTCGAAACCTTGCACCAGGAGCGGTTGATGTGCCCAGACGACGGTGATCATAGCCTCGACACAGCGGATCATTTGCCAATGCGGTAGTGTTGAGATCCAACACAATCGGTTCCTAGCCGTCTGTGATGACTTCGACTATCACTGTCTAGTACATACTGCCGAGGCCGAAATACGGCTACGATGGGGGTTACGACGTGGCTGTGATAGGTCCAAATGTAGTAGTGCCTAGGCAACTCACTTACATATACAGGACACCCGATGGAGCCCACCAAACGTCCTTGTTGCCGAGCTCACCACAAGCAGCAGTAAGCAGCTCCGACTTCCCATGGTGAACATCAGCCAAGAACCTAACACACCTGATGGACCCCATCACACGTCATCGTTACCAAGCTTACAACAAGCAACAATAAGCAGCTTTGACTTCCCACGGTTAAGGATGGCAACGGATCGGGTTCGGATCAGGTAGAGTCTCCGTGCATCCAAAACCGAAACCCGAACCCAAACTGAACACCGACTCGGGTAGAAATCCATCACCAAAACCAAACCTGCGGATACCCGAAACCCGAATGGATACCCAAAACCCAAATGGATACCCGAAACCCGCGGATAAATATACACATATTCACATGTATAAATAAGAGGCAACAAACAATAAATATTTTCATGAGTCAATTTTGAATAGATTTAATAATCTAAGTAAACAAGTTATTATTAGCATATTATAAAACATGAGTTTTAATTCCAAATGATTTATTTCGGATATCCATTAGATATCTACAGGTGGAAAACCAAACCCGAAACCGAACCCGATACCAAACCCGAAACCGAACCCAAAAACCGTGGGTGAGAAACCATCCCCAAATCCGAACCCGCAGGACCCGAAATCCATAGGTATCCGCCCTGAACCCGATCCACTGCCATCCTTACCCACGGTGAACATCAGCTAAGGACCCTAACACACCGCCGCATACTCGCAACAAGTCTTGACCTCCCAAGAATTTAACGCGGTGCGTCATCATTGTCGAGCTTCGTTGCACCCAAAACAAAGCAGCTTCGACTTCACCATGAAAGCCAAAGATGCACTGCAAGCAAGCAACAAACCCCAAAGAGCCTAGCATCGTCGAGAACCCAAAGGCTCGCAGACAAGCAAACAAAGTCCCGCACGAAACGACCTCCATTGAGATGGTGCAGGGCTTCTAATTCTAGGTGACACCTTCAGGAGGGAACGACGTTGTAAATTTATTTTGGAACGTGTTTTTTTTAAAATATTAGTCTTTAGGCTAAAATAAAAAATCAGAAATACTAGGGAAATACATAACAACAGATAGACATACAAAACAAATAGCATTCAATACCATTACATCCACTGCCACATCAACGATTTTAGAGATAGTCAAAATCAAGTTTTAGGAGTTGTTTTTCTTAATTTTTAAACTCTTACTACTACGCCACCTATTGTATTTAGCATAGGTATTTTCAGGGGATGTTCCTGTAAAAATTATTTTTTTAGGATGGTTTTCTTACGTCAGGTATCCTTGAAAATCAATTCTCAGAACGGTTGACTAACCACACTAAAAATATCTTTTAAATTCACAAAAAGGTTATCAATTGCGCTAGAGTAAATTGCACTGTAGGTACCTAAACTATTTGGTGTTTTACAGATAGGTACTCCAACTAAAAAACGTAACTTCTAGGTACTAGAACTATACTTACGTAACTTCTAGGTACTCCAACTAAAAACGTAATATCCAGGTACTGGAACTATACTTATATAACTTCTGGGTACTGGCGCTTGAGCAGAGAGAGGGAGCTGTCGGGTCCTCACTAGCGTTGAAACGGACGGAAAAAACATAGAAAGGGAAGTAGAAATAAGGTTTTTCCGTTCGTTTCCATCTGTTTTCATCGCTAGTCCTCACATCGTGGTCGGTGCCAAGCATGGCCGTCAGTGCCGTCGAACTCCACACCCAGAGCGCGTAGCAGTCCATGTCGGCGAGGGCAGCCATCGGTGGGGCCCTAGCGCGGGCGCCGCACAGCCATAGGCAAGGCGTGGTTTCCCACGGCAGCTCGCCTACAGCGGCATGCGCGGTGCGTGCGAGCGGAAGCTCTGCTCCGCCTGTCCCACGGTGAGCGAGCGCCGCTGCCATCGACGTGGGCGCGGTGCTGCTCAAGTGCCAGTACCCAGAAGTTACCCAAGTATAGTTCCAATACCTAGACGTTATGTTTTTAGTTGAAGTACCCAGAAGTTACGTAAGTATAGTTCCAGTACCCAGAAGTTACGTTTTTTAGTTGGAGTACCCATCTGTGAAACACCAAATAGTTTAGGTACCCACAGTACAATTTACTCATTGCGCTATATAGCACTGCACCAGATTTCAACATTTCAAGGAGCGGACAACGACTAGACGTTTTCTTATCTACACTGCATCGAATTTCTATCGGTAATGCTACCGTTAGGACGTCCAGAAGGTCGGACGTCTTGCTCCACTCACTGTCGCTAGCACCGCTCGCCTAAAAAACAAAATCAACTCCTGCATGCCTCGCTCCGCTCCCTTCCTTACCCCTTTTGCGCTCCTCATCCCCTGCCGCAGCGCACCAACACCCGATGTCCTCCCTCACCGAGAGCCCCCAATGCGGCGAGATCCATGGAGTAGGAGCGAGATCCATGGAGGTGGTGCGGCGGTGTTGCAGGGGAGTGGGTGGCTCTCCTCCACCCCGGCGCGGCGCCCTCCACCCCCTGGCGGTGCCCTCTCTCACCCCGGCGATCGAGCTCCCCACCCCGACGGGCATGGCGCTCCTCTTGCCCCCCATCCTCCACCGTTGCCGGCGAGCCAAGGCCAGCACAGGTGGCGGTGGTGCTCGTGCGCAGCCGCTCGCCATCGACTCCGACCCCAGCGACTGGAATCGACCGGCCCAAGCTTCCTCTCCCCTATGTTGCAAATGTATGTTTCAAGTGTTTCAGTTGTTTCAAAGGTATGTTACAGTTGTTTCTTATGGATGTTGCAAACGTAGATCGGAGATATTGCACATATTGTATATGTTGCAATTGTTTCAGAAGCATGTTGTAAGCATTTGTTCAAAATGTTTCATCTGTTTCCAGACACATGTTGGAATCGTTTTTTATCTGGATGTTGCATATGTTTTCACACATATGTTTCAGCAGTATGTTTCAAATGTTTCAGTTGTTTCAATCTTATGTTGCAGTAAGTTTTTTCATGTTAGAGTTGTTTTATCTAGATGTTGCATATGTTTCATGCACATGTTGCAAGCGTATGTCCCAAATGTTTCATTTGTTTCAAATAATGTTGCATTCAAGTGTTTCATGTTGCAAGCGCAGACCGCCGGCATTGGTGTCCATGAGGGCGGCAGGGACAAACCGCAGCCACCGATGCGTG
The DNA here is from genome assembly GCA_022457205.1 of Saccharum spontaneum. Lineage (NCBI taxonomy): Eukaryota > Viridiplantae > Streptophyta > Magnoliopsida > Poales > Poaceae > Saccharum > Saccharum spontaneum. Next base: position 68,510,472 of record CM039581.1, on the reverse strand, counting down.
GAGAAGACATAGGCCACCACCAATGGTATGGGGGGAGGCACAGGCCGCACGGTGCTGCTGTGGAAGAGCGAGGCAGGGGCAAGTCTTCCGGGCGGCCTAGAAGAGACGGGCGCCGCACCGTGTGGTAGAGGCGGGGGCGAGTCATCCGAGTAGTGCGGGCAATGGATCTGAAGTGGGCAGTTCGGATGCGAGCGTGAAAAATAGAGCTGGCACGGGCGGCGCACGAATCCGAGCAAACGGGACGGAGCAGCTGCGGGCGTCCAGACGGACTCAGGTGTCCGGAAGTCCCGGCGCTAGCGCCGCCGAATTTCTATTGGTAACTGACCGAAGCAATAGACCCACCTGTTCCTTCGGCACTGCCCGCTTCAGGTGCTCCTTGGTTTCTCTCTTTTCTTTCCGTATGATCAATATGCTAATTAGCGAAGTTAGGGCGTCAGTCATATGCAAAACAATCACTCTTGCACATGGTGGCCAGTTGTCACATTATTCTGTTCATAAATTTCTAGATTAAAATGTGCCTAAAATTTAACAGAAATATCGTAGCCGGGCATCAAAAACTTCCAGAAATATATATCATGGGCAATAATAGCAACAGAAATAACCAAAAACTGTGCATATGAGTTGACATTTTTTTTTCTTTTATAAAAGAGGGCGACTTTAGAAGCTTCGGAGGGAAGCCATGATTTCCGGAGAGAGAGCGGGTAATGTACAATGAATGTAAAGGTCAAACCCGTACGACTCTGCAAGGTGATTAACCTACTGCGCTTCTTTAATTATGTTTTTTTTCTCCTTGGTAGCAAGTGTATCACTACCGGAATCCGCTTCTTTATCGAGCGCCGGAGGCTTTACTGAGCGTTTTTTTCGGACGCTCGGCAAAAAAGGCTTTGCCGAGAGCCAAATAAAAAACACTCAGCAAAGCCTCTGCACTCGACAAAGAAGGCTTTGCCGAGCATCCGATAAACGGCTCTCGGCAAAGAAGTTTCTTTACCGAGTGCAAAAAAAAAACACTCGGCAAAGGCTCCTTTGCCGAGTGCCAAAGTAAAACACTCGGCAAAGCAATTTTCAAACCACATTTTGGTGCCCTAAACGAATTCAAATAAAAAAGTTTTTAACTACAAAGTTTCATAACTTTTCATGATCTACAAACTTTATATTGGTCATTTCTTCATTCGACAAAGTAATAATTACGTTGTTCACAAAATCTATATGTCTCTCATGTAGTTTCATGAAACTACAATAGAGATATATAAGATTTGTGAACAATGTTAGCACCACAATTTCGGATGGAAAAACTTTCTAAATAAAGTTTGTAGATCTCGAAAGGTTATGAAACATTGTAGTTGATCACTTTTTAATTTGAATTCATCTTGTCATGGAAGTCTACGTTTGAAATTCAAAATTTTAAAATTTTAAAATTTAAATTTTTCAAAAGACTTTGGATGGAAAAACTTTCTAAATGAAGTTTGTAGATCTCAAAAAGTCATGAAACATTGTAGTTGACTACTTTTTCATTTGAATTCATCTTGTCATGCAAAACTACGTTTGAAATTCAAAATTTTAAAATTCGAATTTTTCAAAAGACCTCGGATGGAAAAACTTCATAAATGAAGTTTGTAGATCTCGAAAAGTTATGAAACATTGTAGTTGACCACATTTTCATTTGAATTAATCTTGTTATGCAAAACTACGTTTGAAATTTAAAATTTTAAAATTTGAATTTTTCAAAAGACCTCGGATGGAAAAACTTTCTATATGAAAAATGTAGTGCTCGAAAAGTTATGAAATTTTGTAGTTGACAACTTTTTAATTTGAATTCGTTTAGGGCCTTAAACAATCAATTTTCACTTGGTTTAGTATAATATTTGAGTAACTGAAATAACATATAGATGCATGTGAGCGTGTAGTGCAGGTAGCAGAGGAGGTATCGCGTGAGGGAGAGGTCACGAGTTCGAATCCCGCCAACCGCGTAGCCGCAAATTTTGCGCGAAAAATGCCGCGACCTGCGACTTCGACGGAGACGGGCGAGCGTTGGCCAATGGGCCCCTCCCCCGATTAAAAAAAATTTCTTGGTTTTTTTCGTATTTTTTTTATTTCACGCTCTGCCGAGCGTCGGGCTCTCGGCAAAGGCTTTGCCGAGTGCCCGATAAACAGCTCTCGGCAAAGAAGCCTTTGCCGATCGGATTTTTGCGAGGGCGCTTTGCCGAGAGCTACGCTCGGCAAAGGCTTTGCCGAGGGCCTTAGAGGCTTTGCCGAGAGCCTGGGGCCCTCGGCAAAGCAGCCGGCTCCGGTGATATGGCTGACAACCCAAATTTTACGAGGCTGTGTTTAGTTCGTGAAAAGAAAATTTTTAGGTGTCACATCGGATGTTTTATGGGATGTCGGAAGGGGTTTTCGGATACTAATAAAATAAACTAATTACATACCTCGCCTAGAAACTGCGAGACGAATTATTAAGCCATCATTAGCACATGCGGGGTTACTGTAGCACTTAAGTCTAATCATGGACTAATTAGGCTTAAAAGATTCATCTCGTGATTTCCAATCAAACTGTGCATTAGTTTTTTTCGTCTACATTCACTATACCACAGCCCAAACTAGCGTCCAACATAAGGTTGGTAAAAATATCGTAATCCCGTTGGACGGTCGGCCGGTATAACTTAGTGACATGCAGTCGGTCGCTATATCTTACTATTGCGTCCGAGGGTTGGCTGCTACTTTTATTGTGGTCTAGTGTCCGTCGATCGGTCAGTACAGCTTATTAACTGGTTCGTCAGTCGGTCGGCATATTGAATTGGGCCTGCACCCACCGATTCGCGCCTACGATTTAGAGGACCAGCAGAGTTGCCGCCTATTCTTAAAACAAAAAAAGAGTTGTCGCCGCTCTCTAATTAAGATGGCGCCTAAAATTTAGCGGACCCACTTGTCAGATCAGATTGGCAAAAACCCTTTCCCTCTCCAATTATTTCCTCCCCGCCGCCACATCTTCTCAGTCCCCCGCTTCCCTGCCCGAGAGCGTGACCCGGCGGCTCCCCAGCGTGGCGCCCCGGCGCACCCCACCTCCGGCGGTTCCTCGGCGCCCCCCTGCGGATCCAATACGCGCCCCCCTGCGGATCCCTTGCGGACCCCACGCGCACGCTCGGCTGCTCCCCGGCGCGCACCACCGGCACGGCTGCTCCCAGCGCCCCTGGCGCGCCCCCTCCCCAGCGACTCCCCGGCACGGCCACCCGGTGGTTCCCCAACGCCCCCGGCTGCCGTTCCCCGAGCAGCCCCCAACGCCCCCGGCTGACGACCCCCGAGCAGCCCCCGCGCGACCCTCCAGCACGAGCAGCCCTGTAAGGTCCTAGATGGTTAGAGGGGGGGTGAATAGCCTATAAAAGAAATTCTACAAGTACCACTAAGCAAACTTGTTAGAATAACAAACAGCGTAAAGCGAGTTTTGCTTAGCCAAAGGTTGTGATGCAAGCCTCCTATCCACAAGTCTAGTAGATTAAGATCTCTAGTTCACACAAGAGCTAAGTCACTAAAGTTACACTAGAGAACAAGCTAACAAGACTACTAGCAAAGCTACTACTAGAGCTACACAAGATAATCTAGTGAATGTAAATGCAATAGAGAGGATTGTGATTCTTATACCGACGGTGGAGTGAAGATGTTGCCAATCACCAAGAAGATATATAATTAATCAATATTGACAACAATACAATATGAAGTCCAAACACCGGGAGACAAGAGACACAATATTTTTGTTCACCCGGTGTTCACTTGTGCACCGACAAGCTACGTCACCGGTTGTGTCGACCAACACTTAGATGGTTCCCCGGTGTGACCCTCAAGTCACTTGCCCCTCAAGGCACGCCCTGCAAGGCACCGCAAGACACCACTCTCAAGTGAGGTAACTCAATGACACGCGGATTCCACTAGAGTTGCTTTTGGCGTCCCGCCGAGGAAAGCACAAGAACCTCTCACAATCAACCGGAGGTGGCCAAGAACAATCACCTTCTCTTGCCAACGCCTCCAACAATCTTCAAGCCGGCTAGGAGCGGTACTCTCCAAGAGTAACAAGAAATCCACCGGCTAAACCACCCACAAGTGCCACTAGATGCCTTCAAGCTATGCAATGCACTTTGAGATCACTCAATCTCACTTTTGATTTGCAAACAAGCAAGAGAGATGAGTGAGAGGAGTAGCTCTAGCTCAAAGGATGCACAAGAGTGTTAGAAATGCCAAGAGACCTCCCCAAGGGCCGGCCAACAAGTATTTAAAAGCATCCCAAACAAATAGAGCCGTTGCAACTCCACTGACCATTTTTTCGGGACGACCGGACGCGCCGGTCGAAACTGACCGGACGCGCTTCACCGCGTCCGGTCGCCCTGCGACGTCCACGTGTCCATCGATTTCAAACGCGACCGTTAGATCCTCCAACGGTCACTGCGCGCCAACGGTCAAACGCGATGACCGGACGCGCAGCTCAACCGACCGGACGCGCCGGTCGCACAGTACCGCGCGCCCGCGAAGCAACGACCGGACGCGCTCCTCGCAACGACCGGACGCGACAGTGACCGCGTCCGGTCGGAGTCCAGTAAGCTCCTTTGACGACCGGACGCGTCCGATCGTGTGTGACCGGACGCGCACCGCGTCCGATCGTCCTTGCGAAACTGCAAAAACCTCAGGGTGCCTGACCGGACGCGCCGGTCCCGCGAGTGACCGGACGCGCTGGTTGCAAACCCTAACCCGCGCGCCTGACTGCTGCGCTGTACTGATCGGACGCGTCCGGTCACACCGTGACCGCGTCCGGTGCAGCGTCCGGTCACCTCAGTGACCTCCGTTCGTCTCCATTTCTTTTCCGACTTCCGGCGTAGTGGAAAATAGGCATTTCATTTCCCTGAAATCGCCTGAATCCCGCGCTCGCACGCTCGGCGGGAGGGAGAGAGGAACCCAAACCCCTCTCTACCCGCAAACCACAGCGCGACCAACGCCACCTTTACAAATGTGCCAACACCATCAAGTGTACATCTCCATGTGCTTGTGTGTTAGCTTTTTCTCAATCATTTTCAAAGGTTTTCCAGTTAGCTCACTAGGCCCTACATGCAATGCACTTCATGAATTCACCTAGTGGCACCCGTGTGTCGAATAACCGATAAGACTTCCCCTCTTAATAGTTCGGCTATCGATCCTAAACCACTCACACCCTCTATGGTGTCTTGAGTGTAGAACAAAATGGCCCTATGGTTATACCTTTGCCTTGAGCCCATTTTGTTTCTCCAAATGATATGATCCACTTTATATCATCACAAGACCGTCTCGATCCATCGACCTTGACTTCACTTGCTCTTCACCGTTGCATCGGTTCGTCGGCGCCAAGTCTTGCTCAAGCTTCTCCATCGCATGGTCCTTCGCTTCGAAACCTCGACTTGACCTTCACCTTCACAACCGGTTCATCAAGCCAAGCCTCATCTTGGTCTTCACCATTTTGGTCACATGAGTCAATGTCATGTCTCATATTCAATGACCACCTTTATCTAAATCATCCACTTAGATACAAAGGTTAGTCCTAGGTTTCATCAATTAGCCAAAACCAAACTAGGGACTTTCAAGCCCCCACGCGACCCTCCGGCACGAGCTCCTCCCGCGATTCACTTCAGTGCCAAGGCGGCGCTTCAACAGTCAGCTCCTCCCGCGATTCGCGACTACTTCCCCAAGCCCCCATCCATTGATACAGGCAGCAACCACATATCAGTAAGTTCACGACCTTGCTCTCTTGTTTCTTTTTTTTGTTCTCTGTAGGTAAGGCTCAAGATTCAGACTTGAGGGCGTAGATGTGTATCCTTTCAGATAGGAATGAATTAAAATGCAACTCATGGCCATATGCTCACACATCTATAATATAACTATAATAAACCCGTGGAGTGTTTAGATGTATAAAAAAATTGTATTTGTTAGTGGTCCTCCATTTTACATATCTGCATGTCTCCTAAACAAACTTAATGAGCTATAATGTTTGATGCTGGAAGAGTCAAAGAAGTGTTTGCAAGAAAAACAGTCAAGATGCCCAATTTCCAAGTTCCTGGTAGCAGTAACTTTTATGTTTGCACTGTTGTGGCTTTGTGTCATGAATCATCAATAACTGGACTCCCTGTAACCATTGAAGTCCGCATCTAGTTGCATTGTTCTGTAGTATTCTTTGTTTTCATATGATACGACTGTAACTGGAGTTCAAGTGAGGAGACCATTATATCCAGTAATCGGCATCTCCCGTTGGCATTATTTAAGCATGTTAGAGATGCCAGTATATTAGGATATGCATTTTTTCTCAATATAAATAATAGGCTATTGTCCAATGCACTAATACTACTTGTCAATGTGTAGTGTCGGATACTAGTACTACTTGTCTAACAATGCACTAATACTACTTGTCAATGCACTAATATCAGGATATGAAGCAAAATTACATTCAGGAGGGTTGTGGTGTAATCAGTAACAGACAAACTCGAGTGATGGGCAGGTTCTCTCAGTACTCACAAGCAAGAAACTTAAGTCTTTAGCTCAGTTTGCTTCTCTCTCCTATCCTCAATCTCATTCTTGGCTAGCTAAGGTATCTGCATCCACAAATCAGGTTGCGGGAGAAGCACTAGCTAATACATAAACAGTCCAATCAGATGGGAGATATTTCAATTTAGACTTAAAAACTGACTCTAGATATTTTTGTACACCTCTGTCAGTCGAAATGGATGCATGTAACAGCTAAGTAGTTGTTTGGATATGTTTTTGTTTATTTGGGAGTCTGTTGGGCATTCTTAACGTCACTACCAAAAGTAGACTTAGTTTTCTAATTCTGATAACGGCGCCAAAAATGCCAAACCTATCCCTCATGCCACTTAAGCCAAGTTGTCATCCCCAGCATGACATGAGAGACACGGTATTGAAATATGCAATTGCTCATCAAGATAAATAATAAAAGGGATCTGCAAGCGCACAGATTAATACCGATGTAGCATTTTAACCGGGAAGTATTCCAGGTATCGTTATTTATATTTTTACCACTGGGAAGAGATTTCTAAGTATCATGGTTGATAATGGAATGAGAACATGGAACTGAGTACACATCATTGCATGTATAACCGAGAGTATTTATCAATCTCTTTATACAGGTATAAATGTCACATTAAGTAAAGGTAAAGTGATAATGGTGACAAAGATAATTAATCTGATCAGCTAGCCACATATAATAATGATAAGCACCTCAATAGATATTCTAGCAAGTCATTAGCATGGAATTAGGATGAACTACAAAGATATTCCCTAAGTTATTATTAACTATAAAGTCTAGCATATCATAGTTAGTGCAATTATACTTGGCAATCATGGTGAGAAAAGACTATATTTATGCATAGTGAATATTAGCAAGGAAGATGAAGAACATAGCAATCACTCCCCTGTAATAGTGTTGCTCTGCCTACCCTATACACGAGAGGGGGACTATATAAGAATCAACGAAGCTGTCACTATCGCGAACTACCCCACAATCCGGCATATAGGGTGCAATCGCAGATAAATACGGTATAGACACCACGTCTACACAATACTTATCATTCACCCACTGTACACATGGATAAACGCTATACGATCCTAGGCATGTATATAATTCTAATCTAACTAAGCCAAGCATATAACTATGATAAACTAAGAACAATATAATTGCAAATATAATCAAATAGAGCAAAGTCATAATCAATATATTGAAATAGAACAAAGTCATATTCATAATATTGAAGAACAAAGATGAACAATTAAAGAACAATAGAGGAATTACCAAGAATCCTCTTGACAGATCCGGGAACCAATCGAAGATTGACTCCTTCTAGTTCTAATCCTATGTAGCTATGCTAACTAGAGATCTAGTTGATGTGGTGGCTCTAGGGCTTGATCAGAGGCTCTCCTCCTGAATTAGGGTTTGAAGTATGAGACGAGGGCCTCTCCTCCAGGGTCAGGGGCCTTGCTTATATTCCTTTCGGATGAATCTGGGCCGTTGGATCAAACCGACATTGATCGTGCGGTTTTCCTTGATCCTCTAGGTCGGTGGAGCATAATCCTCGAGGCGGAGCCTGATTGGCTGAGCCAGCAGGGCGGGCGCCCTAGGGACTAGGGCGGGCGCCCTGTCCCTGGCTCTGTTACGCCTCCCGTTCGTTCTCGTGGCTTCTGGACTCTTCTAGATGTAAGATAATTACGTGTTCGGTTAATATCCCGTCATTAATCCGACATGTGGGCCTTTCTTTCGTATTTTCTGTTAACCCCCTGCAGAAATAGATAAACAACAAAACTCGTGGAATTCTGTCAGATAAAACCCTAAGTCTAGGTGTTGGTTTCATTTGGATCCTTTTCTCTATTTATTTGATAGTTATAATTGATACTTAAGGACCGTCAACAGAGTCGCCCAAGCTTACCTCTTGCTCGTCCCTGAGCAAGGATAGACTCAGCGATGGATGAGAAGTTGCTGAAATGCCTTTGAATTTTGACAGTACACATGCTTTCAAATAGAGTCTCATCTCTGAGTTAAAGTAAACTGTCAAGACTTAAAACTTACTCATTATACCTTTCACCATGGGGCTTGCAACCGTCACCTTTGTCTTGAGCGGTTAAAAGATAGAACAGTCTAGTCAAGCGCCATGTCTCTTATTCTTGATTAGCTATAGCTCTTGGAGTTTTTTGCAGATTTTCAAATAAAACTCAGAGATTCCTTGTATGACTCTCTCAGGTCTCTCTTTTGTGGTATTTCTAGATCCTCACCAAGACAGTAATGATGTCTGCCTCCTCTCAAAGCAAAGTATGTAGTATTTGTGGTATAAGGCAGAGTGACATTGCCTTCTCTCTCATCCTATTCTAATAAGGCTTTTGATATCTGGAGCTCATCGGTGGGAGATAAAGTATACATACTTACAAGACATTTATTGCATAGTCAAACCATGGATCCAGAGAAACAAGCCAATAAGTCAAATCAAGATGTGCATGTGTGGCGAATAAATGGAGTATGGTGATAGTGATGATAACACTGGTGAAAGTCTAATTCTACTTTTGCTCTTTTTGAGGGGATACGTACCTTTCTTGCTTTTAAAGCTCTTGAGGAGAATGAGATGCTCTATATTTTCTTTCTTCTTCTTTTTTTTTCTCAGGTGGGTATCTTGTACCCCTAATTCTACTGTCGGACACTTGTCCATTTTTACCTCTCTTCTCACATTTTTTCTTTTTTTTTCATCGAGGTCTGAGCACTTGCTCCTTTTTATTTCCTCGTATCTTTTTCTTTTCGAGGTTCCGGGCACTTGCCCCTTTTTATTTCCTCGTATAGAGCACTCATCTCCTTAGAACAATATAGCAAGTGGTAGTAACCAAAATAGCTTGAGCATTTATTTCACAGGGGATAACAAGAATGGGAAAATATTTTTGGCTATTCTCTCCCGGATTAGGAGTAGAATAATTTTATGTGGATCTGGAGATGAGAATGAGTGGATATATGTGGATGCGTACTTCCGGAGTAGAAGCAGCATGTATGAGTGATCGTGCAAGCGAATCTTGATTTTAACCGCATGACAAGCTCCTAAGGGTCTACACAGCTTGACTACACTCAATGCTCATAAGCAGTAAAAAGTAAAGGTATGGCTTAAAGTCTAGCAAGCATGTATGTATGGTTGTGGTAGGAACTTAAACTCTCATCATACAGGAACTCATCATTTAGCATTTTAAGATTTTTAAAGATAAAATTCTCCAGAATTCTAGCATCTCTAGGAATAGATAAACAGCAGCTCAACCTTCCCATATCATATCCGTTAACAACTTAGACTTTAGATCAAGTTCTCTTCCCACAAGTTCAGGTTTAGAGCAAGCTTTAAATGATAACAGTTATGTAAACTTAGAGAGAGAACTTCAAATTTGAAAATTAGGCAAAGCAACTATTCATCATATCCATGCTAGAGTTTTATTATTATCTAGATTCAGTTTAGCATAGCCACTTTATTTATTTATTAAAACACACTAAGCAAAAGATATAGGTATATATATATAAGCACAAAATCTTTATTTGGTTTTTTCATAGTTATGTATATTTTTATTTTTATAGGGTAGAAGTATATATAAATATAAAGATAAAGATAGAAATACTTAGCAAGATAATGGAGGTGCTCTCCCCCAAGTTGGATCTTGACATAATCTCTTCTGATGTAGCTAGCAGATGGCGGAGATGTATTTGAAAGTCGGCAGCACCCTGACAGCGATTAGAATGTCCTCCGTCTGCTAGTCTCCTTGAATTCTGTGAAGCTCAAATAGACAACAAAGCTTTGTGGAACTGATTAAGTGTTAGCATAAATATCTAGCCTTTATCATGTTGAGCCTCCTTGATTTTTTTATGTTGTTTGTTTTTTTTCTTTTATAAAGCAGAAGAAAATATTTATGTATTTATTATATATATATATATATATATATATATATATATATATATATATTTTATGCCACCACAGTGAATGTACTTATGGGTTTTATGCCACTCGCATACTCACATGGGGCTTTAGGGTTTTTAACATTTTTATTTTCCTTTTAAGATAGTATGAATATGATTAACTAAGCAAACTATTTAAGATAAAGTAAATAATTGAAAGGAATAGGATAACTACCAAGTTACCTCTTGGCAAGGCGTTCGGTGTTTTTAAAGTCCTCCGAACGGGACTCTTATTCGTTCAGTTGTCCTGGGACTCGGTGGATGGCGTAGTCGGTGGTTCCGGCAGCGCCTCTTCTTCATGTACAACTGTCTTTTCTTTCCATACCTGTCTCGGTGCTTTGGTCTCCTCAGGACAGTGTTGGTTGAGTGGTATGTCTTCAGATCTTACCACTTCTCCTTCATAATCTGCCCATCCGTCCTTGATGACCTGTTGCTTCTGATTGTGGTTACGCCGCCTTCTTCTTGTCCTGACCTGCTTGGATTCTTCAAATACATAGTTAGGGTCAGTAAAGTAAAGACGTACCTTCTCAGAGGGGAAGTGCATGTGGACTTCTCCAGTTCCAATGTAGATGATTGCTTTGACAGTACTAAGGAATGGTCTTCCAAGGATGATGGGTGGATCATATTCATCTTCTCCCATGTCAATAACCTGAAAGTCTGTATGGACAAAGTGATCGTCTATCTTGACAGGGACGTTAGTTACTGTACCTTCGACCTGTCGGAATGTCTGATCTGCCATCTGGAGCTGAATATATGTTGGGTTTAAGGGCATGGTTCCGAACAGAAGTTCATAGGTGACCTTGGCAATTATGTTGACGCCCGACCCAGTGTCGCAAAGTGTCTTGTAGAAGTGGGACCCATTAATGGAGCAATAAATGCTTGGCATACCTGGGTCGTCCTTCTTAGGCAAGAACGGTGACTTGAGTTGGCGATCTTGACCTTTGTGCACGGCAGTGACCATCTTAGCTGTCTCGGTCCATACTTGCTTCTTGCTCTTGTTCCTCCTGTTGGTCCTCTCCCTTGGTTCATATTGGGGTTGCTCTGGGATTTGTGCGGTCTTGTTCTTGAAGGAAAACGTTTCCTTCCTCCCCTTGATGTAGAAACTGATCTTGGCAACACTAGCATAGATGACAGCTCCCGCGGTGTTCAGGAATGGTCTCCCTAGGATGACGGGAGCCCTCTCATCAGAACCGGTCTCTATCACTACGAAGTCTGCTGGAGCGTACGAGGAACCCACTCGGACACAGATGTTCTTCAATATTCCTCTCAGGAAACTCAGTGTCCTATCTGCAAGCTGCAAACATATGGTTGTTTCTAATAATGGTTATGAAAAGAGTTTTTTCATAGAGTATCCTGGGCATGATGTTGACGCTGGAGCCAAAGTCACAGAGTGCTTCTGGGAAGTCTCGCATGCCGATGGAGATCGGGATGACGGGGCGTCCTGGATCGCCTCTCTTGACCGGCAGACGGTCAGTACTTACTTCCACGATAGGGTTACTCCAGTAATCTCCTGCATCAAACATGTCTACAAGATTTGCAGATTCTAGTCCTTCCGGTTGTGATGGTATACCGGGGTTAGTAGCAGGAACAGCAGCAGCTATTTGATTCAACTGAGATTCAATCATTTTATTAAAGCTAATCTGGTTCTTGATTATTATCCATTCTATTATTTATATTTTCTAGTATTTTATCATTAGATGCCAATTTCTTAGACAGGTTATCCATTAGCTTTCCTTGGTTGGACACTAACTCTCTCAAAGGTAGATAATTATTATTATTATTGAAAGAATTGTTACCTTGGTAATTACCTGAGTAGTTAGGCCTCTGTTGATTCCAACCTTGATTCTGCTGAGGACGGTTGTAGTAGTTGTTGTTATTGTTGATGTAGTTCACGTCCTCCAGCAACTCAGGACAGTGATTGCCCGAGTGTCCAGTACCTCCACACTCCTCACAAGTCATGTGGGAGTCGTAGACGTGCATGACTTCTTTCTTTTCTCCAGCTCGATCATCGAGCTTCTTCATGAGTAGGTCTAGCTTGGCAGACAGCATGTCTACCTCCTTGAGCTGGTGCATACCTCCACCTCTCTTGCGTGTCTGAGTTCTTTCTTCATTCCAACCTTGGTTGGATGCCATCTTCTCCACAAGAGCTGTGGCTTGAGGTATGGTGAGTGATAGGAATGCTTCTCCAGCTGCAGCATCCATGGTTTCACGGGCACTGTTAATGAGCCCATGATAAAATGTCTGCATCAGTAGCCAGCTTTCCATTCCATAATGGGGACATTCTAGGATGTAGTCTTAGAAACGCTCCCATACTTCTGGAACGGATTCATCATGTTGTTGCTAAAAACTTGTAATCTTCCCACGGAGAGCATTGGTCTTGTCCATGGGAAAGAATTTGGCCAGAAAGTTCGTGGAGCAGAGTGCCCACGTAGTGTTCTTCTCCTTTGTAGCGTAGAACCACTGCTTCGCTCTCCCCAACAGTGAGAATGGGAAAAGGCGAAGTAGTATGGCGTCTCTGGGGACTTCAGCCATGGTGAAAGTGCTGCAGATCTCCAGGAAGTGTTGAAGATGAGCACTAGCGTCTTCATGTGGCTTCCCACAGAACTGGTTGGCTTGCACCATGTTGATGAGCCCAGGCTTGAGCTCGAAGTTGCGGTCGATCTCCCCAGCAGGTCCAGTGCGGATGTTGTCCGTAGTGGGAGCTGAGAACTTGTGGATCGACTTGTTCGCCATGGCTTCGAATTCAGTCGACAAATTCCGGATGAAACTTCGGCGGTCTTCGGATTTGGATGAAGCTTTGTGCTGAAGTGTTGACGATGTCTTCTTGAGCTTGGCTCTTGTTCTTCTGAATAAGGCTTCGGGATCGTCAACAAAGTTGTCTAGAAGATGTCTTCTATTCATGCATCACCCTGCAATAAATAATCAAAATGGAAAATACAGGGGTAAAACTGTATAAGAGAATTGATAAGCTCGATCAGATTAGTGATGCAAATGATGACTCAAAGTTCCATATTCATTCCTACTTAGTAATCAACCTTCCCCGGCAACGGCGCCAAAAATGCTTGTTGGGCATTCTTAACGTCACTACCAAAAGTAGACTTAGTTTTCTAATTCTGATAACGGCGCCAAAAATGCCAAACCTATTCCTCATGCCACTTAAGCCAAGTTGTCATCCCCAGCATGACATGAGAGACGCGGTATTGAAATATGCAATTGCTCATCAAGATAAATAATAAAAGGGATCTGCAAGCGCACAGATTAATACCGATGTAGCATTTTAACCGGGAAGTATTCCAGGTATCGTTATTTATATTTTTACCACTGGGAAGGGATTTCTAAGTATCATGGTTGATAATGGAATGAGAATATGGAACTGAGTACACATCATTGCATGTATAACCGAGAGTATTTATCAATCTCTTTATACAGGTATAAATGTCACATTAAGTAAAGGTAAAGTGATAATGGTGACAAAGATAATTAATCTGATCAGCTAGCCAAATATAATAATGATAAGCACCTCAACAGATATTCTAGCAAGTCATTAGCATGGAATTAGGATGAACTACAAAGATATTCCCTAAGTTATTATTAACTATAAAGTCTAGCATATCATAGTTAGTGCAATTATACTTGGCAATCATGGTGAGAAAAGACTATATCCATGCATAGTGAATATTAGCAAGGAAGATGAAGAACATAGCAATCACTCCCCTGTAATAGTGTTGCTCTGCCTGCCCTATACACGAGAGGGAGACTATATAAGAATCAACGAAGCTGTCACTATCGCGAACTACCCCACAATCCGGCATATAGGGTGCAATCGCAGATAAATACGGTATAGACACCACGTCTACACAATACTTATCATTCACCCACTGTACATATGGATAAACGCTATACGATCCTAGGCATGTATATAATTCCAATCTAACTAAGCCAAGCATATAACTATGATAAACTAAGAACAATATAATTGCAAATATAATCAAATAGAGCAAAGTCATAATCAATATATTGAAATAGAACAAAGTTATATTCATAATATTGAAGAACAATGATGAACAATTAAAGAACAATAGATGAATTACCAAGAATCCTCTTGACAGATCCGGGAACCAATCGAAGATTGACTCCTTCTAGTTCTAATCCTATGTAGCTATGCTAACTAGAGATCTAGTTGATGTGGTGGCTCTAGGGCTTGATCAGAGGCTCTCCTCCTGAATTAGGGTTTGAAGTATGAGACGAGGGCCTCTCCTCCAGGGTCAGGGGCCTTGCTTATATTCCTTTCGGATGAATCTGGGCCGTTGGATCAAACCGACATTGATCGTGCGGTTTTCCTTGATCCTCTAGGTCGGTAGAGCATAATCCTCGAGGCGGAGCCTGATTGGCTGAGCCAGCAGGGCAGGCGCCCTAGGGACTAGGGCGGGCGCCCTGTCCCCGGCTCTGTTACGCCTCCCGTTCGTTCTCGTGGCTTCTGGACTCTTCTAGATGTAAGATAATTACGTGTTCGGTTAATATCCCATCATTAATCCGACATGTGGGCCTTTCTTCCGTATTTCCTGATAACCCCCTGCAGAAATAGATAAACAGCAAAACTCGTGGAATTCTGTCAGATAAAACCCTAAGTCTAGGTGTTGGTTTCATTTGGATCCTTTTCTCTATTTATTTGATAGTTATAATTGATACTTAAGGACCGTCAACAGAGTCGACCATCAATCCTTGTTCTAGCTACCTGCTTGCTAGTTGCTACTGCTAGTATGACCATGTTAAATGGTTGCTGGAGCCTGGAGATATAGCAATAGGTAATGAGCAAGTGGTGCATATTATGCAGAGGTTCAAATCATGATTCTTTTGCTCAAATCATGTCTAGCTTGCATTTGCCAATGTCAAGTTTTTGGGTGCTATTTTAGTGCCACACTACAGTTTGTGTTGGGTTTCTTTGTTCTACTGAAGTCAAACGAGCTCTTGTATCTGGAGTACATGATTCATAGGTGCAAAATATATTGTGCAAACACATCTATAACTATAATAAACCCGTGGAGTGTTTAGATGTATAAAAAAATTGTATTTGTTAGTGGTCCTCCATTTTACATATCTGCATGTCTCCTAAACAAACTTAATGGAGACCTTGAGCTATAATGTTTGATAGACTTGGCCGCACATTAGTAGTTTCTTTGTATCTTGTTAGCCTTCTCTGCAGGCTTTGAAATCATCAGGTATTAGGCAAATAGACTTATGTGTTTGCTGCAGTTAGTGGATCTAATCAGTTAGCCCTCAACCCTATGCATATGTGTACATTAATTTCAATTCTTGTCTCCAAACACAATGAATAGTTTGTTTGAATGCATATGCCTGGAGACAGTTAACATGGCTTATTTGGTAGTTTTTCTGCGTGTTGGTCCTAACATTTAATCTTTGGTACGTCAGCATCTCAACCAAGACTGTATGGTGCCTTGAAACATTATGCATGAAAAACATTATTGCAGAATGTTTATAGTTCGGTTAAGTCAATTTAAATCGTGTGCTGAGATATTCAGGGTTTGTGTCAACTGGCTTGTTCTTTGTGAGTCCGAATAACCTGACAACTATCTTTGCACTTTTGAAGGTCCAGCTTTGATCTTGCACTTTTGAAGGTGTCTAGTTTCAGCTGTTTATGTCTAGCTACTGCCTTGATCTGTCGTTTGGTGATCCTACTTATGGTAGGCTAGCTGTTTGATAATGGTGTTTTTATTAATTAATACAATTCTCATACATCCACCATTCGTTTCAGATTGGCAAAGAAGTTATACTATATCCAAACATGAAGTCTGATCAAGCTGTGGCCAAGGGAATCGTTATTTCAACTAATCCTAGCAGCGTGCTAGCAGGACAGGCTCTTAGAAGGCAATATTGTGAAGTTGTTGTTAAGGTTGTGATGAAAAGAGATGCAATGTTGCCTCGTCCTTATGTTGGTGTGGAAAAGATGGCCGATGCAAAGCACCTGACAATTGCATGGCCATATAATTGGGTAATAAACGACACATGTTCTTGTTTCTTGTTTTCATATGTGATGAGTGACAAGATTTTCTAATTAATGATGTTTCTAACAGCTGAAGCTTAGCAAGACATCAAAATCATCCCATGATACAGGTATGCAATTCTGAATTTCCTTAATCTTAATTGGTACTATATATAGGGCACCAAAGATTCTATTTTGTAGGTCATGACTCCTTATTTGCAATTTAATAACCATGTATGTAAATGTGTATATAAACTGGCCCATCAAAATAGATACATCAGAAAGATTGTGTTTGCAAATTTCTGTACAGTGGCAAGATTATATTTATTTCTTGATTATATGTATAGCAAATCACAAAGCCCCCTTGCTATTAGTCCCAAGTAAACAGACAAAGAAATTTGTTAAGACAATCTCTAAGCCATTTTGTGCTCTATAGGGATCTTGTCCAGCCCTCTCTCTGGTTGTGGCTTGTTTTCTTAACTGAGAACTACGTGTGAAGTTCCTGTGTATAGTAGTGGACTTGATGAGTTAATCACAACCTTGTATGAATGATCGACTAACTCCTC
Organism: Saccharum spontaneum; assembly: GCA_022457205.1. Lineage (NCBI taxonomy): Eukaryota > Viridiplantae > Streptophyta > Magnoliopsida > Poales > Poaceae > Saccharum > Saccharum spontaneum. The sequence goes on along the minus strand of CM039581.1, from coordinate 68,493,422 downwards.
TCATGATGCTCAGAACCTTGTAGGAGTTGGATTCTAGTTTTCAGTTTACATTTTTATTTCAGCTTATAGCGACCAATGCCAAGTTTCGTTTTTGGAACTTACCAATGTCAAGTTTCTGGTTGTACCATTGATGGATGTAATCTTTTATTTTCAGGTGGGAGGTAATGGCTAGAGGTAGTCGGATGCATGCAGGAAGCAGTTGGATTGAAGTGCACATGGCCAGTGCATTATTTTGGATATCATAACTAGAGATGAATACTTTTGTTAAATCTTACTAGTGATGAATCATTTTGTAATGAGTGTAAGCAAACCCATATGAGATGTGAGCTGTCCTACTAGTACAAACATCTTTGAGCTATGCATTATTCTATAGGATGTTCACCAACCTGTCTTGTTGTAACTGGTTTCCACAAGAGTTGTGGAAAATGACACAAGACAAATGCTTATGGTTATAATATAATTGTGAGCTATATATGATGAGCTTATATGCCATGTGTGTGTATTGTCAAATGAAAACGTTAATTGTATGGTTGATTGATTGCATGATTAGTATTGATTTTGAGGTTATTGTATAAACAAATGATATTGTGCCGTTGTTTTCTTGTATGGTTAGCGTCTAACAGTTGGTCGCTATATAAATATATAGCGTCCAACAGTTGGTCGATTTAAGTTTACAATTGCGTTGAACGGTGGGTCACTATATCTTTATATTACCGTCCAATGGTCGGACGCTAAAACTGGGTCGGACGCTATAAGTTATAGCGACGCCACTATCAGCGACATTCTGGGTTGATCGCTATATATCTATAGCGTCCGACCATAGGTCGCTATACCTGTTTATACCGACCATCCGTAGGTCGCTGAAGAAAAGTTGTGGTATAGTGATTTAGTACTCTATGCATGTATCAAACATTCGATGTGATGGGTGAATCCAAAAAAATTTTGGGAACTAAACCAGGCCTAACAAAAAAAAGCAACGGCAATCTTGTGCTGCAAGTTGGGTGCAGTCTGGATTGCTCATGAGCCGCATTTGATGTATGTTTTAATGTTTAGCTAGTGCATGCATTACTTCTCTCTAGTAAGTGGTAATGGAAGACTATTCATAACACGCGCACAGTGCAGTCTGATTTGCATGTCAACTTGCCACGCATATCTATATTTAATAATAAAGAGGCAAAATTTTAGTCATGATTTTTTTCCACCAATGATCTTACGTGTAAGATGTAACCGTCCGTGACTCAATCTCACATAAGACTCAATCCCGTGTCAACACGACAAAAAAACGGACATGCACACATACAGCACACATACAATCCTAAATGGACTCCACAACCTTTCTCTAATAGGCATGTGGGCGAGCAAAGAAGCATATTCCGTGTCACGTTGGGCCTCGCTAGCTCCCGACGAGGACGATGAGGTCGCCGACTTCGCCGCCTCCTTGTTGCAGCTGCCAGCGACGGAGGTCGAGACGGACGGCATGTTCGTCAACATTCTCGAGGAGCAGCTGGAGCCAGGGTTAAAAAAACCGGCCGGTTTACCGCGGTTTACCGCGGTAACCGCCCAAACCGGGCCGGTCCGGTTCCGGTCCGGCCCGGTTAGGGTTTCCCCAAATTCAAATTTAAAATTTGAAAAAAAAAATGCTGAAAAAATTCCTAAAAATAGTCCATGATTTATAGAAGCCAATGGTGTAAAAATTTTTCAAATTTGAGTTCGTTTAGTATTTATTTATACGAATAGAAGTTTGAAAAAAAAGAAAAAAAAACAGTGCCGGCCCGTTAAGGCCCATGAGGCCCATTAGGCCGTCACGGGCACAAAACCAGCCGGCAGTGAGCGGGGGGGTCCAAACGCGCCGACACTTCATTTCCTCACCCCCAACGCGACGGTCCGAGCGAACCCTAGGCGTCCGGCCGCCGCCGCCGGCTTACCGCGCGGATCCGTCGGTTTACCGACCGGGTAGGTCGGCTTACCGAGGCCGTTGCGCGCGGTCGGTAAACCGCTCGGTTAGCTCGGTTAGCCGCTCGGTTAGCTCGGTTTACCGACCGGTTCGGCGGCTAACCGCGCAGGTAAGTTTTTTTTGTTTTTTTTTATTTAGAGTAGTTTTAGGATTTAGGTAGAATTTGTTTTAGGATTTAGGATAGTTTGTTGGTTAGGTTTTAGGTAGGATTTATTTTAGGATGTTTTTTTAGGATTTATGATTAGAGGTAGGATTTGTGGTAGGATTTAGGATTGGTTAGGTTTTAGGTAGGATTTATTTTAGGATGTTTTTTTAGGATTTAGGATTAGAGGTAGGATTTGTGGTAGGATTTAGGATTTTAGGTATACATTGTGTGACTTTGTGTATATATTGTAACTTTGTGTATGTGAGGTATAGATTTGAGGTATATTTTAGGTATATATTATGGAGGATTTGTGGTAGGATTTAGGAAACATTTTATTTAGGTGTGACTTTGTGTTGTCCGTTTATGCAGGTAGAGTAGACAATGTCAGGCAGAAACAGAGACGTTGTATGGGAGCATGGTGAAAATCTTGCTCCTGGATGGAGATGCAAATATTGTCATGTGACGAGAGCAGGCGGTGGTTGCACTAGATTTAAACAGCATTTGGCTGGGTACGGGGCGGACACCTTGCATTGCGCCCGTGTGCCACCAGATGTGCGTGCGTACTTTCGGCGAGATCTTGACAGAGCTAAGAAGACGACTGCTGACCGGGCTCGACAAAGGTTGGCAGAAGAAAAAGCTGCAGCTGAGGGAAACCATCCCCTCGGTGATGATGAATATGAGGCTCAGATGAGGGAAGCACTCAACCAGTCAAGAGCAGAATATGAGTACGAGCAGAAGGTGCAACGTAGAGGAGGTAATTACCACCGTGGAGGGGGTAGTGCTGGTGGTGGTGGTTCGCAAGGTGGGAATCCTATTGACAGGTTGTTTAGAAGAGCGGGATCACGGAGGGAGACTCCAGTGGAGGTGGAGGACTATCATGTGGCAGCGGGTGGGAGGAGAGGAATGCAGCAACAAAGGATTGATACAGGCTCTTGGACGCAGAAGGGGAAAAATGCAAAGGAAGCTATTGGTAAAGCTTGGGGAAAGTTTTTCCATTATGTAGGAATCCCCGGAAGAAATGCCGATAATCCGTACTTTGTCAGTGCGGTGCGAGAGACACAGAAGTGGGGTAAGTACCTATACGTGGAGACCTATGGCCTTATGTATGTTTCCATATTCTCATTGTTTGCTTATGGTTTCAGGTGAAGGCATCGCGTCACCCACTGGAAGAGATATTGATGGCAAGTACCTAGAACAGAATGAGAAAGACTTGAAGGATAGATATGCGAAGTTTCAGAAGGAGTGGCCCAACTTTGGTGTCACGTTGATGTGTGATTCATGGACTGGCCCCACAAAAATGAGTGTCATAAACTTTCTAATTTATTGCAATGGGGTCACATGGTTTCACAAATCCATTGATGCATCTGGAAAAAGTCAAGATGCGAACTATTTGTACAGGGTACGTCCTAAACATAGTTGTCATGTGTTTCTTTTTTTTATATATATATATGTGTATATATAATATGTTATGCGTTTTTCAGGAGATTCGGAAGGTGGTGGAGGAGATTGGTGCCGAGCATATTGTACATGTGGTCACCGACAATGGCGCCAACTACAAGAAAGCTTGCACCTCACTGAAAGAGGAGTATGGACACATTGTTTGGACACCTTGTCTGGCACACACCATCAATTTGATGTTGAAGGATATTGGCAACAGGACCGATCATGCAGGTATGTTGCAAGTATGCAAGCGAATTTCAACTTGGTTGCACAACCATTCTCAGTTGAATCATATGATGAAGCAAGCAATTGGTGGTGAGTTGGTCAAGTGGAATGGCACTAGATTTGGGACCAACTACATGTTTTTAGAGAGCTTTCATCGAAAACGTGAACAATTCATGCAGTGGATGGCATCTACTGAGTTTTTGCAGAGCAAGTGGGCACGCACTGAAGAAGGTCGCTATGCTCATGTAAGATTGTCAAATATTCAGTGGTGGGAGGGATTGGAATACATCATAAATACAGTTCAACCAATTTACAAGTTCCTTCGGTTCGCTGATCAAGACAAGCGACCCAACATGTGCGAGGTGGTGTACGAGTACCAGACATGCAAACAGGAGTTAGAGTCGTACTTTGGAAGGAATACGCAAACATGGAATGAGTATAGAGAGATTATGGATGCAAGGATTCGTGACGTGTACATAGGGACGTATGTGGGTTCAGGTATGATAATGACTTATGTTGATTTAGCAAGATGTATATATTGAATATTTCCCGTATGCTTATTTGAATCATATGTTGCAGCTGCTGTTCTAAATCCAAAGCTTACATATAGTATGGATCCAACTCCAACAATGTTCGGAGGCCTGAAGGAGACATTTCAGCAAATGACGGATGTGGAGTGCGCCGTGCAGGCATTGCAGGAGGCTGAGATTTTCCGACAGAAGCGTGGTGAGTTTGGTTCAGAACTGGCAATGAAAATGGCGATGGATCCAAGGACAACCCCATGTAAGAGATACTCTAAATCTGCACCAAATTCGTATATTGGAACATATAGCTAACATAATGTGTTGCACTTGCAGCGGCCTGGTGGATGATATTTGGTAGAGAAACTCCAAATTTACAGCGCCTTGCTTTGCGGCTTGTTTCACAATGCATCTCCTCCAGTGGATGCGAGCGGAACTGGAGTACTTTTACGTTGCTGCATACTAAGGTTCGCAATCGGTTGTCGCACAAGAAACTAAACAGGCTTGTTTATGTCAATTACAATCTTCGGCTGCGACTAGCGGATGTGAACCCACGAAGGTATGATGAAGAAGATTTTATCGACCGGTTCGCCGAAGTCTCATTCTATGACCGGAGCAATCCGGTTAGGGAATGGATGGAGTACGGTCGATCTAATCTGCCTCCTGTTCTTGATGAGGATTCTGACGAAATGGACGTCCCTCTGCCATCACACCTTGTTAGGTACATATATTTATATATATACAAATGTGTGTGTATGTCTCACCTGTATTATGTGATTCATTTGTTTGTGTTGGCAGTGACCAAATAGACCCCGATGATCTACGTCAGGCTACGGGGCATGATTGCATCAGTGATTGGGCCCGAAGAAATGTGGGTGCAACTCACCTCGGGAAGAGGAAGATGCAGATGGTGCCTCCGAAGGGTCACGACAAGCGTCACCGAGGAAAAGGAAAAGCTGTGACCAGCGACACAGAGACTGAGGATGAGCAATACCAGTCCCAGGATAGTGGTGACGATGACAGTGGTGACGATGACAGTGCCAATGACGGTGCTAGTGGGAGTAATGGTGGCGGCGCTGGTGGGACAGACGGTGGTGGTGGTGGGAGTGGGGATGCTACTATTGGTGCTGGTGGTAGTAGTTATGTAGGTCTTCATTTCACAGGTATCCATTGCACCTACATACACACAATTGTTTCTGTCTATGCCTACTAATTATGGTTGATTGCAGGCGAGACCCAATTCACACATGCTACTCAAGACCGTGACCATGGACAACCGACATCGCAGAGGAGAGCATATGCACCGACGGACTACGACACTCCACAATACTCTTCTTCCTCCTACAGCGATACCTCACAGCCTACTTATAGGTATCCCATTCCTGACATGACCATGCAGACTCAGACTAGATGGGTCTATGAATGGGAAGACCCCAGTTTTTATAATATGTTAGTTCAAGAATGGGAGACAACAGCAGCATGGACAGGACAAACTTGGCAAGATTACAAAGCTGACCTGCTTAGACACCAAGGTATCTCTCTTATGTCCACCGCCGAATATGAAATGTCGTGCCAACAAGGGGTCTTCCCATACATCCTACGTAGTTGACCATGCGAGCGGAAACTATATCTTTGTTTGTGTAAGCGACTATATATTGTATTTGTATGCTACTATATATTGTTGTTTTAGTGACTATATATTTAAGCGAATATGTATTTGTACGCGACTATATATTGTTGCTTTACTGACTTATGTTATTTTTTACCACATTGTGTGGTCTTTTTATATTAATTTGTGCAAATGAAGTACCAAAATTTCTTTTTTATTCATCACAAAAAAAAATCCGGTTTGGATCGGTAAACCGGACAAACCGGCCGGTTACCGCTCCAAACCGGCCGGTTTACCGGCCGGAAACCGAACCGAAGAACATTTGAATTCAAATTTGAATTCGTCCGGTTACCGACCGGTTACCGGTCAAACCGGCCGGTAAACCGCTACCGCCGGCCGGCGGTTACCGGAAACCGGTCGGTAAAAAAAACCCTGGCTGGAGCTCGCCGTGTAGATCGGCACAGAGTTAGGCTTCTCGCCCAAGAACATGCTGGACATCATCGCCGTCACTTACGAGAGGTGAAATCAAACAAGCTCCAAGCAATTGCGCAACCTCCGGTAGTCCCGTCAGGAGTCCATGACCTGGCCGATCGCTCTCTTTGAGTCCCACGTCTATACGTCCGAATTGACAAGTCCGCGTTGACCTCGTAGGTGCTGCCCGGCCAGTCGCTGCCCGCCTGCGCCTGCTGCGGTTGGTGCTCCTGCTTCCCGCGCTGGTCAGGGAGCTCGTGCTGCGGCTGGTTGCGACCTACGACGGAAGCCACGAAGGCATACAGCAGCGATGGCTGCGGAGACAGCAGTGGCCGCGACGGCAGCCGCGGACTGCCCTACGGTCTTCTCCTCTCCTCCAAGCGGGGCCTCTCCGTGCTGTCGCACTTCGCCAGCACCACCACCAGCATGATCGGAGCTCCAGGCTGTGGGCCTTCTACCTTGACAGGAGCCTCTCAGCCGGCTCCTCCGGTGCCCGCTCCCCATGTTGATCTGATCGAGGCCCCATGCCAGGCACATGTATGGCTTTGCACCATGCACATGGCTTGGCCATGTTTAGATGCCATCCAAATTCCAAGTTTTTTCACTCTCTCCATCACATCAATTTTTAGCCGCTTGCATGGAGTATTAAATGTAGGTAAAAAAAATAACTAATTACATAGTTTAGTTGGAAATCACGAGATGAATCTTTTAAGCCTAGTCGGTCCACGATTGGACAATATTTGCCAAATAAGACGAAAGCAGTACTATTCATCAGGTTCAAATTTTTTGCAAAGTAAACAAGGCCTTAGTATCTTTCAAGATTGTACTGTACCCTCCAAGTACTTTGCAAACGTTTAACAATTGCAACATGCTACGATTTGGTCTTCTATGAAAAGGAAGAAAAAGCGTCCTCTACACATTCTGAACTGACGACACTGTTCATATTACATGCAGCATTAGTAATTCAGCACAAGCAAATTAACAAGCTACTCCTTTCTAGGCATGACATGCAGTTTGATCCAAGATAAATTGGATTAGAGCATGCGATTATTGAATAAATTTTTGTCGCAAATCGTCCAGATAATTGTATAATAATTGGTACATACCTGTTGCAACACACGTGCATGTTTTGCTAGTATATATAATTTGTCTTCGTAAATGTCAATTATGGACTGGACGATGTCACCTGGGTTTACAGAATCTAGACAATGGCTTGCATCAAATTGTAAGGTTCCGTAGTGCCATAGTGAGTCAATTCAGAAGAAATAATATGTGTTTACAGAATCTAGACAATACCGGCCTCTCTAGCATTGGACTGCACACTCATTTGTGTGTATATATAAGATGACACTATCTTATCAACATTTCGTAATCTTGTATTAAATATTTTTATACTAAATGAATTTAAATGAAAAAAATTCAACTACAGAGTTTTAAATCTTGTCGAGTACTACAATTTTAGTATAGGCCATGTCTTCATCAGAGATTGTTTGAAAAAACTAAATTTAAATCTCAAAATATATGATTTTTTATAAAATATTTGAAAATCTAAATAACTTCAAATAAAAAACTTATCAAAAAAAACTTGTAGATCGGGTCAACCGCTGCAACTTTGGTATTAACCATGTGAATATTCAAGGCCGTTTTGGAAATGTCAAATTTTGAATTTCACAATCTATTAGCGTAAAACATATATTTGGGACAATAAACAACTTTAAATAAAAAAGCAGTTCAATTAAAAAGTTATAGATTTTATTTGAGAACTACAACTTTGGTATATAGCATGTCAACATCCTCATTAGATCTTTGTGAATCTCTCTATTTTGGTCAAACTTTAGATGCTTTGACTCTCTAAGAAAGTTGAAATGACTTATAATTTAGAACAAAGGGGTATATATATAAATGGTAAAAGTTGAATAATTTAGACTTACGACAAATTTAAAGTACAGTGAACTATAATTTGAAGTGGATAGAGAAGGACCTAATAAATTTCACTTGTTAATTAGTTGTCTAGTGTGAGCAACAAGAACGAAATAGCCATCGCCGAGGTCAGCGAATCCTCATTGGCTGAAAACAATAGAAGAAACCTGTTCATCATGGAAGTGCACGTGTTGTATCGTGTGTTAGCGTACCAGCCTGCATCCTTTGCAGATATACAGGCCCCAGCATGCCCACAGTGGCTAATATCTGACTATGAATTAAACCACAGTACATCATCGTTATATATACATTTTCCTAATGCAGTCAATGTATAAAAAAATAGGACTTCCATCAGCTACTCCGTTTGACTGTGCTGATAAGCCGGCTGAAAAACACTGTTGGCTGATTTGTTGTGAGAGAAAAAACACTGTTCCGGCTGAAAAAACAAGCTGAAAAGTACGGATTATAAGCCGGATAAACAGGACCTATCACTCATTACGCATTAAAATGTCAACGAATTTACAAGATAAGCACACTTGGAAGCCATTTGGAAGCATCTCTCTGATCTACCTGGATCAAGCATTTTATTCCCACAACGTCTGCACTTGCTCGTTCCGATTCAGATCGAAGGGCCGGGACTACGCACTGTACTTGTTATTACAGTAAACTAAGTCGTCGTCGTTGTTCCCTTCCAATCTCTTTACATGAAGTAGTATAATCGCTCGATCTGCTGGTTTCTTTAAACTTTTGGGCGGTGGTCGTTGGTGGGCTGATGGATTCAAGTGCGCACCAATGCAAGTGAGGCATCGATCGCATTCTGAAGACGCATCGATCGATTCTCCGCGGATTGGCCCTCAGAGTCCGTATATGGTTGTAGTGTATTTTAGCCGTCCTTTTCAGGCATCATAAGCCATGCGTGCCAGCTTATTGATCTGTACTACTATCTCTAATTCTCTAGCAATATATAGCGGCTGAGTAATGATGTCTTAGTTTTCAACTACGTATACGTATGGCCGGCAACAATAATGATCCGATCCATCTACACCCATTAATTTGAAGCGAAATGCAGGAATCAGTGAAATGCATGAAACTTAACTACTGAATCCCTTTCCTTACGTACGTAGCACATTACATTAGCAAGATTCTTTTTCAAACTTGAATATGCAGCAATACGTAGGCGATCAGTATTCGTCATCATTATTGTATGCTGTTATGCATGATTGGATTTTTCGGAGCGAGAAAAACCTACAAATGCACCAATCGCGGATCGAAAACTACAAATGAATTGACAGCAAGATAAACAAGTCGTGATCGACGACAACACAGGCCTAGTTATTTATGTCTAGAACAAACAAACTAAAGAAACAGGAAAACAAGTGACCACTGGGCAATTGTACGTACAGTATTCGTCATCATTATTGTATGCTGTTATACATTTTTTTAATTACGGAATAACCATTCCGGCCTTCACATCCACAGGTGGATGCTTATGGCCCAAAATTACAAGAAGGTTCTTAGACCATACTCCGTTACACGGACACTAACCAAGTTTGAAAATTGGACATCATACTGCTACCGGCAGCCAAGAAAACAAACGAGCCCACCGCCCAAACACAAATGACCAATGTTACAGGACATGGAACCATTAAGACTAAGAAGCTGTCCTTCACTGAATCTTCCACCCGGGGTATTCCAAGAAAAGAAACGCCACTTGTTCAAGAAGACTAGCAGCCAAAACATGGAGCCCGACACTAAGACACAAGGGATCAACGTTCCAGGACACGGAACCACCATTACTGTGCTTCTATCCTTCTCTGAATCTTCCAACCAGAATTTCCAAAGAAATGAAGCGCCACATGTTCAAGACGTCTGCAACCTTCATTCAAAATCCCTCTCTCTTCCTCTTTAGACAACTGAGACCATTGCCTGATCCAGTAAGCCCCCCTGAAAATTACCTACAAGTAAGAGTTAGCAAATGATTTTCGAAAAACTATATCATTTCTATTCAACCATAAAACCCAACATACAGCTGCTATCCCCAAAGTTATTTGATTTCTTAGCACGGGAGCAAAGCTCCTTATCCAAGAACCAAACAAATGAGTTGTACTATGTGGTGGTTTACAGTTGAAAGTGATATAGAGCATATTCCAAACAAAACGAGCCACCCGGCAGTTAAAAAATAGATGTTGGATGGTTTCTTCTAGGCCACAAAAATTACACTTAGAATCACCATTCCACTTTCTCTTTAATAAATTGTCTTTTGTTAAGATCACTCCTCTCTTTAAGTACCAAAGAAACATTTTTATTTTCAACGGTATTTTTGCTTTCCAGAAAATCTCCTTCCCTCCAAATCTTTCCTCTTTCATTATCTCTCTATAGTCTATACAACGATTGAGTTGTGAAATTTCCATCTTTCTTTATTAACGAGACAAACTTGTCTCTGTCAGTATTTAAGGAGATTGGCAGTACTAGTGTTACTAGCCTAAGCCAATCAACCAGTCTTTCCCCTGTAATCGCTCGTCTATTATTGGATTTTTTCGAAGCGAGAAAAAACTACAAATGCACCAATCACGGATCGAAAACTACAAATGAATTGACAGCAAGATAAAACAAGTCGTGATCGACGACAACACAGGCCTAGTTATTTATGTCTAGACAAACAAACTAAAGTAACAGGAAAACGAGTGACCACTGGGCAATTGTACGTACTCATGAGCCTGATCGAAAATGATGCCATGCACGGACTGTCCAAAACTCTCCATATGTCGACCTATTACGGTTCTGTTCCAGTAGCGGCTAACCACTATATATGTGTCGATCGATGCATCATATGTACACACACGGGCCTGGAGCGAGGATACTGGATCACAAACTCAACTGGTTTTGCAGACCAGACAGAACAGTGACATTATTTTAACCCCAACATACAAAAAAAATTCAGGCGTTGAAAAAATGCATATGCGGGTGGTGCAGGCACTACGGGAGAGCGCCCCTTTCCCGTACGCCGGCGGCGCACGGCAAACCCCAGTATACGCACGGCAAGCGCTTTGCCATACATTTTTCATCGCGGCGCACGGAAAAGCCCGCATGGCAGCAATTTGCACGGCAAAGGGGCTTTGCCATGCGCTTTTTATCGCGCGCACAGCGAACGTCTTTGCCGTGCGTCAAAGTCGACTCACGGCAAAAAAAAAGCCCCCCGGGCTCCCCCAAACGGCAGCGGCGTTAACAGTGGTTAGGCTGGCGGCACATGGCTCCATTTGCCGTGCGTCTTCTTCTTGACGCACGACAAAGATCAATCGTTGTCGTGCGTCTTCTACTAGGCGCACGGCAAAGAATGGCACCATTGCCGTCAGCCTCTTCCAACGCACGGCAAAGCTGCCATTTGGGGGCGCAGGAATAGTCACTTTGCCGTGCACCCCCCCTGTCTGGCGCACGGCAAAGTGACCAACTTGTTTTTGTTTTTTTTGTTTTTCGCGTTTAAAAATCCCCACTCATTCAAAAAAACACGGGCATAATATATATATCATAATAATCATCACAGGCATCATATATATCATAATAATCATCACAGGCATCATATATATCACAATAACCGTCCACAAGTTCACAAAGTTCATCCACAAGTTCATAGTTCATACACAAACATTATTCAAGTCCATCCACAAGTCCACATAGTTCAGAAACTCAAATTAAGTAAACAAGCTAATTGAGAAGGAGGTGGCTCGAACGGGGGCCGTGCGCCGCCTAAAAGAGGTGGGAACAGCTGTTGTGGGGGAAACGTCGGTGACATGCCCGACGACGCTTCGAGATTATTCGATGCCGCCGATTGATTCTGCAAAAAGAAGAGTAGATTGCATGTGAGACAGATAATATCTATGTCCTACCTAAGTTATTAGGAACTGATAATGCCATGCGTGATGATCCTGTATGGCACATGTTATCAGGTCTCTAAGTTATAATCTAAGTTCTCTGAGTCTCTACTTTCTCTAGGTCTCTAAGTGAGTCTAAGTCTCTACGTTCTCTAAGTCTCTAATCATTGAAATGAAACAACAAGGATGTCAAGTAACTTACAGCAGGGGTTGCAAGAGCCGGAGCCGGAGCCGGAGTCGGAAGGAACATGATCGGGGGCATCGGGGGCATCGAGGGCATCGGTTGACCGCTCTGAACAGCTAGCATGCAAGCCTGCATGTGCTGGGCCATGTACTGTTGCTGCAGAGCCATATGCTGCTGCTCGGCCACCTGCTGGGCCACCCGCTTCTCAACCGCGGCTAAGGCCGTCTGGTGTTCCGCTTCTTGCTCATCCAGCCGAACCTACAATTGTTCATCCCAATGTTACAAAGCAAAAGAAACTTATGTAGAAATTTAGTAACGATGAATAAAACAGAAATAACCTGAAGTCGCTCCACGTGGGCCAGTGCCGCGGACGGCCGTGAGAGTATGGGAGGGCTACTGCTCGTGCTCCGCGCTCGGAGCTCTGCGAGAGTGGGAGTACTGCCTGAGTCTAAAATGCTGTCGCCAATATAGTAGTGGTCATGCTTCTTTCCTTGTCCTATCCTCATGATCACCTCTCCATCAAGTGGCGCACTGGTCGGATCCCACTCTGGCCCATGGACCTGCCTTCCCGTCTCCGTGTACACATTGAGGCGGTCGTGGATGGAGGGATTGATGTACGCCTAGGGTGGGTCATTGTTGACGGTGCTTAAGTATCAATTATAACTATCAAATAAATAGAGAAAAGGATCCAAATGAAACCAACACCTAGACTTAGGGTTTTATCTGACAGAATTCCACGAGTTTTGCTGTTTATCTATTTCTGCAGGGGGTTATCAGGAAATACGGAAGAAAGGCCCACATGTCGGATTAATGACGGGATATTAACTGAACACGTAATTATCTTACATCTAGAAGAGTCCAGAAGCCACGAGAACGAACGGGAGGCGTAACAGAGCCGGGGACAGGGCGCCCGCCCTAGTCCCTAGGGCGCCTGCCCTGCTGGCTCAGCCAATCAGGCTCCGCCTCGAGGATTATGCTCCACCGACCTAGAGGATCAAGGAAAACAGCACGATCAATGTCGGTTTGATCCAACGGCCCAGATTTATCCGAAAGGGCTATATAAGCAAGGCCCCTGACCCTGGAGAAGAGGCCCCCTCGTCTCATACTTCAAACCCTAATTCAGGAGGAGAGCCTCTGATCAAGCCCTAGAGCCACCACATCAACTAGATCTCTAGTTAGCATAGCTACATAGGATTAGAACTAGAATGAGTCAATCTTCGATTGGTTCCCGGATCTGTCAAGAGGATTCTTGGTAATTCCTCTCTTGTTCTTCAATTGTTCATCATTGTTCTTCAATATTATGAATATGACTTTGTTCTATTTCAATATATTGATTATGACTTTGCTCTACTTGATTATATTTGCAATTATATTGTTCTTAGTTTATCATAGTTATATGCTTGGCTTAGTTAGATTGGAATTATATACATGCCTAGGATCGTATAGCGTTTATCCATGTGTACAGTGGGTGAATGATAATTATTGTGTAGACGTGGTGTCTATGCCGTATTTATTTGCGATTGCACCCTATATGCCGGATTGTGGGGTAGTTCGCGATAGTGACAGCTTCGTTGATTCTTATATAGTCCCCCTCTCATGTATAGGGCAGGCAGAGCAACACTATTACAGGGGAGTGATTGCTATGTTCTTCATCTTCCTTGCTAATATTCACTATGCATGAATATAGTCTTTTCTCACCATGATTGCCAAATATAATTGCACTAACTATGATATGCTAGACTTTATAGTTAATAATAACTTAGGGAATATCTTTGTAGTTCATCCTAATTCCATGCTAATGACTTGCTAGAATATCTGTTGAGGTGCTTATCATTATGTGGCTAGCTGATCAGATTAATTATCTTTGTCACCATTATCACTTTACCTTTACTTAATGTGACATTTATACCTGTATAAAGAGATTGATAAATACTCTCGGTTATACATGCAATGATGTGTACTCAGTTCCATATTCTCATTCCATTATCAACCATGATACTTAGAAATCCCTTCCCAGTGGTAAAAATATAAATAACGATACCTGGAATACTTCCCGGTTAAAATGCTACATCGGTATTAATCTGTGCGCTTGCAGATCCCTTTTATTATTTATCTTGATGAGCAAATGCATATTTTAATACCGTGTCTCTCATGTCATGCTGGGGATGACAACTTGGCTTAAGTGGCATGAGGGATAGGTTTGGCATTTTTGGCGCCGTTATCAGAATTAGAAAACTAAGTCTACTTTTGGTAGTGACGTTAAGAATGCCCAACAAGCATTTTTGGCGCCGTTGCCGGGGAAGGTTGATTACTAAGTAGGAATGAATACGGAACTTTGAGTCATCATTTGCATCACTAATCTGATCGAGCTTATCAATTCTCTTATACAGTTTTACCCCTGTATTTTTCATTTTGATTATTTATTGTAGGGTGATGCATGAATAGAAGACATCTTCCAGACAACTTTGTTGACGATCCCGAAGCCTTATTCAGAAGAACAAGAGCCAAGCTCAAGAAGACATCGTCAACACTTCAGCACAAAGCTTCATCCAAATTCGAAGACCGCCGAAGTTTCATCCGGAATTTGTCGACTGAATTCGAAGCCATGGCGAACAAGTCGATCCGCGAGTTCTCAGCTCCCACTATGGACAACATCCGTACTGGACCTGCTGGGGAGATCGACCGCAACTTCGAGCTCAAGCCTGGGCTCATCAACATGGTGCAAGCTAACCAGTTCTGTGGGAAGCCACATGAAGACGCTAGTGCTCATCTTCAACACTTTCTGGAGATCTGCAGCACTTTCACCATGGCTGAAGTCCCCAGAGACGCCATACTACTTCGCCTTTTCCCATTCTCACTGTTGGGGAGAGCGAAGCAGTGGTTCTACGCTACAAAGGAGAAGAACACTACGTGGGCACTCTGCTCCACGAACTTTCTGGCCAAATTCTTTCCCATGGGCAAGACCAATGCTCTCCGTGGGAAGATTACAAGTTTTCAGCAACAACATGATGAATCCGTTCCAGAAGCATGGGAGCGTTTCCAAGACTACATCCTAGAATGTCCCCATCATGGAATGGAAAGCTGGCTACTGATGCAGACATTTTATCATGGGCTCATTAACAGTGCCCGTGAAACCATGGATGCTGCAGCTGGAGGAGCATTCCTATCACTCACCATACCTCAAGCCACAGCTCTTGTGGAGAAGATGGCATCCAACCAAGGTTGGAATGAAGAAAGAACTCAGACACGCAAGAGAGGTGGAATGCACCAGCTCAAGGAGGTAGACATGCTGTCTGCCAAGCTAGACCTACTCATGAAGAAGCTCGATGATCGAGCTGGAGAAAAGAAAGAAGTCATGCATGTCTACGACTCCCACATGACTTGTGAGGAGTGTGGAGGTACTGGACACTCGGGCAATCATTGTCCTGAGTTGCTGGAGGACGTGAACTACATCAACAATAACAACAACTACTACTACAACCGTCCTCAGCAGAATCAAGGTTGGAATCAACAGAGGCCTAACTACTCAGGTAATTACCAAGGTAACAATTCTTTCAATAATAATAACAATTATCCACCTTTGAGAGAGTTAGTGTCCAACCAAGGAAAGCTAATGGATAACCTGTCTAAGAAATTGGCATCTAATGATAAAATACTAGAAAATATAAATAATAGAATGGATAATTTCTCTACTGCCATCAAGAACCAGATTAGCTTTAATAAAATGATTGAATCTCAGTTGAATCAAATAGCTGCTGTTGTTCCTGCTACTAACCCCGGTATACCATCACAACCGGAAGGACTAGAATCTGCAAATCTTGTAGACATGTTTGATGCAGGAGATTACTGGAGTAACCCTATCGTGGAAGTAAGTACTGACCGTCTGTCAGTCAAGAGAGGCGATCCAGGACGCCCCGTCATCCCGATCTCCATCGGTATGCGAGACTTCCCAGAAGCACTCTGTGACTTTGGCTCCAGCGTCAACATCATGCCCAGGGTACTCTATGAAAAACTCTTTTCACAACCATTATTAGAAACAACCATGTGTTTGCAGCTTACAGATAGGACACTGAGCTTCCCGAGAGGAATATTGAAGAACATCTGTGTCCGAGTTGGTTCCTCGTACGCTCCAGCAGACTTCGTAGTGATAGAGACCGGTTCTGATGAGAGGGCTCCCGTCATCCTAGGGAGACCATTCCTGAACACCGTGGGAGCTGTCATCTATGCTAGTGCTGCCAAGATCAGTTTCTACATCAAGGGGAGGAAGGAAACGTTTTCCTTCAAGAACAAGACCGCACAAATCCCAGAGCAACCCCAATATGAACCAAGGAAGAGGACCAAACAGGAGGAACAAGAGCAAGAAGCAAGTATGGACCGAGACAGCTAAGATGGTCACTGCCGTGCATAAAGGTCAAGATCGCCAACCCAAGTCACCGTTCTTGCCTAAGAAGGACGACCCAGGTATGCCAAGCATTTATTGCTCCATTAATGGGTTCCACTTCTACAAGACACTTTGCGACACTGGGTCGGGCGTCAACATAATGGCCAAGGTCACCTATGAACTTCTGTTCGGAACCATGCCTTTAAACCCAACATATATTCAGCTCCAGATGGCAGATCAGATATTCCGACAGGTCGAAGGTACAGTAACTGATGTCCCTGTCAAGATAGACGATCACTTTGTCCATACAGACTTTCAGGTTATTGACATGGGAGAAGATGAATATGATCCACCCATCATCCTTGGAAGACCATTCCTAAGTACTGTCAAAGCAATCATTTACATTGGAACTGGAGAAGTCCACATGCACTTCCCCTCTGAGAAGGTACGTCTTTACTTTACTGACCCTAACTATGTATTTGAAGAATCCAAGCAGGTTAGGGCAAGAAGAAGGCGGCGTAACCACAATCAGAAGCAACAGGTCATCAAGGACGGATGGGCAGATTATGAAGGAGAAGTGGTAAGATCTGAAGACATACCACTCAACCAACACTGTCCTAAGGAGACCGAAGCACCGAGACAAGTATGGAAAGAAAAGACAGTTGTACATGAAGAAGAGGCGCTGCCAGAAACACCGACTACGCCATCCACCGAGTCCCAGGACGACTGAACGAATAAGAGTCCCGTTCGGAGGACTTTAAAAACACCGAACGCCTTGCCAAGAGGTAACTTGGTAGTTATCCTATTCCTTTCAATTATTTACTTTATCTTAAATAGTTTGCTCAGTTAATCATATTCATACTATCTTAAAAAGAAAATAAAAATGTTAAAAAACCCTAAAGCCCCATGTGAGTATGCGAGTGGCATAAAACCCATAAGTACATTCACTGTGGTGGCATAAAAAAATATATATATATAATAAATACATAAATATTTTCTTCTGCTTTAAAAAAAACAACATAAAAAATCAAGGAGGCTCAACATGATAAAGGCTAGATATTTATGCTAACACTTAATCAGTTCCACAAAGCTTTGTTGTCTATTTGAGCTTCACAGAATTCAAGGAGACTAGAAGACAGAGGACATTCTAATCGCTGTCAGGGTGCTGCCGACTTTCAAATACACCTCCGCCATCTGCTGGCTACATCAGAAGAGATTATGTCAAGATCCAGCTTGGGGGAGAGCACCTCCATTATCTTGCTAAGTATTTCTATCTTTATCTTTATATTTATATATACTTCTACCTTATAAAAATAAAAATATACATAACTATGAAAAAACCAAATAAAGATTTTGTGCTTACATATATATACCTATATCTTTTGCTTAGTGTGTTTTAATAAATAAATAAAGTGGCTATGCTAAACTGAATCTAAATAATAAAACTCTAGCATGGATATGATGAATAGTTGCTTTGCCTAATTTTCAAATTTGAAGTTTTCTCTCTAAGTTTAGACACAACTATTATCATTTAAAGCTTGCTCTAAACCTGAACTTGTGGGAAGAGAACTTGATCTAAAGTCTAAGTTGTTAACGGATATGATATGGGAAGGTTGAGCTGCTGTTTATCTATTCCTAGAGATGCTAGAATTCTGGAGAATTTTATCTTTGAAAATCTTAAAATGCTACATGATGAGTTCCTGTATGATGAGAGTTTAAGTTCCTACCACAGCCATACATTCATGCTTGCTAGACTTTAAGCCATACCTTTACTTTTTACTGCTTATGAGCATTGAGTGTAGTCAAGCTGTGTAGATCCTTAGGAGCTTGTCATGCGGTTAAAATCAAGATTCACTTGCACGATCACTCATACATGCTGCTTCTACTCCGGAAGTACGCATCCACATATATCCACTCATTCTCATCTCCAGATCCACATAAAATTATTCTACTCCTAATCCGGGAGAGAATAGCCAAAAATATTTTCCCATTCTTGTTATCCCCTGTGAAATAAATGCTCAAACTATTTTGGTTACTACCACTTGCTATATTGTTCTAAGGAGATGAGTGCTCTATACGAGAAAATAAAAAGGGGTAAGTGCCCGGAACCTCGAAAAGAAAAAGATATGAGGAAATAAAAAGGAGCAAGTGCTCGGAACCTCGATGAAAAAAAAAAGAAAAAGTGTGAGAAGAGAGGTAAAAATGAACAAGTGTCCGACAGTAGAATTAGGGGTACAAGATACCCACCTGAGAGGAAAAAAAAAGAAAAAAAGAAAATATAGAGCACCTCATTCTCCTCAAGAGCTTTAGAAAGCAAAAAAAAAGGTACGTATCCCCTCAAAAGAGCAAAAGTAGAATTAGACTTTCACCATTGTTATCATCACTATCACCATACACCATTCATTCGCCACACATGCACATCTTGATTTGACTTATTGGCTTGTTTCTCTGGATCCATGGTTTGACTATGCAATAAATGTCTTGTAAGTATGTATACTTTATCTCCCACCGATGAGCTCCAGATATCAAAAGCCTTATTAGAATAGGATGAGAGAAGGCAATGTCACTCTGCCTTATACCACAAATACTACATACTTTACTTTGAGAGAAGGCAGACATCATTACTGCCTTGGTGAGGATCCAGAAATACCACAAAAGAGAGACCTGAGAGAGTCATACAAGGAATTTCTGAGTTTTATTTGAAAATCTGCAAAAAAAACTCCAAGAGCTATAGCTGATCAAGAATAAGAGACATGGTGCTTGACTAGACTGTTCTATCTTTTAACCGCTCAAGACAAAGGTGACGGTTGCAAGCCCCATGGTGAAAGGTATAATGAGTAAGTTTTAAGTCTTGACAGTTTACTTTAACTCAGAGATGAGACTCTATTTGAAAGCATGTGTACCGTCAAAATTCAAAGGCATTTCAGCAACTTCTCATCCATCGCTGAGTCTATCCTTGCTCAGGGACGAGCAAGAGGTAAGCTTGGGGGAGTTTGTTGACGGTGCTTAAGTATCAATTATAACTATCAAATAAATAGAGAAAAGGATCCAAATGAAACCAACACCTAGACTTAGGGTTTTATCTGACAGAATTCCACGAGTTTTGCTATTTATATATTTCTGCAGGGGTTATCAGGAAATACGGAAGAAAGGCCCACATGTCGGATTAATGACGGGATATTAACTGAACACGTAATTATCTTACATCTAGAAAAGTCCAGAAGCCACGAGAACGAACGGGAGGCGTAACAGAGCCGGGGACAGGGCGCCCGCCCTAGTCCCTAGGGCGCCCGCCCTGCTGGCTCAGCCAATCAGGCTCCGCCTCAAGGATTATGCTCCACCGACCTAGAGGATCAAGGAAAACAGCACGATCAATGTCGGTTTGATCCAACGGCCCAGATTCATCCGAAAGGGCTATATAAGCAAGGCCCTGACCCTGGAGGAGAGGCCCCCTCGTCTCATACTTCAAACCCTAATTCAGGAGGAGAGCCTCTGATCAAGCCCTAGAGCCACCACATCAACTAGATCTCTAGTTAGCATAGCTACATAGGATAAGAACTAGAAGGAGTCAATCTTCGATTGGTTCCCGGATCTGTCAAGAGGATTCTTGGTAATTCCTCTCTTGTTCTTCAATTGTTCATCATTGTTCTTCAATATTATGAATATGATTTTGTTCTATTTCAATATATTGATTATGACTTTGCTCTACTTGATTATATTTGCAATTATATTGTTCTTAGTTTATCATAGTTATATGCTTGGCTTAGTTAGATTGGAATTATATACATGCCTAGGATCATATAGCGTTTATCCATGTGTACAGTGGGTGAATGATAATTATTGTGTAGACGTGGTGTCTATGCCGTATTTATCTACGATTGCACCCTATATGCCGGATTGTGGGGTAGTTCGCGATAGTGACAGCTTCGTTGATTCTTATATAGTCCCCCTCTCGTGTATAGGGCAGGCAGAGCAACACTATTACAGGGGAGTGATTGCTATGTTCTTCATCTTCCTTGCTAATATTCACTATGCATGGATATAGTCTTTTCTCACCATGATTGCCAAGTATAATTGCACTAACTATGATATGCTAGACTTTATAGTTAATAATAACTTAGGGAATATCTTTGTAGTTCATCCTAATTCCATGCTAATGACTTGCTAGAATATCTGTTGAGGTGCTTATCATTATGTGGCTAGCTGATCAGATTAATTATCTTTGTCACCATTATCACTTTACCTTTACTTAATGTGACATTTATACCTGTATAAAGAGATTGATAAATACTCTCGGTTATACATGCAATGATGTGTACTCAGTTCCATATTCTTATTCCATTATCAACCATGATACTTAGAAATCCCTTCCCAGTGGTAAAAATATAAATAACGATACCTGGAATACTTCCCGGTTAAAATGCTACATCGGTATTAATCTGTGCGCTTGCAGATCCCTTTTATTATTTATCTTGATGAGCAAATGCATATTTCAATACCGTGTCTCTCATGTCATGCTGGGGATCACAACTTGGCTTAAGTGGCATGAGGGATAGGTTTGGTATTTTTGGCGCCGTTATCAGAATTAGAAAATTAAGTCTACTTTTGGTAGTGACGTTAAGAATGCCCAACAGTCATCAGGGTTGTAGGTGGTCTCGGACGCGGACGCCTTGCCCTTGTGGGACAAGGCCCATCCCAAGAATTGGTTGCACGAAGCGCCACCATGTGCGTTGGACTGCGAAAAAATAGCAAGTTGATTACAAATTATGCGTAATTGAATGTTACAACAAAGAAATGAATATTCATACTCATTTAGCCCTGTATTACTCGTTGGTAAGGTTGCCTTGATGGTGTGTCGGGTATGGCATCAGCAAACGCTTCTATCGGCCAGCGTCGTGCTTTGCAATCCACTCCAGTGTGAACCACCTGGTCACTATGCGATTCCAGCACTCGGATTCGTTACGGCACCACCATGAAGGCATCTACACGTGATCAAGTGAACGACATATAAAAAGACCATATTAAGCGATGTTCTTAATCTAATAATAAATCTAATTTTACCTCCTCATATTGTGTCTGGGTCAGCTTAAAGGTTCTTTCTTCCGCTTTTGACATCTTCTTTCCAAGCTAGGAAGCGCCGTAGTTTATGACGCACTAAATTTGCGCCTCGTAATGCATGTCCAGCACCAGCTTCTTGCATACCCTATCCTGCACCTCCTCCGCCTTCTCAGCATATCCATCCACCAACCTGTAGAAATCCTGCATATAAACACGATGATCTCCAGTCAATATTCCAAAAATGTTCAATGAATACGATGAATTGAGCAGTGTAGTATGAGAAAGACTTACCCACAGCTCGGTCTTCACCCGCTCCGCCTTACTCTCGAAGCACCTGCCGTCCCTATCGCGAGTATCGGGGGCATTAGCCGTTTTTTGAAACTAGCGATTTTCTGGATAAATCTTCCCAAAAGTATAATCCCCTCGTCAGGACTCGATGTGAGGAATCCAATGTAAGTCCAATTTGCAATTTGAGAAAATTCCAAACCTAGCTGCGGCTTTAGAGCCAGTTTTCCTAGATCCAGCCCGTGACTATTTCCTGCATCCTATCCTCGGTTGTGTGGCTGCGTTAAAGAATAACTTGGTGAAGATTCCATACCACGCCATAATAATTCATCCCACTGAATTCCAGGAAGTTTGTGCAACCTGCTGGTATATATACGTTGCACATCCTATGCTATTCGGTTACCTTGCCTTTGTGCTTGATAGATCAAACCATTGCAGTCTGTATATATTTATATTGTTTTGGTTGCATTTCACTATGTTTTGGTGGCATCAAGGCAAAGAAAAACTTGGATGACATATTGTCCTAGCTAATTGAACTGGTGGCATCAAGGCAAAGAAAAACTTGGATGACATATTGTCCTAGCTAATTGAACTGGTGGCATCAAGGCAAAGAAAAACTTGGATGACATATTGTCCTAGCTAATTGAAAAAAAGTGGCTAACTATTATGAGTGAAAGGACTGCTATGAGACACTGGCATAGTGTCCTCATGGTCCAAATCTGAATCAAATAGATTATCAGATTTACCACTATACACACTGGCCCTTGTAGATCCAGGTTTGGACAGCAGCTGGTTGTTTGTGTTGAGCTGGAGGAACAGAGCAGCTAACTGAACTCTAGTTCAGTCATAATCTCACTCAGTTACCCCCTCCAATCTCTTGATTTCATGTGTAAATAATTTAGTCAGCCTTAACAAAAGTTATTTCTGGTACAGTGAGCTACTATATTGGTTTAAGGATCAATAGCGAATTATCAACAGTTTGTAAGATATAAGGTCCCAAAGTTTGGTAAATTTGGTACAGAATTGCAATGTGCGATAGCTTAAGTCATCATGGTTTTTTAAGGACATTGACTGTTGTGTGGTGTGCACTTGGTTTTCCTTTGAATTCTGAAAGTAAAAGTCAATTACACAATTGCAAAGGATGTTGCAAGCTAATTCTAGTTGTATATGCTTATGTGATTAGAATGTTAGTTCTGAACATTCTTACACTTTTTTCTCAGTTTAGGATTTCCATTCAACATATGGTTACCATGATATGATTTTGCAACCTTACTATTATGTAGTCTATACTCTAATTTTTACTCAATGTATCTGCAGGAGTTTAACAGAGAAACAAGGTTTACGTCAAGATGTTGATCCAAAAAAATTGTATGCAAGATTGAGGAAGATGCAAAAGTTTCAAATTTCCAATCAGATGGATTTTATTCTTTGGAGAATCCAGCCAAAGAGGGCAGGTTTCTCTTAGTAATCAGCCGCAGAAAACAGAACCAATTAATCACCAATCCATTGAATCAAACAAGTGAAATGGAATAGGATTTGATTGTTAAAAAAAAAGAATAGGATTTGTTTCCTCACCTAGAGGCCGGTGGCGAGGCGGGGGCGGGCAGCACGTCCACCTCCTCCGGCGACGGCGAGTACGGCAAGAGGGGACCTCCTCCCTCTCCTCCTCCTCCCTCTCCGATCCTCCTCCTCCTCAGCTCCTCCTCCCTTCTCCCTCTCCGGCAAGGCGGGGGCAGGCAGCGCGGGGCAGGGCAGGGCCGGGGCCGGCGCGGATCTGAGCAGCGGCGCGGGACGGGGGGCGGCCCGGGGCGGGGGCCGGTGCACCCGAGGACGGCGGTGGCCGGTGCACCCGAGGACGGAGGCGGGCGGCGCTAGGGGTGGCGGCGGCAGCGCTAGCGGTTGTGGCGTTGGGGTGTGCGGTGTGAAGTGTGAGTGTGGGCGTGTGTGTGCCTCCGTGAGTGGGCAGATAGGGGGGCACGTTTGCCGTGCGACCAGATCCGCGGCGCACGGCAAACAGTCTTTGTCGTGCGCCTAGGTCCATGACGCACGGTAAAGCCCTATTCCATTATTTCATGCACCTTTAGCAACTCTCAAATTCAAATTTTCGTGAACACGATATTCAAATTTTTATTTCAATTCTCAGTTAAAGCTTTACACTGCACTCAATTACATGAATATTATTTTTACAACACTTTATTCTATTTTTCATGAAGTTATTGCTCAAATTCAATTTATGTTCATTTAAATTTCATAATTAGAGTTAATATACTAAAATTATCTAATGGATGTGAAAAATTACCATAAATTAACATGAGACAATCTATATTGTATGTTCACTAGCAAAAAAGTTTTGAAGTCAAAATCCAATTTGAACTTTACTAAGACTACAAACCTAATCACGTGACTCTCACACTCTGAAACCTCTCATGAGATGCTTCGATTTCTAAACACCATGCGTGACGAATTGTTCAAAACCTTCTCAATTATTTACCATAACCTTCACATAGGATATCATGAGCTCTTGACGAATCTCAAGATTTTCAAACTTTGTTTGCATTTTATAAAATTAAAAAACAGTTCAACTGCAAGTGGATTTTCATGCTTCGCGAACAAGATGTTCAAAATTTCATCTAATTTTACGGGCAAGGTCTTAAAAATGACTCAATTACATGAATATCATTTTTCCACGAACTTTACTCTACTATTTTATGCACTTGCAGTTCAAATTTGACTTCTACGAAAAAAATCTTTAAATGATAGAAAATTGTTAAATATAGTAAACATATCGAGAAATGTATCAAATTGGAATATAGAGTACAAAGTAATGTCTTTGTAGTGGAGAAATAGAAAGAAGTATAGAAATCAAAAAAAATTGTAACTTTGCCGTGAGCCGGCAGGAGATGCCGTGCGCCAACAACTGAGCGCATGGCAAACATTTATTTTTGCCGTGCGCCAGTAACAAATGCACGGCAAAGACGAACCACGTGAGTGCCCCCGTGCGCCAGCCGTTACCGTGGGGTGGACGGCCGTCAGTGGTACGCACGTGTCCCGCACGTGAGGCACCTTCTCCGTGCGCGGTGTCTGGGGAGCACGGCACAAGGGCCACCTTTGCCGTGTGCTAGGTGGAGCCGCACGGCACACCTGGCGGCCATCGTGGGGCGTCCGGTCCAGCTGGGTGCCGTTTACGTGCAAGCCTCTTTGCCGTGCGGCTCCAGTGTGGTGCACGGCGAAGCTCAAATTTACCGTGGGTGTGGTGTTTGACGCACGGCAAAGATACAGGTTACCGTGCGTCCAATGTTTGCCGTGCGCTTTGAACTGGACGCACGGTAAATGTTCTCTTTACCGTACGTCCCGTAATAAAGCGCACGACAAAATGTGAGCGCACGGCAAATTTATATTTTCCGGTAGCGAGGATTAATTGTTGTCGTCATCGATGACGAGTTGACGACCTAGACGTATACGTACGCTAGTGTGCACGCGTGAACTCGTCAGCGACCACACACCGGCCGTCGGCCGACACACTTTTTTTTTGGCCGCGAGATAGCTAGAGAGGCGCGTAATTAACGTAAACCCCAGCGCGGTAGGTTTGGCGGCCTGGAACGGGGTCAGCACGGCGCGCTTGGAGTTGGAGAAACCTTCTTGCGCCACTGACCACTACTGTTGTGTTCTCACCTGCGCCTGTGCGGCGGCGGACCGCGGCCGGTGCGCGTGTGCTCCCCGGCGGCGGCAGCCTGCTGCTGCCTCCACCGCCGACACTGCATGCGCTCGACAGCGACGCGCGCGTAGGCGATACGTCGCCGGATGGAGGCCGTCAAAGCGTGGACGTGCGTCGTGCGTGATCACCGGCCGTGTATGTGGTGGTGGTGGGTGGTTTTGCCTCTGTTTTTTAACTGTGCTAGCTGTAAGAAAGGGTCGTCGTCGTTACCGATCGATCGACTACCGTTTGGTTCTGAATTCAACTGCACGCCCCTTCTTTCTTTGAGACGAAAGAAGAATTATACCCCCTCCATTCTAAATTATAAGTATCTAGATAAATAATATGTTTAGATACATAGCAAAATGGATGAATCAAAAAAATCAAAACGACTTATAATTTGGAACGGATGGAGTATTAAATTATAGCTGAGTATATCATCATGCTACAAGCACTTTGGCATACAATACTTATATCTAGAAATTGTTCTTCATCTATATTGTACTCACGCTTCGTATAGCTCTAAATCTCAGCCCCAAACCTATATGACGATTCATATGAATGACCACACAGGCAAACACTCAGCAAAATGGCTGAAAACAAGTACCCACCGAATGGCGGCGGTCAACATTACTGTAGGCAGAGTCAAGCATAAACTTTTTCTTTCTTGTGTCTTCCTTCTTCTTTCTTCTGCCACTGAAGAATAAAAAACAATCTGAATCTTCCCAACTCAATACCAGTAATCGGCTTGAGAGACAGACTTATTCTCACTAGTCCTTCATCGTGGTAAGATCTAACCACGATAAAACGGAGAAGAGATCGGAGAAAATTGTTTCACGGCAGCAACATCATCTCTGCCTTTGATGTCACCGTTCGAAAACCTAATTCTCCATGTCTTCATGTCAGAGGAAGTTGTTGATGCCATAGTTGTCGCCTTCATCTTCATCAGAATCACCATGGAGAAGCCAAATCCACCCTACCTCCACGCGGTCGCCGAAAAAGAGGAGACAACCTCCAATACAAATAAAAAAACTTGACATTAAGAGACCCTAACTCTAATAGGGCTTGATCTACTTAAAAAAAACTTTTAAAGAGACAGATTCCCACTCTCTCCGGCCTCCGATAACTTGCCGGAGGGAGGAGAGAGGGGACTAGCTATGGTGAAGACAGGGCTAGGGTGGCGGCCTCGGCTGCGCCCTATGGGAGACGAGCCCGCACGCCCCTCCTTTTACATTTCAGTTGCTACTGCCTGATGCATGGCAGAGTTGGCACTACTACCGATCTACTTCATTCTGCTGTAATGTGTGCACAGTGTACAAGTACATATATCCATCATAAAACAGGGTGTAAACAGTTTTAAATAAAAATACAAAAATATTTTTTTAGACGAATACAAAAATATATTGGCACCCAGGCTACCTACATATTAGTTGTCACTCCTCAATACACCTAATTTGGCCACGTAATTACAGAAAACACCAACTTTTTCGCCTCAAAGTCTCAGGTGTTTTTCCGCAATAACGTGGTACATACATGTACTTTTTTATTCTCACCAAGACACTAGACACCAACTCATATGAACGCCCCTAAAAAATTGTTCAGACGACTGCAAAAATCTTGTTTCACTTCACACCTACTATGTAGTACTGTACTATACACCAGGCTAGCTACCTGCTAGTTACCGTGATTCATACGTAGACGGCCGTCGTTGTCAAGGAGTATAGGGGCGGTGGTCAGCCCTGCACGGTGATGAGCAAGCTGGAGTCCTCGTCGCCATGCGATGCCGCAACCTTGGTATGCGGCCCCGTGTCTTTCTCTTTCCCACCGTCGTCGTCGTCTCCGTTCACAACGGCGTGGCCGTCGGGCGCCACAACTCCGGCGAGCACCTGCGCGAGCTCGGCTTGCTTGGCCCAGTCCGTGCGGGAGATCACCACGAGCATGATGGCGACGCAGGCGGCCTGCGCGGCCAGGAGGCCGAGCCAGAGGCCCCTGAAGCTCTGCCCCGCCCAGAACGCCAGCGCCACGGCCACGGGCGTGCCGACGCCGTAGAACGCGCCCAGGTTGATGTGCGCGCCGTCCTTGGGGCGGGCGCTCCCGCGGAGGACCCCGCAGCCGGTGGTCTGCGGGCAGTTGCCGAGCTCGCAGAGCCCGAGGATGGGCAGCACGGACGCCGTGAGCGCCAGGATGGAGGCGTCCGACGTGAACATGCGCGCCCACACGTCGCGCACGGACACGGCGAACAGGAAGGAGACCAGGCCCTGGAGCGCGCTCAGCGCAAGCCCCGCACGGGCCGCGGCGCGCGCGGCGCCCGGGCGGTTTGCGCCGAGCTCGTTGCTGACCCGCGTCGACACGCCGAAGCTGAGCGATGACGGGAAGATGTAGAGCAGGGACGTGGTCTGCATGAGAACCCCCATGGACGCGACGGTCGCCTTGGGGTCCGCCAAGAGGCCGCAGAGAAGGATCATGATCTCGTACCACCACCACTCGAGGCACACGCTGGCGCAGCTCTCGACGGCGAGCCGGGCCAGCCGTATCCACCCGGTAACGTCCTTGAACAGCTTCTCAGAAAGGGTGAAGCCGCCGGTGGCGCGGTGCACGCCGGAAAAGTAGATGTAAGCGAGGAGGAGGAGCACGAGGTTGAGGTTGGCCAAGGCAGAGGCGAGAGCGACGCCTTCGACGCCGAGCCCGAGGACGGAGACGAGGAGGTAGTTGATGGGGAGGTGCAGGGCGACGGCGAGCACGGCGCAGGCAGTGAGCGGGAGGTTGACGGACTGGGTGCGGAGGTAGATGCGGAGAGGGTGGAGGAACGACTGGAAGAGCAGGTCAGGGAGGCAGAGGAGAATGTAGCGCTGCGCGGCGGCGGATATGGCGGCGTCCTGGCCGCACAGCAGGAGCAGCGGCTCCATGTGCGCCCAGAGGAAGGCGACGGGCACGGAGAGCGCGAGGAGGAGGAGCACCATCCTCTGCATGGTGGCGCCGACGAGAGGGAGGTTCTTGGCACCCACGGCCAGGCCGCACACCGGCTCCATGCCCATGGCGAGGCCGGACAGGACGGAGTAGCCCGTGATGTTGGCGAAGCCGATGGCGAGGGACCCGCCGGCGAGGGCGAGCTCGCCGAGACGGCCAAGGAAGAGCATCGAGATCATCGGCCGGACGTAGAGTATGAGACCCGTCATGATCATCGGCAATGACAGCCTCAAAATCGATGCGGCCTCGCTCGCCGAGCCCCTGGTCAACGACGGCCTGTCGGCCAAGAGCGGCGGCGGTGGCGGCGGGTGGTCCTTGCACGTTGTCAAGGTCGTCGTCGATTCGTTCAAAACAACGACCGCGACATCCGGCGGAGAGACGACGACCGCGCGGAGACGGTGGCCATCCCCGACACCGCCGTCCTTGGCATTGCACAGGCACGGCGGCAACAGCTTGCCAACGAGCCCCTCACACATGGCGGCGGCGCAACGCAGGCTAGCTTCTGCCGACTGCCGCTGGCTGGAGATGGTTTTTGCACGTGTGGCGCGGAGCTTTTGGAGGGAAACCGGGGGGGAGTTCAAACCCTAGCAAGCAGCTAAATTTATAGGCGGAAATGGATATGACCAGCTCGATGGAAATGAGAGAAGAGGGGTTAACAAAAGATCCGGGGCTTCGGGAACGTAGCGCTGGACGAGGCTTCGGGAACGTACGCGCGGCGGCTCAGTTGGATCGCCCCCGGGTGTCTGGATGGAAGGGGACAAATTAAAACCAGCGAGAGGAGAGCGAGGTCCAAGGCTTCGAAGGCTGAAGGCTGAAGGGGATGAGGGAGAAGGAGCAGGGTAGGAAGGGGGTATTTATACACAGGATTTGAGGCCATGCAACGACTGTACTGCTAGTACCATCGTCTGATCATCGTATATATCTTGTTGCCTAATTATTATGCAACTCATTGTGGATTAAATTATTGGAGTCTACTTTGTACTGTACGTTGATTTGGATAAATATTTCTATAACAAAAATAATAGTTTTAGAATTCGCTGTCGGGTTTACAAACGCATGAAAAGGGGGATAATACATATATAATAGAGTCAATGCATGTTCTCTTGATTTTTTTCCGTCCTTTCTCTTTATTGAGTTGAACATAAATATATGGGTAGAGAAGTTCAACTTTTGTTTCAGGCTTTGATGTCGTACTATTTTGTTGTTTGACCTTAGGCGCCAACTACAAATAATAAAGGCATGTTTGGATCATCTTTAGATTATCAGAATCAGGATTATGAACGGGATTATAATAATCTGGATATTATATAAGCTATAAAATTAGGTTGTTTGTATCCCTTGATTATAATAGATGCTGAATATAGGATTTGGTTTTGTGAGCACCTATAGTATCCTATTTGTATGTTTGAGATGGATTATAGTTATAGGATTATAATAATCTGCCGGTTGGATTGTTATACTCCTTAATTAATCCTCCTCCATAATCTAGGGTGTTTGGATCACCTAGACATTATTCTATCAGATTACTACAATCCAAATTAAAGCTGATCTAAACAAGCCCTGATTAAGTGATGTTTAAGTTCCGTAGAGTGAACTATCTCAAACTAAAATAAAAAGTTATGTATATTTGTATATTGAGCTTGGATGTTTGAGCATGTACAACTAAAGCTGCAACTAAAAGTAGTTCATAATATTATCCTATTTGTTACGTCTTACAAATGTATTATAATAATTAGTAATCTCCAAAAGATCACTTATTCATGGCTAGAGAGAGTACAGCATTAGTGTTTTCAGTTTATTTCTATATATTTTCCCTCTACCTCATCACATTTTGATATGCAATAATATTAAAACTACACGTCCATTTATCTGTCAAGGCATGTTAGAAAAATAAGTAAAAAAATGTTAGAAAAATAAGTAAATTTTATTTCATGTTGTTCTCAAAGAATTAATACTTTCCCTTTTAGTGAGTGGATCTTATAAGAGGACGAGATGTTAGGCTAGTCTCGATGGGTTGTATCACACTCATTAATTATGTGCCACTTCAGATTTGTTATTGATATGTGATAGAGCATTTACTAGGAGAAATAACAAAGTGATGCAATTTTGGAACAATGTCTTATGTTGTTTCACAAAAAATTGAAGAATATAAATGATCCTATTGAGCAAGGGAATTTTAGGATGAATTAGTTAATAAGGTATTTATGAACTACTTATATCCTACAGCACTATCATGTTATTAATGATGTAACTTAACAAGGGAACTACTTATATCCTTAGGCCAGTCTCAGTGGGTTTCATCAGAGTTTCATGTGTATTAAATAGGCTGATGTGGCACCGTATTGATGAAGAGAGAGATGATAAGAGTTTTATGGGAGTAGAGAGAGTGACGCTCGGCAGCCTGGCGCTCGGCAAAGAGCAAACTAATTTTTTAAAAAAAATTCTTTGCCTAGCGCCTCCATCCTAGCACTCGGCAAAGAGCAAACTGATTTTTTTAGAAAAAATTCTTTGCCTAGCGCCTCCAGCCTAGCGCTCGGCAAAGAGAAACTATTTTTAAAAAAAAATTCTTTGCCTAGCGCCTCCAGCCTGGCGCTCGGCAAAGCTGGGTAAGCAGGCTCTTTGCCTAGCGCTGCGCTAGGCAAATCTGAAATCCAGATTTTGTTTTTTTTTTGCTTTCTATCGCTGCAAACACAACAAATCATATATATACATCAAATGGATATCACCATGAACACAAATAACACCATTTATATCACAATTTCATCGCTTTTATCACCACCGTCACCATATATATCACAATAGCACATATATCTCATAATAGCATCACTTATTCGGCGATAAAGTCCATTACAACAACTAGATGTTTATGAAGTTCAACACAACAAGTCCAAGTCCATGACATGAAGTTCAACACAACAAGTTCAGGTTCATCACCAAGAGAAGGAATACGTGACAACAACTTCGACGTTACTCACTGAGGCGGCGGTGGAGGTTGGTACCCGGGCCACCCATGTGACGGCGGCGACGGTCCCCCATGCTCGTTCGGCACGTGGTTCGAACCCGCCGACTGAGGCTACACACAGGAGCAGCGATTGCATGAGACAAATTTAAATAGCTAAATAACATGCATGTATGATATATATTACTCACCGGAGTAGTGTTGAGAGCAACGAAGGGAGGAACGATGGGAGGAGGCTGAGGTGGACCCATCAAGCTGGGTGGCAAAGTAACTCCCAGAGAACTCTGCAGAAACGCCAGCACGTCCGACATCCTCTGGTCACTTGCCAGCCACGCTGCCCGCTCTGAAGCCACAACCGCCTCCAGCTCGTCGGCCCTCTTGTTCAAAGTTTCCACCTGGGCCTATACATTGTTGCAAAGGTAATGTTAGTGAAGTGACAAGGAAATCCTCGTGTAATACAGGACGAGTAAACCAAAACTAACCTGTAGTGCCTCGACCTGGGCCTGTCCATAGGCCGGCCGCTCGCGTATCGGCGGGAGTCCGGAGCCACTCGTGGTCTGTGCTCGGATCTGGGAGAGAGTGGGAATAGTGGCGCTGTCGATCACGCTGTTGGCCATCCAGTAGCGCCCATGCTGCTTTCCCTTTCCAAGACACATGACGAGGCGCGCATCGATGTTGTCAGTCGTTGGATCATAATCCGGCCCATACATCGCCCTCGCCGCCTCATGGTACTCGGTGACTTTCTTGTAGGCGCTCTCACTTGTGTACGCCTCGGGCGGGTCCTCCAGGTTGAAGGAGACGTCGGACGCCGCCTCATGGAGCCTTGTCGAACGACGAATACTTGCCACCCTTCTTGAGCCAGATGAACCTCATATGAGCCTTGCATAATGGACATGGGAATTTCTTGTGGACACACCAACCACAGAATATCCCATACGCTAGGAAGTCATGCATGGAGTACTGGTACCAAACGTGCATTTTGAAGACGGTCTTTGTAGCTCGATCGTATGTCCACACCCTATCCTCCCAAGCACTGACGAGTTCATCAATCAGAGGCTCCATGAAGACACCCATCTTCTTCCCCGGGTGTCCAGGAATAATCAACGACAAGAATACGTTCAAACGTTGAAAGGAGACGCCAGGGGGAGGTTTAGTGGGATGACGAACACGGGCCAACACGTGTATGGGGCAGCCATCATACCATAAGGATTGAACCCATCTGTTGCCAGCGCCACGCGTACATTACGAGCCTCTGACGCTTTCTCATGATGGATGCGATCAAACTGTTGCCATGCTTCACCATCGGACGGATGCACCATCTTGTCGGGATTGTATCGTTTCCCCAGTTTGTGCCATGTCATCTGCTTAGCAGGCTCCTCGCTCATGTATAGTCGTTGGATCCTCGGCAAGAAAGGGAGGTACCGTAGGATTTTCATTGGGATGGTAAGCTGCTCCTTGTGGCCTCCACCAGAGTCTACCTCCAGGTACTAGGAGGCTTTGCACTTCGGACAATACTTCTCCTGCTCAAGATCTTTCCTGAAGAGGACACACCTGTTCGGACAACAATGTATCTGCTCATTCGGCATCTTGAGTCCATCAAGGAGTTTCTGGCACTCGTATAGGCTCTTTGGCAACACGTGGCCCTCCGGAAGAAGGCTAGCAATCAAGGCCACCATGCCACTGAAGTGTTGCCGACTCATGTTGATCTCGGCCTTAAACGCCATCACGCATCCAACGGCATCGAGCTGACAAACTGTCGTGCGATCATGAAGGGGTTTCTGTGCCGAAGCCATCATGTCGTAGAACGCCTTTGCGGATGCCTCTGCCTCCTCCGCACGTCCATCGGGGATTTGTGCTTGCGCGAAGTCATCTAACATGTCTAAAACCCCGCCACCATCATCGACATGCTCGAGGCGAGGCCGCACGACCTCCTCTCTCAACCGATGCGCTTCACCGTGGTGTACCCACCGGGTATAGCCCGGCACAAAGCCATTCAACTGAAGATGTTTAGCCATGGTCTCCTGGTTTTGCCATTTCCTATTTTCACACTTGCTACAGGGACACTTCGCCAATCGCGCTCTATTCACACCACTGCCGAATGCACGGTCCAAGAAAGCCTCCGTCTTCTGCCCCCATTCAATGCTAAAATCATGATTACTTGTGTATCCCGCATACATCCACTCACGGTCATCCATCCTCTAACATGCATATCAAAGATGAACATAAACATCAAGTGCATCTACTTCATGTTCCTACCATCTAATAGGTAAGGATAGGTCCTAATCCCACCTGCGGATGCATAGACAAGGTTAGTTTCCATGGGCTACTCCGAGCTGAGACAGAATTTTGGCAGCACCTCCCCGCTGTTCTCCAGATACACGTCCCCGCGGGGAGAGTGTGTATCCGGAGAACAACACGAAGGTGAGGCCGAAACCCTGTCTTGGATCAGAGCAGACCATAGAAACTAACCTCGTCTATGCATCCGCGGGCTGTCCAAAAAAAGTGGACAATCCGAAACAGATATGGTTATACATATGCAAAGATCGCATACTTCTAACCGTATCCGTTTCGGACGGGAGACGCCTAACTAGGTAACGCGACCTACGTCCACATGTGACGGAAAGAGGGGTCATACCGTAGGTGCCGGTGAAGACAAGCTAGCGGGGCAATGCGAGTCGTGCTCCTTTAGCTATCCTCCAACGGGAGCCTTCCTGAAAAAAACCAATTAGTGAGAACGAAAAATTTCGGCAGCACCTCCCCTGTACGGGGAGGTTACCAAACCTGTAAAAAAAGATGGCACGATGGCCGACAACCACAAATACATCACCGGCACGATGGCCGACTAGCACATATGTATTTCCAATCCATGCAGAAGAATATATGCAAGTATTAACACTATTAGTATAACCACTACTAGTAGTACCACTACTCAAACTACCACTACTACTACGCCTACTACTCCTAGTCCTAACCCTTCTACTACTACCTACTACTCCTACAATTACTACTACTACTCCAACTACTACTACACCTACTACTAATCCTACTACTACCACATTGCCTACTACGACTTTGCCTACTACTACTCCTACTCCTACTACTCCAACTACTACTACACCTACTCCTACTACTCCTACTACGTCAAACTAGACGTACCTGTGGCGGACGACGCAGGGTGCGGCGGCCGAGGCGGGCGCGGGCCGCGGCAGCAGCCGGCGGTCGCAGTCGGGGTGCGCGCGACCGTTTCTGGGGCGGGAGCCGGTGTGGCCGGGGTGGGGGCCGTCGCGAGCGCGGCCGAGGGCGGAGCGGGCGCGGCCGGGGCCGGGGCGGGGGCGGGCCGCAGCCGGGGCGCGGCCGAGGGCGGAGCGGGCGTGGCCGGGGAGGGGGCGGGGGCCGGCGGCGCGGGGCTGGGGCGCGGCCGACGGCGGGGCCGGGGCGGGGGCGGGGGCGGGCCGCAGCCGGGGCGGTCGGCGCAGGCGCGGCCGGGCGGTGGCTGGCGCGGGGGTGGCGGGGCGTGGCCGGGCTCGGCCGGGCGGTGTCCGGGCGCGGCGCGGGGATGGCGCGGCCGGGCGGGCGCGGCCGGGCGGTGGCCGGCGTGGGGGGTGGCGGCGCGCGGCCGGGCGCGGCCGGGCGGTGGCCGGGTGCGGCGCGGGGAGGGCGCGGCCGGGCGGTGCGGCCGGGCGGTGGCCGGCGCGGGGGTGGCGGGGCGCGGCTAGGCGCGGCCGGGCGGTGGCCGGGCGCGGCGCGCGGAGGGCGCGGCCGAGCGGTGCGGCCGGGCGGTGGCCGGGCGCGGCGCGGTGGTGGCGGTGGCCGGGCGCGGCGCGGGGGTGGCGGTGGCCGGGCTCGGTCATGTGTGAAGTTTATTTTTTTTGGAAGGGTGGCCGGCTCTAATATGACTGCGCCCTTTCCCGAGCGCTCCCGATCTGGCGCTCAGCAAAGAGGTGCCTATGCCGAGCGCCAGATCGGAGGCGCTCGGCAAAGAATTTTTCGTTTTTTTTAATTTGTTTTTTTTAATTTGTTTTTTTATTTGTTTAATTGCTGTACACTCCTTTGCCGAGCGCCAGATCGGGGACGCTCGGCAAAGACTTTTTCGTTTTTTTTGAACTTGTGTTTTGAATTTGTTTTTTTATTTGTTTAATTGTTGTACACTACTTTGCCGAGCGCTAGATAGGGGCGCTCGGCAAAGGCTTTCAAATAATGTGTAATGCATGACAAAAAAGTTTGAAGGAAAAAACAAAAAAAAAGAAAATTCTTTGCCGAGAGCCAAAGGTCAGCGCTCGGCAAAGAGGTGTCTTTGCCGAGCGCCCTCCGTTAGACGCTCAGCAAAGGTGGCTCTTTGCCGAATGCTAACCTTGGCGCTCAGCAAAGGCACCTCTTTGCCGAGCGCTAACCTTTGACGCTCGGCAAAGAATTTTCTTTTTTTTTATTTTTTTCTTTCAAACTTTTTTTCATGCATTACATATTATTTTAAAGTATATGTTAAGTTTTGGTACTTTTTTAAATCTTTTTACTATATATCGTTAGTTTATTTGATTTAATTGAATTTCTCCGATAAACGCGTGTTTGAACTGTAGGTGCATCGAATCTCTGAATTGGACGGTTCAAAAATTGATATTCGCGTTACTTTTGAACCGTCCAATTCGGAGATTCGATGCACCTACAGTTTAAATACGCGTTTATCGAAGAAATCCAATTAAATCAAATAAACTAACGATATATAGTAAAAAGATTTAAAAAAGTACCAAAACTTAACATATACTTTAAAATAATGTGTAATGCATGACAAAAAAAAGTTTGAAAGAAAAAAACAAAAAAAAAGAAATTTTTTTGCCGAGCGCCAAAGGTTAGCGCTCGGCAAAGAGGTGCCTTTGCCGAGTACCAAGGTTGGCACTCGGCAAAGAGCCACCTTTGCCTAGCGCATAACGGAGGGCGCTCGGCAAAGACCGACGGTAGACGCCCGGTATGTTCTGCGGTGGCTCTTTGCCGAGTGTTATCCTTTGCCGAGCGCCTGGCGCTTGGCAAAGACGTTCTTTGCCGAGTGTTTCTCTTTGTCGAGGGCATGGCGCTCGGCAAAGGAATCTTTGCCGAGCGTATTTTTTATCGAGAGCCCGGCGCTAGACAAAGGTGATCTTTGCCGAGCGTCCGATAAATAGAGCTCGGCAAAGATCTGGACGCTAGAAAAGGGACTGTCTGTCGCAGTGCATCAACGCCTTGTGCTGACCTGCCTGTTGGGCTGCCACTCGCGTGGCTCTGCGAGCTGTCATCTCGAGCTGACCAGTGACCATCGGATGGACTAGTCTTCGGTCCTGGGTTCCCGGCCAAAATTGAGCAGAGCTTTCACCTTGCCGAAAATTTTTCACCTGGTTGCTAATCCACTGGCACGAATCGTGCATCTCCTTAATCATTAAGCAGTCAGCAGTTTGCCGCACGACTCAGCCAACGAGCTGAAGCTTTGTCACTCATCCTTTTGACCGTTCCGACGTCAAGTCATGCTTCCAGCCAACCGAGTTTCTTCACGGATCTCACTGTTTCAGACTTAGTCAGATGTGGCGTGCTTAGCAACGCTAAAAGAGTCATTGTGATACATATGGATTGAGTTACACTTGGTTCTAGTTCTTGGGTACGGCAGTGCTTCAGTGGCGGTCTGATGCCTACTGCCCGAGCATGTCAACCTTCTAGATAAGTAGACACGGCGCATTGGTCGTGTTCAACAGGTACGAAACTAGGAAGCAGCGAAAAGATACTTGATGTCTGATGTCGATCTCCTTTCGAAGAAAGCGATTGATGGGATTGGCATCAGTTGCATCCAAGGGAGCAGACTAGAACTCTGGCACAAACATTTGGAGCAGGCTACATGGCTTCAGAAAGCGTTGAGCAACGTTGTAATCAGGACACATGTTGCTTCCTAGATCTGTAAGGAAACTAGACAAAGAGAAAAACTGCTATGAAACGTGTGACACATGCTTGTCTCCTCCCTCCACAGCGGGAATTGCGTGGACGCAACGCCAGCGGGTATGCCTTCTTGCTGACGGTGACGACGTGTGATACACAAAGTGCAGTCCTCCAGACACCAGGGGGAGACAGTTCACATACATAACGCCCTATTCGCTTGGCTGATAAGTCATGGCTGAAAGTACTATCGACTGATTTGTCGTGAGAGAAAAACATTGTACCATAACTGATAAGTCAGGCTGATAAGTTCAAGCGATCAGGGTTCGATGCCTGTTAATGAAAAAATAACTTTAATCCTGGGTTCAAACATTACTATGGTATCAAGCTGTTATAAAGGAGAATAGCATTACAAATGTGATGGATGATTATTTGTATGTTGAATCTATTCGCCCAACTACGTATTCCCCACTCTTGATAGGTGGAAACCTGAAAAGGTGTATAAATTTGAAGAGGATGAGAAGTCACGGAAAGAAAACTAGTTAAATGTTGACTTGAGAGATGAGAACCTTGGTGGACATGCTTCACTGCAACAACTTTCCAAACACTGCACCAGTGTGTCAGGATTTGGATCAAGAAAGAAAGCCACCTGGTACATCCAAAAACTTGTGTAAAGGCACATAATAATGCTCCTTAAATGGTAGCTGAAATTCTTTGAGTAGGCAGAATATGTTCATATAGGCAAGTCATATTTAAGGGCACACATTGGGCAAGTTTTTTGTCCTCGCTGCACAAGGAAGTACAGGCGAACATTAAGTGAGCACTCTTGGGACAACAATCCTGGAGATCTTCGCCAGAGGTGGATGGATATCTCTGTGCTTAAGTATTTTCCTCCTATAATGTTTGGGCCTAATTGCTATTTGTGGGCATATCGACAACAGCTGATGGAGTACTAGGGATAATGGATGCTTGAGTGTATGCTTATGCAGAGGCCAGAATAAAACTTATCCCTGCTTCTAAAGATAAGTAAGTTATTACATACTCACCGAATACCGCTCTTTACCGACTGCAACAATACGATGCAACGTAGATCTACAAGTTACAGGAAAATGTGAAAAATCAAAGTTCATATCTGCATTTTCTTTTGCGAGAATGAATTAAGATAGATAAGTGCACAAGACAACATAAAACAGAACTGCAACAGAATCTTCTGGGTCATATATCTTGAACTATATTACCATACATTCTCACAACGTTGACCCAAGAAACATGCTTATGAAAATGTTCACAAGATAAAACTAACGTTTGTCATGATTTAAGAGGAATCTGTTATAATATTTACCTTTGTCGTGACTTAAGAGGTATCATAAAAACACAGAACTAATCAACAAAGGTAATAAAGGATAATACCTGAAAACACAATTCGTCCACCTCTCTAGCAAATCACCAATATTAATAATAAGGGCCCTACGTGCAACAAAAGAACTGTAAATACCATACCTGCGAGAAAATTATAGAAAGAACAGCAGAACACCCGAAAGAGGGGTCCAGAAGTTAACAGGACAACAAAAATTGTTCACTATAGAGGGGCACCGATGACCGACCACCGAACAGCTATCTATATTCAGTTACTATTCATGGAAGTCATGCCCATGGTCTAGCAGGTCATGCAGGAGGCACGTGACAGGGCGCATGCCTGCACCATCGACAGAGCAAAAGCTCTCAGGCAGCTGTTAGGTTAGACCATGGGTGGGGGCACTTCACAACAATGTACAAGGGTGTGAACATGTCAAAAAAATAACCCATGCCGTGGATTCAGCATGTAATTGGACCGTGTTTTCAATCTTTAATATATTTTCATGCGTGTTTGAGAAAAAAATGGAAGTTAAGAAAGGATCATTTACCCATCAACATGATGAACATCTTCCCATAGCTGGGGATTCCTATCCTTCTCCCTGCATATCTGTACACGAATAGCGTAAGGAACCATAATATAAGGATAAACATGACAATTGATGAAGACACTGTTTTGAATTTCTAAACACGGGCCCATGTTCCTTTGGGTGGTGGCAAGAGATAATCCACGAGTGGTTAGCCACAAAAGGGAATAAAACTAGAAGGTGGTGAACACTTTTTGAGAAACGATAACATACCTGCAGGCCAGGAGTGCCATCTGTCACTAAAAGGGTTATCACACCATAGTCCGAGTGAGCTGATGCACCGTAGTTTCCACTATCAGACTCATCTACTTCACCTGTGTTGAATCAATTAAAAGGAAATACTATATAAGGACTTATAACAAAGTCTTTCAGTGCCTCCATAAATTAAAAGAAGACAAAGAAGAACAATCAGTTCACCAAGACGAACTTCCTACTCCTAAAAGATGCCTCAGTCCTTTTGTCTATCTGTCTCCCCTCTTACAGTATTACAGAAGTTAAATTACCCAACAAGCTTATATAACTTGCATTCATAATTTCATGTTCCTTAACATTTTGTTCAGCAATCAGACTGCACTTCAGTATACAGTAGTAAGATATATATGCTGAACTACTATCAAGATAGATGCACAACTCTGCATAGCCTTTGCTGGCAGCTGCTAGCCTGCTAGTACATTAAGTATGACTATGTTCTATGCAATTTGACTGTTTTCACTAAACCTTTAGGTGCTGCTTGGTTAGCATTTTTTTAACAAAACCAGATTACATTGGTAACCACTAACTTTAATTCATTTTTCATTTAGAGTCTATGTAATCAGATACTGGGTCACTGCAGAACTAACTACGCCCAAAAGTCCTGGAACCGCAAACAATTAACAGAGCAGCTGCTCCTTTATTCTTTTTTTTTTATGAAACGCTGCTCCTTTATTCTTACAAGTTCTCCCCAGATCCCAATCTCATCCTCCCTCCAATGGTGAAGGGTGCATCAAGGAACACTGGAGCGAAGCGGGGCTAAACTGCTTCATCCACGTGCTGTCACCCTGTGCACCACTGCAGAGCATGTAACTGCAGTCACTTCTCAATTCTCATTCACGTATTGTGCACTGAAGCTGTGTCATCACCAACACCGGCAGCAGCCCATTTCCATGCCAAGTGTACTTGCTTCTCTCTGGTGCCACCTTGAGATGAACAGATAGGTCAATTGCAAGTGCTAGTAGTCTGTTTCTTCTCCTAGCTGCAGTCTACTTCCACTACCGAGCTACAAAGAACAACGTCAGTATTCACTTAATTTGTTCCCATTACCGATGCCTTTAGATACCATTTACTTTACTGTCGCAATTTCCCAACCAAACAGCACCTTATTGGGCACATTAGTTATGCATGATCAACCGCAGCCAAGCAACACTCTGTAGGAGGATGCAAAGTTCTTAATTCTTTAGTGTAACATATGCATCCATACATTTTCTTATATTACAAATCTGCTAAGCAGTCAAGGAAAAAGAACACCTGGCTTCCATTTGATTTTTTTTCTCTGTTATAGTTATTTATGGCAGTACGAAAAATGCATATTGAAGAGCTGAAGCCATTCAAGAACCTATCAGACTATCAGCAACAATGAAATGAGAAGACCGGTGAAAAGGCAAGACCAAGAGTATAGCAAACCATTTCATAATCTTACGAATAAACTTTGATGCTTTCATATGATATAGAAGGAAATGGAAAAATGTAACCTGGGTAATGCAATAACCGAAGAAATGTCGACGGGCAGTTCAATGCACCAATTTTATGAAAGAAATCAGCATCCAAATCCAAACCCAAAGCAATTAGAGAGAGTATCCTTGTGCCAGTATCCCTAGTAGGGAATAAGCAACACCATCAATTAATAAGATAGAATGTTTTAACAAATACACAAACATTCTTACAAAACCTTTATTTTGTTTTGAGGAATCAATGTTCTTCTAATACTTACAGAACAGCTGCATGTTAGGTTTTGATCTCCCACCATTAGGCCCAACGGCCTTTTGGGCCTTGTTTCTCGCGCCCTGATCGGGGGCGCCCAACCCTATATGGTTGGTGGCCCCCGTCACACTACGCTATATATAGAGGTGGGGGGCCGGCCGGCTCAGGACACGAGGTTGATATCAGCTGCCACTCCCCACCGACATTCCCGATCCCGATCCGAAAGGGGCGCAGCCAGTGATGGGAAGCCGCCACCGTCTTCACTGCATCGACTCCCTTCTTCTCCGACCGTCGTACTGATGGCTCCTCCGGCGAACGAGACTCCGGCTAGCGCTTCGACTGTTGCGACCACTGCATCCATGGATGGTTTGCGACTTCTACTGTTTCCCTCTCTATCTCTCTAGTAGGGGACGTATTAGGGTTTGTAATATCTACTGGAAACTTGTATCTCGCTGTTCCTACTGTGAATCCACCCGATCTGATGAAACTGATGAATCACGAAACACAACAATGGTACCGGAGCCAGGCTCACGGTTAGAATTCAGATCGGGATATAAGAAATGAACTAACTTAATTTTTGGATCAACAATGAACCCTAAAGAACCGATTTCAAATCAGGAATGAACGAATCGAACCATGACGAAGCCCTAACCCTAAACGAAGATATCGCTCGATCCGGGGTGGATCCACTGCGGATCGGGAAACCGGCCGTGGCACCGGTGCTCGTGGGGCTGGGTCGCCGTAGGCGCGGCTGCTCGCGGGGAAGAAACCGAAGAAACGGGTC
This sequence comes from Saccharum spontaneum, assembly GCA_022457205.1. Classification (NCBI taxonomy): domain Eukaryota; kingdom Viridiplantae; phylum Streptophyta; class Magnoliopsida; order Poales; family Poaceae; genus Saccharum; species Saccharum spontaneum. The sequence continues at coordinate 68,451,171 of CM039581.1, read as the reverse complement.
GCGGTACGCGCGGCAACAGAAACCGCCCGGGGGCGCGGCCACGCCGCGCGTGGCGCCTTGGCTCGGGAACCGCCCGCTAGGCCGCTCGACGGCGGCGAGCTCAGCCTAGGGCGAGCTCGCACGCCAGCGAGGGGTCCGACGGTGGCCCCATCGTTGCCCGCCACCCGCCGTGGATGGAGCTTCTCTGGTTCCTCACCGAGCGGCGGAAGAAAGTGGGAAGAAAGAGAAGAGACGAAGAAAGAAGTGGAGCGGTGGCCGGACCCACTCCGGAGGTGCTTCGGTCGCCATGGGCGCCGCCACCGCTGGGTCACAGAAAGACCGAGAGGAAACCGAGAGGAAGAAAGGAAATGAGGGCTAGGGTTTTTGGGATGACCGGCCGTCGGTGTGGTAGAGTTTTGATACTCCGAGATGAAAGCGTAGCCGTTGATTTCAGATTGACGGCCGAGATCAACCGAGGCGACGAACTGGGCTCAAATCGGCCCAGGCGGGGCGAGTGCAGAGGCCGGATTGCCGGCCCAGGCCCAGGTTGTGGCCTGGGCTTGGCGTCCCCTCTGACCAGGCCGCGATGGGCCGCGCACCAACCGCTGGGCCGCGCGCCACCGGCTGGGCCGCGCGTCTAAGAAAGGCTTTCGGGCCGAAATATGAAGAAAATGAAATTTCGTTTTATTTTTTTTTCAGAAGCAGTTTTGACATGTATTTGATGAATTTGAATGGAATTTTGATATAAATTTTTCGTGCAATTTTGTCCAACGACATTTTGCTCAGAAAATAGTGAAATTTTTTTAGTGCTTCTGGAAAATAATAATATGAGAATTTTATTGTTTCCACTGCGTACTTGATATTATTATTTTCATTATTAAATTCGAACCAACGGGAGAATTTGATTTTGAAAAATGAATAATTATTGAAGATGAATTATAGTATTGTTATTTTCTGACCAACGTTGTTAATAACAATATTATAATTTTTAATCCATAAAAAATTGTGCATTAATTTTATTTCTGCCCAATGGTGATGTAAAATTATTGCATGGATGAATTATATGTTTTAATTTGACCAACGTTGAGTTAAAGCATATGATTTTATGTATAAATGTTTCTCACTTACTCTGATGTGGTTTCAGGAGGCAAATGCATTGTGAACATCGCGAACATCTCGACACTCAACGGGACAAATTACCGTGTGTGGTGGGAGAAATATGAACTGGAACTTGCGTTGGGAGAGGTCGATTTTGCCATCATCTCACCGTGTCCCACTGAACCAGTGGATCCGGTGAGAGATGAAAATGAATCTGACGCTGATTTCGCTACTCGAAAGCGTGATCATGCTGAAATAAGAATGAAATATGACCTCGAACATAGGCAATGGACCCTCTCCAACCACAAGTCTTTATTAGTAGCTAAGGCCACCATAGAAGAACAGATAAGGGGCTCAATCCCTGATTGTGCTACTGCCACAGAATATCTTGATAAAATCAAGAGTCAGTTTACTGGGTCTACCAAGGCCACAGCAAGTTCACTGATAAAGAAGCTTGTGAATGAGAAATACACTGGTGGTAGCATAAGAGAGCACATTTTGAAGATGAACACTACGGCATCTAAGCTAAAGGAAATGAATTTGAAGGAAGATGATTTCCTGATTCATTTGATTTTTGCTTTCTTGCCAAAAGAATATGATACTTTCATTGTGAACTACAATATGCAGCCTGAAAGATGGGGCATAGAAAGACTTATTTCAATGTGTGCTCAAGAAGAGGAGAGGATAAAGTCCTCACAGGGTGAATCCGCTCACTTTGTGAAGGATAACAAAAGAAAGAACTTTAATGGCAAAAATTTTAAACCACAAGGGAAACCTAAGTGGGATAAGGCCTCTTCCTCAAACTCACAGGGAAAGAAACCCCAGGACTCTGAAAATCAGCAAAACAACTCCTATGGTGGAGCTGAAAAGGATCAATGCAAGCACTGCTTCAAAAAGGGACACTATAAGAGAGACTGTCCAGACTTCTTGAAATCTTTACTAAAGAGAGGTGATGAATTTATTACATTTGTAGATGAATCTCTGTATTTATGTTATGCTAAATCCACTTGGTGGGTTGATTCAGGAGCAACTACTCATATTGCAAATTCTTTACAGGGGTTAAGTGGGATGAGAACCTTGCAAAGAGGAGAAAGAACGATTAAAGTTACAAATGGAGTGCAAGCCAATGTTGAAGCAATTGGAGATTTATCTTTAGAATTGAATAATGACTTTGTACTTAGACTTAAAGAAGTACTTTATGTTCCCTCTTTGCGTAGAAATTTGATAAGTATTTCAAAACTTGATGATGACAGAATTGATTGCCATTTTGGTAATGGCAAATGTAAGATACTTGTTAACAATAAATGTGTTGGTCTTGCCTTCCGACAAGACAAGCTTTATCTGTTATCTCTTGATGAAAATGCGAACAATGTATGCGATGAGAATATGAATGATTCCCCATCTGCGAATGTAACTAAGAAGCGGAAGCGAATTGATGATGCCTCTTCGAAATTATGGCACTGTCGCTTGGGCCATATTTCGAGGTGGAAAATGGAACGGCTGATTAAAGAATCAATTCTTCCGCACTTAGAATTTTCAGATTTAGAACAATGCGTTGATTGCATCAAATGAAAGTATGTCAAGAAAATTAAGAAAAATACCAAACGAAGCGCAAGAACTTTAGAAATAATCCATACTAATATATGTGGTCCATTTTCTGTGAAAAGTGTGAATGGTTATGATTCGTTTATAACATTCACAGACGACTACTCTCGTTATGGCTATATTTATCCAATTAAAGAAAGATCGGAATCATTGGATAAATTCAAAATATTTAAAGCTGAGGTTGAAAATCAGCATGATAAGAAAATAAAGATAGTACGATCAGACCGAGGTGGAGAGTACTATGGGCGACATACCCCATATGGCTAAATTCCTGGACCGTTTGCAAAGTTTCTACAGGAAAATAGCATAGTCACTCAGTACTCCACACCGGGGGAGCCTCAGCAGAATGGAGTGGCTGAAAGACGTAACCGTACCCTAATGGATATGGTAAGAAGCATGATAAGTTACTCCACTTTACCGATTAGTTTATGGATGGAGGCACTGAAAACCGCTATTCACATACTTAATCGAGTACCAAGCAAATTGGTGCCTAAAACACCGTATGAATTATGGACAGGAAGGGAACCCTCACTTAACCATTTGCGTGTGTGGGGCTGTCCAGCTGAGGCAAAAGTGTTTAACCCAAACATAGGAAAGTTAGACTCCAAGACAGTCAGCTGCAAACCATCCTATCCAATATGATGTATGAATGAAGAAATATACAAGTACTTTTAATTAAGGAACATTAAGCTAAGTAATGAAAATCTTCTAATGAGGAAATTTAGGTATGACAATGGATGTGTTATTTCATTAGAGAATAATTAAATTGACTCAAAATGTCAACTATTTCTTTGAACATAAGGGAAACAAAGTCAGCTAAACTCATTTTGTAGTAGTCTTTACTAGAGTACGTAATCATGTGGGTCATGTATACCTTAGAACGCATGCGAACCAATTGTAAGGAATAGTGGGTACTCTCTCCAGCCACAAATAAGTGATGTTTTCAGGTTGTATGAGATCAACTAGTTGAGGAGGTGCTACTTTTACATGTTGAGTATGGCTATTTCGAAACGGTAAGAGTACATTTTGACTTGAAAAATAGTTTGATAAAAATTATGCATTTACTATACGTTTATATAGTCGTATTGTGACAACAAAATAATAGTCAAAGCTTGAAATAGTTGACTTTACAACTTTAAAACATCACTTATTTTGTGATAGTGTGAAGGCAGTGGATTTTTTTATCTCTACGGCCATCAATTTACACACATAAGAAAAAGAAGAATACTATGCAAGATAGACTTGGAAACCCATTCAATATGTACGCCAATTTAATTATTTAACACTTTTCCAGATTTGCCTTTTAGTAAGATAAGTCCCATTTTGGTGAAAATGAGAAATGAACAGCCTGCAAACCGTTATTGCTATTTTTTCACTGGTACATCTGAACTTTTTTATTGGTCTTTTAACCTTTTTGAAGTATTTATTTTTGACTTTTAATTACTCTTATAGATTGTTAATGTTAATGTGGACATACACTCAGATCATCTAAATTCAAGTCCTCGTCGAAGCGAACTTAGGATCTTTTTTGTTAATATAAAGTCATCTAGTTTCTCATAAGTTGGTCTAGTTTTTCTGCAAATGTCAACTGTCAAATGCCGCGCCATAGGCCTGCAAGACTTTGTCGGAAGGCAATCTTTCTGACTTTTTGTTGGACGTACGAATTAATCAATTATGTGACTTCATCTGATTAAGAATGCAAGATATACTGGTCACTGGATGCAAGCTGACCTGCACGCCTCTCCTATTTGCTCGGTGACTCATCATAGTACTTGAAATAACTACTTTGTTAATGACGCTACCAGTGAAGTTTAACTTCAGTTAGCCTTGCCCCTTCAGGGCAACCACAGTTAGATTCTTCTCTCAGGCCAGAACCACTCGTAACTCAACGATTAATGTTTAATGTTAAGTGCAATCGGTAGAGTATAACCCCATGTCTCATGCAAACAAGGTTGAGAAACAAGAGATACAGGCATGCATGGCTTCACGTGAGTCGCAGATGCAGAGATGCTAGTGCATCACCCGCCGTTGAGTTAGATAGAAATTAGTGCAGAAATCAAAATAAATGCCTCTCGGGTTGTTTGTCTTTCACACTGCGTTGGAGATGTCATAACAACTGTTTATGCAGCTCTCTCTAGACGACTAGACGATCAGTCGATCACCAACCCAGAACACATCAACGCCTTGTGCTGACCTGCGTGTTGGGCTGCCACTCGCGTGGCTCTGCGAGCTGTCATCTCGAGCTGACCAGTGACCATCGGATGGACTAGTCTTCGGTCCTGGGTTCCCGGCCAAAATTGAGCAGAGCTTTCACCTTGCCGAAAATTTTTCACCCTGGTTGCTAATCCACTGGCACGACTCAGCCAACGAGCTGAAGCTTTGGCACTCATCCTTTTGACCGTTCCGAACAGTCAAGTCATGCTTCCAGCAGGGGCGTCCCTGGGCCCGTGCGGGCTGTGCGACCGAACAGGGCCCTCAAAAATCATGGCCCTAAGATTTACTAAGTATACTAATTATATACAGTAGTTTTGAGCTTTGTTTTAATTAGTAAATCAGTCAAAGCTGTCTTGTTTGGTCCATAAACGTGGCCTGCTGGAGTACAAGAAATACTTAATGCATTGGTGTTAATAGCACTTAAGGTGGCATGTTGGAGATGATTGATTATGAATATATCATTGAAGATTTCATTTTAAAGAATGCTAAAAGAATATTGCTTTTCAAATGATGGTTATACAACAGGTATAATCCTTTGTCTATACTGTTGTACTTAGCAATATAGGTAATATATTGATATTTGCCATCATTTTCTTGTTTTAACACTAGATATTAGACCTCCACTTATTGTTTCGAACAGGGCCTCATATTTTGCCGGGGCGCGCCTGCTTCCAGCCAACCGAGTTTCTTCACGGATCTCACTGTTTCAGACTTAGTCAGATGTGGCGTGCTTAGCAACGCTAAAAAGAGTCTTTGTGATACATATGGATTGAGTTAACTTGGTTCTAGTTCTTGGGTACGGCAGTGCTTCAGTGGCGGTCTGATGCCTACTGCCCGAGCATGTCAACCTTCTAGATAAGTAGACACGGCGCCTTGGTCGTGTTCAACAGGTATGAAACTAGGAAGCAGTGAAAAGATACATGATGTCTGATGTCGATCTCCTTTCAAAGAAAGCGATTGATGGGATTGGCATCAGTTGCATCCAAGGGAGCAGACTAGAAGTCTGGCACAAACATTTGGAGCAGGCTACATGGCTTCAGAAAGCGTTGAGCAACGTTGTGATAGGAAACGTTGCGATCAGGACACATGCTGCTTGCTAGATCTGTAAGGAAACTAGACAAGGAGAAAAACTGCTATGAAACGTGTGACACATGCTTGTTTCCTCCCTCCACAGCGGGAATTGCGTGAACGCAACGCCAGCGGGTATGCCCGCTTGCTGATGACGACGACGCGTGATACACAAAGTGCAGTCCTCCAGACACCAGGGGGAGACATGGAGATCCAGTTCACATACATAACGCCCTATTTGCTTGGCTGATAAGCCATGACTGAAAGTACTATCGGCTGATTTGTCGTGAGAGAAAAACATTGTACCATAACTGATAAGCCAGGCTGATAAGTTCAAGCGATCAGGGTTCGTTGCCCGTTATTGGAAAAATAAATTTAATCCTGGGTTCAAACATTACTATGGTATCAAGCTGTTATAAAGGAGCATAGCATTGCAAATGTGATGGATGATTATTTGTATGTCGAATTTATTCGCCCGACTACGTATTCCCCACTCTTGATAGGTGGAAACCTGAAAAGGTGTATAAATTTGAAGAGGATGAGAAGTCACGGAAAGAAAACTTGTTAAATGTTGACCTGAGAGATGAGAACCTTGGTGGACATGCTTCACTGCAACAACTTTCCAAACACTGCACCAGTGTGTCAGGATTTGGATCAAGAAAGAAAGCCACCTGGTACATCCAAAAACTTGTGTAAAGGCACATAATAATGCTCCTTAAATGGTAGCTGAAATTCTTTGAGTAGGCAGAATATGTTCATATAGGCAAGTCATATTTAAGGGCACACATTGGGCAAGGTTTTTGTCCTCGCTGCACAAGTACGGGCGAACATTAAGTGAGCACTCTTGGGACAACAATCCTGGAGATCTTCGCCAGAGGTGGATGGATATCTCTGTGCTTAAGTATTTTCCTCTTATAATGTTTGGGCCTAATTGCTATTTGTTGGCATATCGACAACAGCTGATGGAGTGCTAGGGATAATGGATGCTTGAGTGTATGCTTATGCAGAGGCCAGAATAAAACTTATTCCTGCTTCTAAAGATAAGTAAGTTATTACATACTCACCGAATACCGCTCTTTACCGACTGCAACAACACGATGCAACGTAGATCTACAAGTTACAGGAAAATGTGAAAAATCAAAGTTCATATCTGCATTTTCTTTTGCGAGAATGAATTAAGATAGATAAGTGCACAAGACAACATAAAACAGAACTGCAACAGAATCTTCTGGGTCATATATCTTGAACTATATTACCATACATTCTCACAACGTTGACCCAAGAAACATGCTTATGAAAATGTTCACAAGATAAAACTAACGTTTGTCATGATTTAAGAGGAATCTGTTATAATATTTACCTTTGTCGTGACTTAAGAGGTATCATAAAAACACAGAACTAATCAACAAAGGTAATAAAGGATAATACCTGAAAACACAATTCGTCCACCTCTCTAGCAAATCACCAATATTAATAATAAGGGCCCTACGTGCAACAAAAGAACTGTAAATACCATACCTGCGAGAAATTATAGAAAGAACAGCAGAACACCCGAAAGAGGGGTCCAGAAGTTAACAGGACAACAAAAATTGTTCACTATAGAGGGGCACCGATGACCGACCACCGAACTGCTATCTATATTCAGTTACTATTCATGGAAGTCATGCCCATGGTCTAGCAGGTCATGCAGGAGGCAGGTGACAGGGCGCATGCCTGCACCATCGACAGAGCAAAAGCTCTCAGGCAGCTGTTAGGTTAGACCATGGGTGGGGGCACTTCACAACAATGTACAAGGGTGTGAACATGTCAAAAAAAATAACCCATGCCGTGGATTCAGCATGTAATTGGACCGTGTTTTCAATCTTTAATATATTTTCATGCGTGTTCGAGAAAAAAAATGGAAGTTAAGAAAGGATCATTTACCCATCAACATGATGAACATCTTCCCATAGCTGGGGATTCCTATCCTTCTCCCTGCATATCTGTACACTAATAGCATAAGGAACCATAATATAAGGATAAACATGACAATTGATGAAGACACTGTTTTGAATTTCTAAACACGGGCCCATGTTCCTTTGGGTGGTGGCAAGAGATAATCCACGAGTGGTTAGCCACAAAAGGGAATAAAACTAGAAGGTGGTGAACACTTTTTGAGAAACGATAACATACCTGCAGGCCAGGAGTGTCATCTGTCACTAAAAGGGTTATCACACCATAGTCCGAGTGAGCTGATGCACCGTAGTTTCCACTATCAGACTCATCTACTTCACCTGTGTTGAATCAATTAAAAGGAAATACTATATAAGGACTTATAACAAAGTCTTTCAGTGCCTCCATAAATTAAAAGAAGACAAAGAAGAACAATCAGTTCACCAAGACGAACTTCCTACTCCTAAAAGATGCCTCAGTCCTTTTGTCTATCTGTCTCCCCTCTTACAGTATTACAGAAGTTAAATTACCCAACAAGCTTATATAACTTGCATTCATAATTTTATGTTCCTTAACATTTTGTTCAGCAATCAGACTGCACTTCAGTATACAGTAGTAAGATATATATGCTGAACTACTATCAAGATAGATGCACAACTCTGCATAGCCTTTGCTGGCAGCTGCTAGCCTGCTAGTACATTAAGTATGACTATGTTCTATGCAATTTGACTGTTTTCACTAAACCTTTAGGTGCTGCTTGGTTAGCATTTTTTTAACAAAACCAGATTACATTGGTAACCACTAACTTTAATTCATTTTTCATTTAGAGTCTATGTAATCAGATACTGGGTCACTGCAGAACTAACTACGCCCAAAAGTCCTGGAACCGCAAACAATTAACAGAGCAGCTGCTCCTTTATTCTTTTTTTTTTGATGAAACGCTGCTCCTTTATTCGTACAAGTTCTCCCCAGATCCCAATCTCATCCTCCCTCCAATGGTGAAGGGTGCATCAAGGAACACTGGAGCGAAGCGGGGCTAAACTGCTTCATCCACGTGCTGTCACCCTGTGCACCACTGCAGAGCATGTAACTGCAGTCACTTCTCAATTCTCATTCACGTATTGTGCACTGAAGCTGTGTCATCACCAACACCGGCAGCAGCCCATTTCCATGCCAAGTGTACTTGCTTCTCTCTGGTGCCACCTTGAGTTGAACAGATAGGTCAATTGCAAGTGCTAGTAGTCTGTTTCTTCTCCTAGCTGCAGTCTACTTCCACTACCGAGCTACAAAGAACAACGTCAGTATTCACTTAATTTGTTCACATTACCGATGCCTTTAGATACCATTTACTTTACTGTCGCAATTTCCCAACCAAACAGCACCTTATTGGGCACATTAGTTATGCATGATCAACCGCGGCCAAGCAACACTCTGTAGGAGGATGCAAAGTTCTTAATTCTTTAGTGTAACATATGCATCCATACATTTTCTTATATTACAAATCTGCTAAGCAGTCAAGGAAAAAGAACACCTGGCTTCCATTTTATTTTGTTTCTCTGTTATAGTTATTTATGGCAGTACGAAAAATGCATATTGAAGAGCTGAAGCCATTCAAGAACCTATCAGACTATCAGCAACAATGAAATGAGAAGACCGGTGAAAAGGCAAGACCAAGAGTATAGCAAACCATTTCATAATCTTACGAATAAACTTTGATGCTTTCATATGATATAGAAGGAAATGGAAAAATGTAACCTGGGTAATGCAATAACCGAAGAAATGTCGATGGGCAGTTCAATGCACCAATTCTATGAAAGAAATCAGCATCCAAATCCAAACCCAAAGCAATTAGAGAGAGTATCCTTGTGCCAGTATCCCTAGTAGGGAATAAGCAACACCATCAATTAATAAGATAGAATGTTTTAACAAATACACAAACATTCTTACAAAACCTTTATTTTGTTTTGAGGAATCAATGTTCTTCTAATACTTACAGAACAGCTGCAATGTATAGCTTCATTGTCTCCTTCCAAGATGGCAAGCGCTCTACAGATAGCCAGAAAAAGAAGCAAATGTTCAAAGCATAAAATGGAATCTGATCATATGAATGATGTCCATAGACAATTAGATAATGCAGGATGACAGGTAGCAAACTTATCAGATGTTAAGAGATGACAAAGCAGATAAGTACCTTCAGAAGGCCATTGGTTTATATCGATATGCATATCGCCATCATCAATAGGCCCAATGTAGAAACTCTCCTTGAGGTCTCCTATAATATATCAAAATTCAGAAATCAATAGGAGATTAAACAGTCTGTTTTTTTAATGAGGCATATTTTTAGCAGAAGATCTGCTTCTGTTTCATTAAGGAAGGCCGAACAAAATTTCAGGGAGTTCAGTATAGGAATAATTACAGGGAGGAGACAAAAGCTCCAATATCCTGACAGATTCAACTTTATCATTGCAAGGACCAGAAGAAATGGTAAAATCTATGAAGTGTCGCTGTAGCTTCAAACTACAAACGATGTGCAGAATGGGTTCTTCAGTATTTGTCCATTCTTTATGGGCTTTTCCTCAACCCACTACACATAGCTCGTAGATTCATGCGCAGTCTAATCAGATAACTGAAGCATGGTAAGATTGGCTAAATGAAAATCCTTTCACACTTCTGCCTATCACCAGGGAAAAGTGTCCTATTACACGTTTCTGCCTATCACCGGTGCTAAATGAAAACTCCTTCACGCTTCTGCCTATATTCCTCCTCAACCCACAACACGTTCTGTGACATAAACAGTCCTGTTACAGTATTATTATGGTTCAGTTCAGTTTTAGCTATGGCAACCAGTGAGTCATTATATAGAACAAAAAAAAATCCTGTCGGTTTTGTAATTACGAGTACTAGTTTGCATCAGTCAGGTACTCCAGCTACAATTTGAAGCAGCTGTCGTGTGCTAAGCGACAGCGGTCATATTTTGGTGTTGAGACCAAAATCCCAACACCAGGTGGGTGCAGAGGCGGAGGAGCAGGCGAGAGCAGAGATATCCGACCTACGAACTGGGAAGAGGCGTCGAGCTTCTCGGCGTAGGGCGGCGTGTACCCGCGGTGGTTGGCGCTCCACAGCAGCGCCATCTTCTCCTCCATCGGCAGGTCGAAGAACCCCTTGCTCTGCGCGAACACCCCCTCGAGCAGGCCGCGGTCCACTCCGTGGTTGGTCACGTAGAAGAACCCGTGCTCCACGCACGCCTGCCCAACCATCAAATAAGCTCGTAATATCTTTCGGGGTGTTCTGCTTCGTGAGTCTGGGGGGTCGAGTGAAGTCACCTGTCGGACGGATTCAGCGGCGGCGCGGAGGTCCGGCGACGCCAGGTCCACCACGGGGAGGTGCAGGTTCTCCGCCATCTCCGATGTCTCTGACGTCTCCGGCTTGGCTGGAGCAGTGGAGAATTTTTTTTTATTTTTAGCCCAAATTTGAAACAAATTTTAAATTTAACCCGTCTTTCAAAAAAATTTTAAATCTAACCTGTTTGGCCCCGCCACCATGCATGGCGGGGCAAATGCACTGAACCCCGCCATGCATGGTGGCGGGGTAGAGATCCGACATGGCAGGGGTGGCAGACCACCTCGCCAGCGTGGCAGGGGTGTACCCCGCCATGATCCGTGGCGGGGTACCCCTAACCCGCCACCGATCATGGCGGGGTACACCCCGCCACGGATCATGGCGGGGTGCGGCCCAATATAAGCGGCCGCACCCCGCCTGCGGCCGCACCCCGCCACGAGCCGCCTCCCTCGCCTCCCTCGCGCGCCGTCGTCGCCCCCGCGCCTCCCTCGCCGCCTCGCCGCGCCGCCGGCCCCCTGCGCCGCCCACCACGCGTCCCGTGCCGCCGTGCCGCCCCCCGGCTGCCGTCCCGCGCCTCCCGGCCCCGTGCCGCGCCGCCGTGCCGCCCCCGGCGGCCGTCCCGCGCCTCCCGGCCCCCGTGCCGCGCCGCCGAGCCGCGCCGCGCCACCGTGCCGCCCCCGCGACGTCGTGCCTCGCCCGCGCCGCCGTGCCGTGCCGCCCCCGGGCCGCCGTGCCGCCCCCGCGCCGCCGTGCCGCGCCCGCGCCGCCGTGTCGCGCCGCCGTGCCTCGCCCGCGCCGCCGTGCCGTGCCGCCTTGCCGCGCCGCGCCCGTAGCCCGTCGTGTCCGCCGCGCTGCCGGTTGCCGAGCCCCCGCACCCCGGTCCGGTCTCCGCCGCCCGACCGACCTCGCCACGCGGCCTCCCGTCTCCGATTAACGGTATTTTTTTAATCTTACTTTGTTATTAGTTTTATTAAATTATTATTATTAGAATATTTATTAGATTATTATTATTAGATTATTATTTGTTAGTAATTATTTATAAATTTTATTAGAAGTTTAATAAATAGTTATTATTATTAGATTATGTAAATAGTTTAATAAATAGATATTATAAGTTTATAAATTTTATAACTAGTTACTATTTAATATTAGAAGTTTAATATTGTTATTAGATTATGTATTAGTTTTATTAGATTATTATTGTTAGATTCTTTATTAGATTATTTAATAGATTATTATTATTAGATTATTATTATTAGATTATTATTAGATTATTATTTATTAGATTATTATTATTAGATTATGTGTTAATATTAGTTATTAGTTATTAGTTTGTTATTAGTAAGTTAGTTAAGATTAGTTTATATTAGTTATTTGTAGTTAGTTAGTTAATATTAGTTATTAGTTAAAAATGAAGTTAGTAAGTTTGTTAGGTGGTAGTTAGTTAAGGTTAGTTAGTTAGTTATGTAGTAATTAGTACAACCATATTGGTTAGTTGATAATCGGATGTCAAATCATTTTGTAGATGGATTACGGTGTAAGAGTTTTTTACGGAGGAAGTGTTAGGAGAGAGGATTGCCAGTTTGAGGATATGTATGAAGAATTGGAATGGTTTGATGGCACCCCTAGTTTCCGCGATCTATGTGACCGTTTGAGTTTGAAGTTTGGCGAGGCTTTCACACTAAAGGGTAGGTTCGATGTTGGAAAGAATAGGGCACACTATGTGATGATGGACTTGTGCAACCAAGCAGAGTGGTCCCGATACAATAGGGTCATCCAAGGTTCGAATGTCGGCATGGCTGAGTTGGTGCTGGAGAATGTTGAGAATGAGGAGCCGTCCTTGGACAGTGATACTCTAGGAGATTGTGGTGTGCAGATGCAACAAACTATGGAGAGTATGGACTTGGATGGTAATTTGACGCAGGAGCGGGTTCATTCTCCTCCAGTTGGTCATATAAGCAATGATTTTGATGTAGACGAGTTTGAACAGGAGGAGGAGGAGGCGGCAGCGGAGGAAATGATTGGTGATGATGTTAGCACAGATTCGGACGATTCAGGAAATGAGGAAGGAGGTCCCCATGTCATGCGAGCATCGGTTGAAGCCATGCCCTCTGGAGGTGCACCTGCCATGTGTACACCAGTTCGTGGCATGCCCTCAGGAGTATCGCTTGAGGTACTTCATGCCATGCAGAGTCAGGGCACCTTAGCCACCGGTTATCCAGATGATGGAGTGCAATATGAAGGATGAAGCAGGGTTAGGGAGGCACAACAATACGTTGCACCACCCTCTTATACATCGGCAGAGCTTACACAGCTGAGGGAGGCTGGCTTGCCTTTTACCGGTGTGCCAAATTATATCGATGTAAGTATGTCGCATATGGCAGTTTGTGACACGGGTTTGCAGATGTGTAAGGAATCATTGTACAACTATAGAAATTTAATACTGAGGAAGGGAATGCTCTTTAATACGATGTCGGAGATGAAGTTGTTCCTTCAGGACTATGCTGTGTATCATCATAGGCCTTACACGGTTCGGCATTCCGACAAGGAGGTAAAATTCCACATATTATGTAAGGCTGGATTCCCGTGCTCGTGGAAGTTAAATGCACGAAAGAGGCGGAGTGATGGTAAGTGGAAGGTAACTTCGGTGGAACAGCCGCACAGATGCCAGACTAATGAGGGTAAAAGGTACCATCCCCAGTTAACGGCTCGGTATCTAGCCCGCCGTATATTGGGTCTTGTAGATAAGGACAACGACGTATCAGTGCCGTTCTTGCAAGAGACCATAGCCACATTTGTTGGGTATGAGGTCACGTATGGAAAGGCTTGGCGGGCAAAGCAAATTGCCCTGGCAATTCGTTGGGGTAGCTGGGAGGAAGCCTATAACAGGGTTCCACGCATTTTGCGTGCGATGGAACACTTCAACCCTGGCATGAGATCGTTCATATACACAGGAGGGTTCTATCTTCAGAACCCGTTGAGGCATATTCTGTACCGTGTGTTCTGGTATTTCGATCAGTGCAAACATGCATTTCAGTATTGTAGGCCGGTTGTTCTTGTTGATGGCACGTTCCTCACCGGCAAATACAGGGGCACATTGATGATGGCTGCTGCTGTAGACCCAGAGAACCAGATAGTACCAATGGCTTTTGCTTTGGCAGAGGGGGAAAACAACGATTCATGGTCATGGTTTATGCGTCTGCTCCGTGTCCATGTGCTTGGCCCTTCTCGCACCATTTGTCTGATTTCGGACCGTCACATTGGAATTCTAAATGCAGCCGATGAACACATTGATGGTCACCCGGCTCTAGTGCACCGTTGGTGCATGCGACATTTTGCCGCCAATTTCTGGCGGCGTCAACGCAAGAAGGATGTGGCTGACAAGTTAAAGGAGCTTTGTAATAAACGTACGGAACGCGAGTTCAACGAGACTATGGTAGAACTAGAGAAGATGCTTAACCAAGCTGGCAAGGCATGGTTAGACCAGCAGATGGAAAATAAAGCCAAGTGGGCATTAGCATTTGATGAGGGCGGCTTCCGGTACGGCATCATGACAACAAACTCCTCTGAGTCTTTCAATCGTGTGTTCAAAGGCGTTCGATCTCTTCCAGTGTCTGGTATTGTCGAGTTCTCTTTTAGGAAGTGCAATGAGTATTTTGTTAAGCGGTATGGCCTAGCCCTGAGGAATGAAGAGGAGCTTGGAAGATGGGGCAAGGCGGCACACGAATATTTGAAGGAGGCTGAGGAATTGGCCAAACAACAGGTTGCCGAGGCTTATGGACGGGACATGCTTGTTTTCTGCGTACGAGCTAGAGGGGGCACAAACCTGGGCGGCGAACGATTTGGTGGCCGAACGTACCGTGTCGATCTTGGTAAAGTTGAATGCAGTTGCAACGTCCCTCAGATCATGCATGCCCCTTGCTCACACATGATCACCTCTTGTTGGCTTCGAGGTTTTGACCACACAGTTGCACCGTACATGTCACCCTTGTATCTCCGTGCCAACACCCTCAAAGTTTGGGAGAAGAGTTTCGAGCCATACCTTGACGAGTCACAGTGGCCTCCATACTATGGTGAGGACTACGCGCCTTATCCGGACCTAAAGAAGGTAGGGAAGGGAAGGAGGAAGAAGAAGCGATTGAAAGGCGATATGGACAGTATGAAAGGTTACGGCGCCGATATGTATGGTGGCGGGGACTTTGACGAAGAACGTGCGCAGAACCTTTGCTCCATTTGCAAGAATCCTGGTCATAACGCTAGATTTCATAGGCCGGCGAGGCAAGAGGTCGTATATATTGAAAACATGCATTTATAATATTATAAATTTTATTTGTACTTGTCTTTAATATTTTATTACGTTGTTAATTGTTCTAATGTTGTTAATGTTTTCTTTGTTTTTTACGAACAGGGAGTTTCAGGCTTGCAAGATGGAGGCGCGGGCTCCTCATCCACGCTTTAGCCTCCTTGAGGCTGACTACGACAAGGACCACCGGGCCCAGGTCTTGTCGGAGCTGCATAGGCCGTTGCGTCCGCTTCGTGTTCGCACGCACCACGTACATAGCTGGGACGAGCGATACGCGCCCTACATAGAGCGTGCGGGCTTCATTGAGATCGTTCGGGTGTACAACAGTTTACTCCCCACACTTGACCCTGCCCTTCTTACTGCCTTTGTGGATAGGTAACCTTGCTTTTTCCATCTTTTGTCTTTGTTTTGAAAAATTGTGCTGTGAACTTGCCTATTACCACAACCTTGTAATGATGCAGGTGGAGACCGGAGACGCACACCTTCCACACACCATGTGGGGAAATGACCGTCACGATGCAAGATGTGAAGATGATATTGTGCCTAAGTTTGAAAGGTCATCCGGTGACTGGGGTCGCCGACGAGTCTAATTGGGTACAGTTGGTGGAGCAGTTCTGTGGTAGGAGGCCATCGGAGGCAGAAGTTAAAGCCACAAAGTAAGTTCTTATTTGCGTCCCATTGAAATCACTGATACAATCATTTCAGGTACATCTATTTTTTTATAATAATACTTCAATTCCAATTGCAGGAAGACATCAGGAGTGTCGTCGTCTTGGATAGTCCAAAACTTTGGTGCAGGGCCTCCGTTGGGTGCTCCAGATCATGAGGTTGAGGTATATGCAAAGGTGTGGCTGTGGCACTTCTTGGGCGCTTTCTTATTCCCCGACTCCTCAGGCGACAGCATCAGCTGGATTTTCTTGCGGATCCTAATCCAGCCACTTGAGAATATTGCATCGTATAGCTGGGGTACCGCGGTCCTTGCTTGGACATATCGTCAGCTTTGTATCGCCTGTCGTCGCCAGGCGAACAATGCTAACCTAGGTGGCTGCTCGTACCTACTGCAAGTATGGATTTGGGAGCGGTTTCCGGTTGGGAGGCCCACTCAACCTCCGCGTTTGCCTGTGAGTACAATAACAACTTTGTTATCGTCATACGACTAGAGAGATTACTGACACCTTGTTTGTGTAAACTTGCAGGAATGGCAACATCAAGACGTTCGCCCCACCGCCCTTTTCATCTGGAGAGACGCTAAGGTAGTGAGGGGCGAGTTGGAAAGGAGGTACAAGCAGTACACGGATGCGATAGACGTGTTGACACACAACTACGTACGTTATATCTGCTTTTCCTACTAAAGGCACTATCATTAAGATTGATACTTAATTAAGTTTCTTTACTTTGCAGGTACAATGGACACCGTGGTCTAGGTACGAGCTAGAGGACTACCTTAGTCCGCGCTGCGAGGAGGAAGCGGACGACTGGCTTTACGAAGGGCCACTTATCTTCTTCCATATCATCGAGATGCACTACCCTATGAGGGTTTACAGACAGTTCGGGAGGTTGCAAGGAATTCCACCGCTGTACTCCACCAACGCTGAGCTGCATGGGTATGTTTGTTCTACTTAAGCGCCTATGATGGCCACTTATCTACTTCAATATGTTTGTTCTACTTAAGCGCATCATTTCTAATGCAATATGGCAATGCAGGATTGATCGGAGGCTTCGAACGACGCAGAAGAATTGGGCGTTGACGCACGACCAATATTTGAACAGATGGTATAACAGGAATGTTCGTCAGATCAACCAAATTCCGCCACACCACCCGGGAAGATGGATGGAGTACCTTCAATGGCTGCAGCGAAGTACGAGGACTCATCTCATGGTCCCGTACACGAACATGCCTGCAGATGCGGCCGATGAGGATGACATCGCCGATGCGTTCGACGATGCGCAAAGGAGGCAAACACAACTTCTTAGGGCGCCTCTCAATAGATACGTGGTAAGTACTTTGCACTTATATTCTAAAACGAGGTAACGGGTTTAAATTTCAATTGAAATGATCGAGTTAACGTTGTGTGATGTTGTAGGCACAACAGTTGTCCAACTACTCCGAGGAAGCTTCCAGGCAACTTTTTCGGACTAGGGATGACAAGACGAACCCTCTTCGTGCCTTCGTCAAGGTACTTTTGATAGTAACATTCGTGACTACTACTCAGTTACTTTTAAAATTCACGCTTAATAATGCTTGTTGTCATCTTAATCTGTAGAGAATGAAAAAAGGCTGCAAAAAGTTGGCTCAAAAGCTGAGCTGTGCGGATACGTCTTTGGACATACCGTACAACCCCACGTGGTCCAGGAGCCACACGATGTCCACCACAGCTGCTTCTGCTAGCGACACCAGAGCTGCGTCCTCGTCTATTCGTACTCCGCTGGATAGAGGGAAGGGTCCAGCGTCTGCGGACGATGTGGATGAGGCACTGCAGTATGAGACGACGAGTGGCGACGACGACGACGACGACGACGACGAAGAGGACGTTCCACAGTGGGGTTACACCGGTCACGAGGAGATGGGTGCGTCACAGCTGTACGGTGCTCCTTTTGCTACACAGGGGTTCGACTACACACAGCAGGAGAACTACACACCAGCCGAGCAACAGGTTCGTATGCTTTGCTTTCTCTTTAATTTTATTGTTCTTAGATCAACATTTATAGTAGCTCATCAGGTTGCTTGCTTGCAGGGGCCGTCGTCGACGCAGCAGCTCGATCGTGGACAGAGGCGACAGCGCGAGAGGCAGCAGCGGGACCGCACAGACGTTAGCTGGAGAAGCAACGTGGTCCCTACAAATCCAAGGAGGCGACGGAGACCGCGAGACCCCTACACCCCAGGCGATTAGTAGAGTAGCAGACGCCGGACACATAGTATCATAGTTAGAACAATTAAATTATGTGTAGGTGTACCAGCAGTACTCCACTTGGTTATTTCGGTTCGACTAATATAGTTGGTAACACTCGTTTAATCTTTGTCGTAAACGCAATTATTTGTGACGATCAGTTGACCCAATTATTTGTGACGATCCGTTGTCGTTAACTAATTTCGATTCGACCCCTGCCATAAACTTGTTGTAAATCACTCAACATGACTTCCTGCGCGGTCAATTGACGATAAACGAAATGCAGTTCTTGCGCGGTCGAAGTTTCAGGCAACCCCGCCATGGCTGGAGGCGGGTTAGGGGTACCCCGCCATGACCCATGGCGGGGTACCCCTAACCCGCCCCCAGCCCTGGCGGGGTTGCCTGAAACTTCGACCGCGCAGGAACTGCATTGTTCTAATGTATTTATACACTGCCGCGATAAACCACGTAACAATCTTAGTAAGTGGACCAACAAATGAAGCGAATGACGATGAGATAAAAGTACAATGACATGTTCCAACGTACAACACTGACAAAGTTGCTTACACAAAGTTTCTACGCCACTACGAACGTCAAACACTGACAACGACAAAGTGAAGACGTGACAATTTAAATTATTACAAAGACACTTGTACGTCAATCAAATTGCGTGCACCACTGCGTAAGCAACTCGTCTTCGGACTCGGAATCCTCCACTACCACCTCCTTACCCTTGCTGGCCTCGACTGACTTGGCTTCAGAGGCCTGACGCCGGTAGTAAGCCGCCTCCGCCTCGTCCGCGGCCTGAGAGTATAACTCGGCCTCTTCTTGGGTCATGTCTGTTGGCCCCCATGAGTCGAACAACGGTGTCTGTTGGCTCTGGTACGCTGCCTGGGCCTCGTGTACTGCAACATCCTCCTGGTAGCCCAATTGTTCTGCTAGACGAATGAGCTCGCCTATCCTCCCGGTGTCGTCGTCTTCCTCCGGCTCGGCCTCCTCGTCAACCACAATCGGACGACTTGCGGTGTACCTAGCACGAGCCATATCGGCTTCCCAGCCGCCGGTGCATCCAATCTCTGCAAGTACAAAATGCAAACAATTAACTAGATCTTTGCAATGAGTTAATTGACAGTAAAACAAAGAAGTTTGACTTTCCAAAAACGCAATGACTCACTCGCACATAATGAGTCAATAGTATCGTTCAAGCCTTGCATCTCTGCTCTCGCAGCCTCCTCTGCAGCCTTCCTTGCATCCTCTTCAGCCTTCCGTGCCTGGTACTCCTCTACATCCTTCTTCTTTTGCTCGTACCACTTCTTCCACGCAATACTCTCCGGGTTACGAACACGTAGCTCTTGGGCCCGTCGTAGCATTTTCTTCTTGTGGCTCTTAACGAAATCTATGACGTAGCTTGCAGGATATCCTCTGCTATTGCGAACTGCTACCATTGTCTTATACTCATTCTTGAAATTATACACATCATAATATGATTCCCACTTGCATTTCTGAGTGCTCTGTTGCAAGAAATAGATGAATACAAAGTTAGCGTACCAGAGTTAACAAAATAAACCATTACCGCCAACTGTCAAAAGTATTAGCAAACCTCGTCATAATCGATCATGTGGCCACAGAAGTGCCCTATACCAAGGCCTGAAGGGACAAGGCCGTAGCTAGCTTCAACACCACATTTGCACATCACAGGAGGGGCAATAGACCTCCTCTTCTTCTTCCAGTCTGGCACCTCCACATTCTTCTCCGGCTCCGGCCAATGGCTCTTTGGACCATAGATCCATTCCTTGAAACGGCACTTTGGCATATCATGATCCTACAAAATCAAAACAGTAAAACACACATATAGAACGTGACATTCCAAGGTACACTCAAACCTTACCTCATGTCGTAGAGGACAAATGAACTCTTGTTCATTGCGTGGGTTTATCACGGCTTGCTCTCCGCAAAGGCACTTTGGAGGATCCTCGAGCCGCCGTGCCGATGCTACGGCCTTCTCTTCGTCCGTCATAGGAGGAGGGTTTGGAGGGGGCGGAACCCAGCGAGTAAACACCTCACGCTTGCAATGATCAATGCCGGGGTAGAAAAGGAGAATCCTTGGATCAAACTTGTCCGGGCCATCGATCCATTGGAAAAAAAAGCACCGGAAGTAGGGCTATACAAAAGTTTCAATTATCTCATCGCGAATACAACATCAGCAACCAATAAAAACAACAAAGGGAACAATTACTTACGCTACAACTATAACATGTGTAGAAGCAACGAGCCGCAGTATCGGGATGCCTCGACTGGCCACGTGTGCCGGATGACCACAATCACAGTTAGGTATAGGTTCCTCGGGAGGAACGGGCGCATCCTTACAAGACACGTCGGGGTACATCTCTCTAGGACGACCCTTTTTCTTCCAAATCGACTCACGATACGAGTCCTCCATCTAAAAAAACGAAACGATTTCAACACAAAACGATACACACAAAGAAGGGGTGGCCGGAACAAGGAGCGACGATGGGCCGATACCTGACGGGGACGACGGAGGGACGCCGGAGAAATGGAATGGGTGAGGGAGCTCGGTTCTAGAGCGCTGCGGGAAATGGAATGGGTGAATGACCAAAAACGAGAAGTGCCCGGGCTTTTATATGGCCGGGGGTGTACCCCGCCATGCATCATGGCGGGTTAGGGCAACCCCGCCATGGATCATGGCGGGGTACACCCCTGCCACGCTGGCGAGGTGGTCTGCCACCCCTGCCACGTCGGATCTCTACCCCGCCACCATGCATGGCGGGGTTCAGTGCATTTGCCCCGCCATGCATGGTGGCGGGGCCAAACGGGTTAGATTTAAAAATTTTTTGAAAGACGGGTTAAATTTAAAATTTATTTCAAATTTGAGCTAAAAATAAAAAAAAATTCGCAGTGGAAGCCGGAGGTGAGTGATTTGCTGGCGTGGCCGTTTACGCATCACATCCTGCAGCAAGGGTGTGTTTAGATGGGGTGAGTTGGGGTGAAAAGTTACTGTAGCACTTTTCGTTGTTATTTGGTAAAATTTGTCCAATCATGGATTAATTAGACTCAAAAGATTCGTCTCGAACTTTACAGACAAACTATGTAATTAGTTTGTTTTTTTACCTACATTTAATATTTCATACATGCGTTTAAAGATTTGATGTGATGGGTGGAAGAGGAAATATTTTGGGTTGCTGTAGTAAGTGAACGCGGCCCAAATCGCCGATACAAACTTCACTTGTCATTTTGTCAATGCCGTCTGCGAGCTGCAGCTCTGCACGTGCTACTACTAGTCTACTACCTGGGGCGACGGGCTGCTTGCGCCTATGGGCTGAAATGGACTGAAAATCACACTGGGCCTGGGCTGAAACATGATAGCATGGCCTGGAGATCCACTGCGTCAAATGGCAACAGATCAGCTTAACATGCACATACCAGCGGCTCATGTACATATGCCCATCATCCGAGTATAGCCCTCTGCTCAAGTACTCGATCCCGTAACTCTCAATAAAAAATACTCGATCCATCCCAAAATAAATAAACTTCTAGAGTTCAATTTTTTTCCAAAATAAATACACCTTTAGATATAAGACAAACCAACTCTAATTGTCTTTTTCTATTTTCTCATTTTTCGAGGTGCAATGATTACACCTTTACAGGGGTATAAATGTAATTTTACACCAGCATCAAAGCTCTAGAAGTGTATTTATTTTGGAACGAAGGCAGTAGACACTTTCCATTCCTCTCAAAGAAATAAAAAAGGTAGGCATTTCCCATCCTCTCATCAAAAAGAAAAAGTCCATCCTCTTAAAGAAAAGTAGACCTTTCCCATCACAGGCCGACTGCATCAGGTTAGTCATTCTCATCAGTGGTCAGAAGAGGCTTGCTGCTTGTCACGGCTCACCTGAGTGAGAGCACAAATAACATCAGAATTCAGATCTCTCAACTGTCATGCCTGACAAGTGACAACTGACTTAGCTGCTGCTTCGTCAAAACACCGAATTCGAGTGCTATCATCTCAGATCTCAATGAAGGGACGAGAGCGCGTTCGTCAGTTCAGGTCCGGGAGCCCACAGCCGCATCTCTCGCTCTAGCTCTCCACCGGCGACCGCCCGCTCGTCGGGCCCGGCAGGCCGGCATGATCCTAGATCCTACTTCAACACGTCACTCACTGTCTACTATAGTACATAACAATACAGCGAGACGTGGCTGCACAAAGACACCACCACTTGCATGCAGCACTGTGCACGAAGGACACGGCACACCGCGCGCATCGATACGACAACGTTTCTGACGAGGCACTCAGGTCTCAGGCACAGGCAGGCAGTGCAAAGACAAACGGCACGGCGAGGCTGCTCTGCTTACGATGGCAATGGCATCCTTGCCTCTTCAGCTGCTGCGCCAGTCCAAGGACGGCGAAAGCAAGGTGGAGCCAAGCGCGCCAAGGAAAGGGAACGGCGACAGACAGATCAGCCTCAGGCGTCACGCAACATCCCGGCCGTGCTCGACCGGTTGCCGGAGGGCACATGCCCGGCCGATCCCTCGCGGCTTGCGTGTCCACCGACGACGAAAGCCGCGGCGAAAGGGCTCACGCTGTCGTGCCCCTTCCGTCCAGGCCTCCAGCCTCCAGGGCAGTGCCAATGCCATGCCTCCGTTGCCTGCCTCATGCGGTCATGCCTGTACGTAACCCGCAGACAACTCGACGGGCCTGAAATCTGGAGAGAAGGACGAAACTGTGATCGGATTCCGGAATCTCAGCAATGAAAGTGTGCAAAGAGAAAGGGACGTGTGCTTGGTTAATCTGGGCTAGCTAACCTGCCTTCGCAGCCACGTTAGCAGTAACCCTGAATTATTCGGTAATCGCGCGTGCCTCGACCTCGAGGGTTGTTGAGCTGCATTTTGTACGCTAGCAGGCAGGCAGGCAATCGCAAATCACGGGGTGTACGTGTTCGAGGTGAAAAGGGCTACCACTTTACCCTTTTTCTTCACTGATTCATCCATTATTGATGTGTATTTTGCATCCACCGTATGTACGTATCATCTCTTATATAACATGAACATGACCAAATGTATCTGAACTTTCTTGCTTCTGTGACCGTAACTAACTACTCCCTCCATCCCAAATTATAAGGTATTTTAAGAATTTTAGAGAGTCAAAGGATCTCAAATTTGACCAAATTTATATGATAAGAGAATAATATTTATGACACCAATTAAGTATCATTAGATTCTTCATTAATTATATTTCCTTAGTATACTTATTTGATGTTATAAATTTTTGTGATTTTCTCTATAATTTTGGTCAAACTTAAGATATTTTGACTCTTCAAGATTTTGGGAATACCTTATAATTTAGAATGGAGGGAGTAATAAAGAGTGTGGAAGTGACGCCACATACGTTAGTGAGTCATCAGACAAAAGGTACTGTAGCTAGCCCTTAATTTGCATGTTTCTCTAGTCCTCAAAAGCAAATCGCAAATTGCTCCCGAGTCCTCAAGACCCAGGTTGCTACTTTGGGGGATTGGGGGTTTGCTTTGCTGTGCAACCTACTGCTTCATTAACAATTGTGCACAAAGGTAGCCGTGCACAAAAGACAGTGGCCCTGTTTGGCAGGCTGTTTTTTGGCTTATAAGCCGGCTGTGGCTGATTTGCTGTGAGAGAAAAATACTGTTCTACGGCTGATAAGCAGTACTGATAAGCTCAGCCGAACAGGGGGAGTGTGACTGGACTCTTGGCAAGCCGGAAAGGGGAAAAAAATGCAGCTACCATGAACGTGGCCACGTGGGCGGACTGTAATAAACAGACAGGTGGCCGGGAAAGACGGTATAAAGTTTCTAACATCTTCGTCAGGTGTCTTATACTGTACTCCCTCCGTTATTTTTGTAGGGCGTACAGCGATTTTTGGTTTCTGACGTTTTGTTGGGCGCGGGGTTCCTTCCGAGGCAGAGGCAGGAGGTGAAGAGCGGCCGCGGCATTTACTGGATTCGCATGGAACCCGAAGCCTTTTACATGCGAGCAATGTTTTAAATAGCCCGTTATAGCTGCCGTTATAGCCCGCTATAGCTTTTTAAGGCAACGTGCCGCTATTTATGTTCATATACAATTTAGCCGTTATATCCCGCTATAGCCTGATTTAGCTCCGCTATTAGCTGATTTAGAGGCATACCACTAAACACCTTAGCCCGCTATTTAAAACTATGCATGCGAGACATAAAACCGTTTTCACTGCGTGCTGTGTTGGTTCGCTGCATGCATCTATGCAGATACGGCGCACGGACCTCATCCTCTGTATCTGAGTTTCCTTTCTTTTTCTTTTTTTTTTTACAAAGCGCCACCTTGCCCGGCCGGCTGCTTCCCACCCGTGGGAGCTAGCCACTGGACCTCAGGTCCGTCCGCTATCTCCTCTATTTAGAGAAAGAACTTTGCCTTTAATAAAAGATCTAAAAGATGACATCCTGCTACCGTATTTCTATCTTTTAAAATGCTATTTTTTAGGTACAGAAGATTGTGTAGAAGATAAAATAGATCTGCGGAAGCACCTCTAAATTGCTCTTTTTTTTATTGGTAGTAGAAGCTGAGGTCCTACTTGAAATGGAGTGACACCTCGATGCTTCCATCTTAATCTTATCCACCGCCACCTAAAACTCAATGGATCCCCGTTCGAGACCTAACCTTGTCGGATCACAGAAGTAGCCTTCAAGCAGCAACTGTAATCGATATGGCTACCAGGCTATAGCCTTAGATGTGATATTCAGCTTATCCTAGCAAAATACCTCCGTCCCTTTTCATGCTAGAGTCTAGTCTTAACGCTAGTTTTTCTTTCTTACGTTGTCTTACTTTAGCTCTATAGTCCTTTTCATGTGCAAGTTGCTTGAGCGTGAAAACCGGCTACGATAGTTTTCGAAAATGTTTAGGACGGTTTTGTCAGCCTAAAGCCAAATTACAGTTGTATTTGTCAGCCTAAAGCTAAATTAGAGAATCTAGTTACATCTATCAATGCAAATATATAGTTTACTACCTTTCACCATCTTACAGTTGTTTATGTTATTCCTCTCTCATATCTATGGTGTGAGGGAGCGCTTTACCCGGCCTACCAAACCAGCATACCTAGGGCACACTCTAGGTGAGCCTCTCCGATAAGTACCTCTCAAGAGATATTTGTAAGTTTCTGTGGTGATTCTACGTCTAGTTTTGGACATCAGCTAGGTCGGTTTTCGATTTGATACTTGAGTGATCCGAACCATGCATCCTCGTGATATCCGATTTGCGTCTAACAATATATAAGATGAAATCCACTGAACTACACCATCCCAATGTGACACTGACCAGGAGGCCCCGCCTGCGGGCAGTCTAGTGGGCCCTTCGATAGCACTAGCAATGTGCACTCATAGGCTGTTGATGGTCCTCCAGTGTCCACTAATAAGAAAGCAAAAGGACTAAAGCAGTAAAGCCTCCACTATATCTCCACTATATATAAAGAACGAAAGGAGCTTGTAAAACTCTCCTCGAAGATCATATCCAGACCCCTTAAAAATAGCTGAAAATCAGAGCTCACCCCAAAGACTTGCTGAACGAAGCATCACTGAGGGAGTGGTGGCCGGAGATGCTGGTGGTCGACCTGGGCGTATGGCTCATCCCGCTGACGTTCGTCCTCGTCCCGTGCCGCCGGATCGTGCTCCTCCTGTCGAGGCTCGAGGAGCTCCGCCGGAGCATGATGACGAGGCCGAGGCTCCCCGAGGCGGACATGTGGACCCGCTTCGCCACCCTCAACTCCATGGCTTTCATGCTGTGACGGTACTCAGTAGATATGTCGCTGCTGCCTCTTACTCTTAGCCATATCCTCTTTTGGGTCTGTTGATGAGTGCTACTGCTATATCTGCTATGCTGTTCTGGACTTCTCTGCTTTTGGCTTCTATGTACAATAATCTCCAGTATACGACTTACCTTACGTTAGGACTTGCCACGATATGTATATATATGTAACGAGATACATATGAGACTAGAACGCATATGAAATGAATTTCCTGATCTTGATATGATACGTATATCTTGCTTCGGTTTCAGAATGAGGATTTCCTGCAATATATATGCATCCTCTTCTCACCGGATAGCATTTCCTCTGTGATCTTGCGTTGTATTGCTATTTACCCTAAAGAATAGTGACAGAGCTAGATTATCCAAGGGAAGAGAGGATAAATAAAAGATGCAGCAGTTAAAAATATTATATCACTTAAAATAAACAAAGCCTTAGAGATAAGAGTAAGAATCAAGCTGGCTAGATTGCACAGTACTGTATGAACGAAGCTGGTTGTTGTAAAACAGATCGCTGTACTGACGATAGATGGAGTCAACCTACTGATGATGCAGAGAAGGATGCATCACAGATAGGAAGCTTTACCTGTGTTGGAAGTTTTCAACATATTTGGATGGCGCAGAAGAAATAGGATTGAGGCTTCATTCTTCTGTTTGTTGTGTTGTCTTGTGTTATGGTGTGGATGTTAGCTTAACTGCTTAAGTGATGTTGCTCTTGTTTTAACAGCTATACTAATGCTGGAGGTCTGAATATTTTTATTTTTTAAGTAAAAAAGTACTCCATAATATTAGTATGGGAGGAATGTCTGCCTCTTTTTTTTTTGAATGTCAAACTCTTGTCCCGCATAAAAGAAACATTGCTGTCATCGTCTAGGTGATAAGGTCGACCCAGGAGAGCACAAAATCCGACCCACTGAGCAATGTCTACACTAGATCTATTATTCTCCAAAATATGGAATGCACGAAGCTACACGGCCACCAGAGTCTCGACCGAAGCTCACAGCAGTGCCATATATAGATGCTACGTCAGGCAGCATGTCCAGAGATGTCCTCTATCAACAGGTAGATCAAACTTCTTGGATGGCAAGGGGCAATGGCCCATGGCACTAAGAAAGTTGATACCGACCATTAACAACTTGATCCTTTTGCAATCAAATCAAAAGTTGCAAGCACGAACAATTTAGGAACGGAAGGAATAACATAGAGAGTATTCTTACGCTGTTGCTACACTACTGTACTACTGAAAAATCTAATGCTGAGCATCCAACAATCGGAGAGGTAGAATAAACCTGGTCAGTGCAGCCTGCAGTAGTGCAGTTCGACAGTGCCTCATCATGTCAAGCTCCAGATTGCACGACCTCTTCGTAAATTGGCAGTAAACACAACACGAACCGTCTTCAGTTTGACCCGATCCAACGCCGGGGTTCGATTTTCCAACACTATCACCAGGGAGAGTGGGAGACGAATCGCCAGACTGATTGAGACGAGATGGGGCTGACGATCCAACTACAAAATTTGGATCGAGACTTGCCTTCCTTTTTTTATTTAGAAAAAGACTTCCCTTCCTAGTGGTTTCGGCGGCTTGGAGTTGGAGAGCAGCGGGGCTACGTTTCGTGGGCCGAACCGACATGGGTACTATGGGCCGGGCTTGTTAGTTGGTCTACAAGAGTACGTGTGCTTGTTTTGTTCTTGGCCCCTCGCCGAGTTGTGCTTCCGCTGCATGGTAGAGAGGTTCACGGCGGCTGGCGGCAGGCCGCAGGCATGCTTCTGTTCATCTGTTGGATGATGCCGACGTCAACGAGGTGGCAAGGCAACGACAACGAGAGCTGCACGGTCTGGACATGCCTCGTCGGCGCGCAGCCTATGAACGCGTTTCCCGTCATGACGAGTAACGAATCTACATATCTAAATCAACCACGTAAAGAAAAAGAACATATGCTTCCTCCTTTTCTCTCTCGCGCGCACTCAAAGCATCAAACCATACGGACTTTTCCCAACAAATTCAACCACCAATAGATCCATGTACAGAGAAAACAAACAGTGCCAATGGTAGCACGAGGAGACTGAGCTCTGACCTCTGACCGACCAGATTGCTCTTGCAGCCTCGTTCCTGCATAACTCGATCGTTTGCATCTAGAGGCGTGACGCCGAATCACTTGATTGATTGATTCAGTTTCATTATGTTACCTGCGTCTAGCCATCTATAACTTCAAAGGAGTAGAACAGGCCGTGTAATTTCACTTTTCCTATAGAACAGTCAGGCGATGCTTTATCGATCTGTTGAATGGAGCAATGGACTTCTCCGTGTGCTCTGTTGGCTTAGCATTGGATGGAGATCTTTAGGCTTCTAGCCGTCGCCTAAGGCTATATTTCAGCAGATCCCGTGTAATTTAGGTTGCTACAACTGCTACGACATATACCACCTAAACACGTTGACGACCTTGCCTGACACGCAAACAAACACAGTATTTGCGAAGGGGACCGATTACCAGATATTCAGGTGATGGATAACCACGTACGCTTGGGTGGCGTGGCCTGCAGCCCGACGCCCCGACCACCACGGCTGACTGCACGCATCGCACGGGCTGGACGTCGATCGGTCGATGGCAATATGGAAGGCTACTGCGTAATCATTGCCGTCGCACGCGTGCGGAAACCCATCTCCGATTTGTCCGCATCAAGCTCCAATAACCTGGTCACTCATTCCTGCACGGCTGCACTTCACCAGAAGTTGTTGGCAGTGATGACACAATCAGCACTTCACCAGATTCTAAGGCCCGTTCGGCTGTGCTGATAAGCCGGCTGAAAAAACACTGTTGACTGATTTGTTGCGAGAGAAAAATACTGTTTCAACTGAAAAAACTAACTGAAAAGTACAGATTATAAGCCGGATAAACAGGACCAAAGACTCTAAGGACATGCTAGATTTCATTCATCCACGAAACAAAGGTTCGACTAAAGCGAGATTTGGAATCATAGCTGTTTGAACTCAGAGCCAAGAAGGAGCGAAGACTGTTTGAACTCAGAGCCAAGAAGGAGCGAAGACTGAATAGCTTCAATGCCTGACAACAATTTCTGAAAGATTGGAAGGATTGCAAACAATCACAACCAAACTGTGCAAACCATCTTTCCCTGAAGAGATTTTATTAGCATCACGACGGGACTGCTGGGAATTCATTATGCCATGGTTAGGGAGCTAACGAAGTAACGAACGAACTGCCTGACACACACATTAGCCAGCGAAATTACAACGCCATATGTTCACTTCACATGAACGCAAGCACACTCTCTCTGTCCACCGCTCTGCCGCACTTCACTTCATAGAGGCTATGAAACACGACGGGATCTTTGTACAGGTTACCGCAAAAAGAACGATCGCTTCAGTGCTAGCTGCATCAGCTGGAGCCTGGAGATGAGATCATCATGCTACTTCCTGCTGAACAGGCTGCGCAGCCTGCTGCGGTCCAGCTTCTCGAGCAGCTTCTTCGCGCCGGCCACGTCCTTCTCCGAGAGCTTCTTCAGGTACCCGATGGCGCCGTGGGAGATCATCAGCTTCTTGCACCGCTTGCTCGCCGACAGCGCCAGCAGGCAGGAGATGGCGTACTTCTTGGCCGTGTTCTGGGGGCTCGGGTCCAGCAGCTGCACCAGGTTGGGCACGCTCTTCTCGTCCTTCTTGATGTCCCTCGCGTTCGCGGGGCACCCCATCAGGCTCGCCACCGCCTGCGCCGCAGCCTCGCGCGCGCCGTTCGACTTGGCCTCCAGCAGGCGCACCAGGAGCGGGATGCACCCGTGCTCGCCCACCAGACGCTTCATGTCCATGCTGCTGGAGATCTTGCAGATGGTCGCCGCGGCGGCCTGCTGAGCACCCACGGAACCGTCACGGAGCACGTGGACGAGGCGCGGGAGCACGCAAAGCGACACCAAGCTGTCTGGTGACACAGCGGTGACCAGGTTCCGGAGCGCGGCCACGGGTGATTCCTGCGGCAGTGGCCCGTCGAGGTAGGCGAGCAGGCTCCGGAGGCCGCCCTCGGATACGACGGCACGCCGCAGGCTGTCGTTGCTTGACGTAAGGTTCTGCAGGCACTCCGCGGCGTACTCCTTGGAGCCGAGAACGACGCCGGAGTCGAGCAGGTTGATCATGACTCGCACGATGCCTTCCTCGGCCAGCGCTTGCCGAACTTCTGGCACCGCAGAGATGTTCTTGAGCGCTCCCGCCGCGGCGGACTGTGTGATTGAGTCCCCGGTCTGGCACATGTCGATGAGAGCGCGGACGCCGCTGTGCCCGACGATTGCACGGGCAATGTCGGCCGACATGGACAGCCGCTGCAGCGTGATGACCGCCTTCTCCCGCCCAACAAGGCTGCCGGACTCAGCCAGCCGGATGAGCGGCGGCAGCGCGCCTTCTGACATGAGTAAGCCCTCGCAGCTGCCAGACTCTGCGAGCAGGCACAAAACAGTGGCAGCCTTCTCCCTAACCTTGGGCGCCGTCGCCGTGAGCAGCTGCACCAGCGCGGCCACGTTGCCACGGCCGAGCGCCGACAGCACGCTCTTCTCGTCCTCGCGCAGAGCATCGAGCAGGCCATCCACAGCCCGGTGCTTCGCCTCTGCGTGCCCAATCTGCAGCCTGGCAAGCAGCTCCCGCACGTCGGTCTGTGCGGCCGCAGCCGACGCTGTCTCAGCCGGGGCCGCCGGAACAGTCGCGTCAGACAGCACGCCAGTCTTGACAAGAAGAGAGCAATCCCTGAGGTTGAGGTCCAGCTTCCCGGCCAGCGCGTCGAGGTCGCTCTGCATCTGCAGCTTCCCTGCCTTCGGAGGCTCGTGGCAGCGCGCACCGAGCTCGGCGGCCTCCCCTAGCGTTGCAGCCACCGACTGCAGCAGCTCCCGACAGAGCGAGTTCTTGGAGAAGCAGGGGTGGCTGGACAGGTCCGACAGGCATGGTGGCACTCTCTCCAGCCTCGCCGCGATAGCCTTCCACCGCCCACCGAAGCCAGTGGCCGCGCGCGCAGCGGCCAGGGCAGGTGGCACCTGCCCCCGCGCCCGTTCAAGCAGCTCCTCTGCCGTCGCGTCCCCGGCCGCGGCCGGGCAGCTCCCCAAGCTCATTTCTTGGCAGCTACAACACCGCAGCTCGTGACCTGCAGTTACTCCCACCAGACAGCCAGATTAGTGCTCACTACTCAGAATCAGAACTCGCTCCCCGGCACCGAAGCAGAAAAGACGAATCTTGAAAAAAGAGCAAGCATAGAAGAAGCAGAAAAGACAAATCTTGAAAAAAGAGCAAGCATAGAAGAAGCTGGAAGGAGACAGGGAAAGAAAGCGTCGGCTATTTTAAGTGAATCAAAATTCATCTAGGAGACTAGGAAAGCTCCAGGAAACCATAAGCCCCACCGAGCTAGTATACTCTCTCCCTATATGATCTTTTCTTGCTTTGGCTGGACGATTGGTACGTCGAATTGAGAGGCGTAAGGCTATCGGCACCGCGCGCCTGTAAAGCAGCCGGTACGCTACCGGCAGCGTACGCGGGCTGCGTACCGCGCGCCTGTAAACGCGCCGCTAGCGTACCGGCTGCACAGGCCACCTCCACAGCTCGCGTGTCACTGTAGCAGTCCGCTAAACACAGCTCGAGTTGGAGAGAAAGAGAAAGAGAGAGGAAGGGGAATAAAATATGGAATAGTGGGTATAGAGTATGAGATAGAGATAACACGGGTGCAGGAGAAATGGATATAGAGTAGAGAATCTCGATGACTAGGATAGAATATTCCTTTTTAGAGATGAAAATAGAGGTCGATGGGTGCGGATAGCCTAAGGCTATCCGCAGCCGGCGTCGGTAAAAGAACCGGAACGCCAAAGGTAGCGTACCGGCGTCTGCACCGCACAGCGCTATTCGATCCCCAATCGCTCAGTTTGCTACAGTTGTACGCCAAGGCTAGCGTTCGAGCGGGTCGAACGCTATTCTGACACAGCTCGTGCACGGGCGCGCCGGAGAGAGGAGAAGGGAGAGAAAAAAAAGGAAAAAGGAAAAAAAAATGGTGGGCCCTACTGATAGAGTATGGTATAGAGTATGGATGGGGTGCGGGAGAGATTGATATAGAGGTGAAAATCCTCGCTGACTGGGACAGAATATTCCTTTAGAGATGAGTTTTAGAGGTGAACGGGTGCAGATAGCCTAAGACCGACTGCACTGCCGTCCGCCAAACGTTCCTCTAGGATGATATAGAGGAAAAAACACTGCACTCGTATCCTGTATGTTCTACTCTATCACACAGGAGGAGAGTCTGTCCGCTATATATAGCGGGTTACTGTTCATACGCGGAGAGAGGACGACCGTACGCGCGCTGAGAGACAGTGTGCTTGCCTTACACTCTGTAGATGTGTGGGAGAGCGTGTTAACATTTTTTTTATAAAAAATGTTATAACTCACAAACTAAAACACCAAATTAAATTCCGATTGCACCATTAAATTCGTTTCAATAAATTCTTCAAAGCAAGATCTCACATGAATATATTTAGATAAAGTAACGAGTGGGCCCCACAGTGAATAGAGGATGATATAGAGGATGGATGGGTGTGGAAGAAATGAGTATAGAGGAGAGAATCTTGATGACCAGAATGTATAGAGGATGAAAATAGAGGATCATGAGTGTGGACAGCCTAAATGCGGTGACCACAGACACGAAATTATGAGCTGGTACGAAGGTGCTATCAAAATTTCCCAAGCCTTTCACACTGGTTTCCCAATGTAGAGTCTGGTCATTTCAAAAATTGACTGGAGGGGTATGCCGGTATGGGTTGGTGACGAGTGAATGCGAGCACACAAAAATAAGGCATGGGATTCTACAGTCTACACTATGAGCTGCATGGCCAAAATCAAAAAAGTGTGTGACCAATACATTG
Source organism: Saccharum spontaneum (assembly GCA_022457205.1). Lineage (NCBI taxonomy): Eukaryota > Viridiplantae > Streptophyta > Magnoliopsida > Poales > Poaceae > Saccharum > Saccharum spontaneum. The sequence continues at coordinate 68,418,036 of CM039581.1, read as the reverse complement.
ATGTGTCTTTTGAACGTGAGAGAACTTTGTTTTTTTTTTAAAAAAATCCATTTGGTTTGCACTACAGCACTAGGTGAAACTAAATAACTTGATCATCAGACGGTGGTGGTACGGTGGGTTCCACTTCCACCTGAGAAGAGTGTGTTATCAAGGGGCTGGTTGGTTCACTTTCAAAATTTACAAGCTAAGGATTTTAGGGTCGATGTTACAAAAAGACGGAGACATTGATGAAGATGTTAGGCATAGAATTTCAGCCGGCTGGTTGAAATGACGTCAAGCTTCTGGCGTCCTCTGTGACAAAAGGGTGCCTCAGAAGCTAAAAGGTAAGTTTTATAGGACGGCGATTCGTCCGGCGATGTTATACGGTGCTGAGTGTTGGCCTACAAAAAGGCGACATGTCCAGCAATTGAGTGTAGCAGAGATGCGTATGTTGCGTTGGTGTTGTGGGCACACAAGGAGGGATAGAGTCCGGAACGACGATATTCGGGATAGGGTTGGGGTGGCACCAATTGAGGAGAAATTGATTCAACATCGGTTGAGATGGTTTGGACATGTCCAACGGAGGCCTCCTGAGGCGCCAGTGTGTAGTGGAGTTCTAAAGCAGGCCGATAATGTAAAGAGCGGTAGAGGTCGACCTAAACTAACTTGGGACGAGTCCGTTAAGAGAGATCTTAAGGAGTGGAATATCCCCAAGGATTTAGCTATGGATAGGAGCGCTTGGAGATTGGCAATCAATGTGCCTGAACCGTGACCTCTTTTTGTCTTGTGTCATTTATGTCCCTTTATGTGTCTCCCTGTTTTCTCGTCTCTTTTGAGTTTCATCTCTAGCCTACCCTAACTTGCTAGGGACAAAAGGCTATGTTGTTGTTGTTGTTGTAAGGATTTGGTAAGCCATGGGTTTTAGCTAGTATTTAGTTGGCTACCAAAACTTATCAACTTCTCATATTTGACTTGCCAAATATTTGTCAACTTTTTTATCCAACTTTTGGCTGCCAAATCTTTGGCATGTCGGATTTTGATCGCGAACCAAGGAGCCCCTAAAAACCAAAGGCGTGTGCTTAAGACTGGCCCCACTTTGGAAGAGTAAGATTAGCATGCTGATGTTTTTTTTCACATTACTTTCTTGTATGATACTGTAATCCTATCCAAAGACCTCGCACTTTCTTCACACAAAAGAATCATGGCGAAATAATTGCGTGGGGAACGTATCGTAAAAGACCCGGGTCCTCTGAAAAGATGACTGCAAAATCCCTCGGATGCTTCCCACTAAGCTTGCCATGAGCCATGACTGACCTACCACGCATGCATGTAAAGGAGGATCCAAAGAAATGCTTTCGCCGGAGGTTTAAAATAACAGTAGCAATGGGCTTATTTATGTTATGCTGGTTTAGATACCTAAATTCACCCTAATTCTACTATGTAAAAAGAAGATTTCCAATCACATCAAAATGTCAGCTTATATATAGAGTACTAAATGTAGATAAAATCAAAAACTAATTGCACAATTTTATTGTATTTTGCGAGACAAATATTTTAAGCCTAATTAATCAATGTTTGGACAATCATTACCAAATAAAAATAAAATTACTACAATGTAATGGGACACTTACTATGCAAACTTTGCCTCCGGAGTTTGAAATCTAAACAAGACCTTAATTGACACACAAACACGCACAAAAAGCTAGCGAAGCACCCACAAATAGCCTAGCAGTACGGAAAAACGTGCGGGCCCGCCTGTCACTGGCTGTGGCACAAGACAACCACCGAACCACGCGTGCTAGCTGCGACCTGTGGCACACGTACCCTTTTTCGTACTATAGCAACCAACCACTTTTCTCGCACGAATTAAAAGGCCGTGTGGGCTCGTGGCAATTGGTGTGGTACTGTGGTGGGTGCGGCCATGCATGTGGGCACACGAAATCGGGCCCGCAGCGGCATCGGGGAATCCAACGCAGCGAGCCCGGAGCACAGCGACTCGAGTCCAGTGCGGCGGGCCCGGTTTCCTTCAGCCCAGGTACCACGCGCCCGCCGCTCATTTGGTGGGCCATGTTTCAGGGGCAGTTGGGTCATTTGACAGCTAGTGCCGTGCGGACGCCGGCGTCGGCAGCGTCGGCGCGACGGCGCCGGCAGAGACGAGGGTTCCTAGCCTATTATTGTGCGTTGCAAAAAGGACCGAAGTGTTTTTATTTATTATTTTCAGATAGCCTAAGAGTAACAGTAATAGCATTTGCTTAAAAATACAACCAGCCTGTTCGCTAGAAGCCAGTCATTTAACAGTATTTTTTTTCTCACGGCAAATCAGTACCAACATCAGCACCAGCAACCATCCGGCGAACAGGTGAATGTCTGCAATCTATAGTAGGAACAAAGCACTCTTAGGCTCTTAGCTCTCTGCTCGATCGGTCTCTCCCAACTCCCCCAAGCAAAGGACGACTCAGCGTGATTGTTAGAAAATTCGAGACACTTATTATCGCAGAGACCATGGCTTGCATGGTGGAGACTGGAGAAAGCACGGCCGAATGGCGAATGCGGCAGAGCCAGGAGCGGAGCAGGAAGAGCGAACGCTTGGCTTTGAAGTTTGAAGGCCACTCTCCCAGCAATAGAGAAAAGCGCGATCGAGAACGACGAGCGCAAAAAAGGAGATCAGAAAACAGAGGCATGTCCTGCGGTTATTACCTCTCTCACCGACGCCCCTTTCGCTCCCGCCGGTCGCGTCGCCGCCCGCCGCGCCTCCTCGTCCACCGCCACTTCCCGTCGTCCTCCACCTCCTCCTCCTCCTCCTCCCGGCGCCGATCGCCGCGGCGCAGAGTGCAACCGGAGCTAGAGCGGCTGCAATCAGGACGCCACTCATCAGTCAATCAAAAACGACAACCATCCTGGGAACGACGATGCGCGCGTGGGTGCTGTTGCTCCTACTCGAGCGCCGCGTGATTGCGAAGAGGGAGGGAGGGGGGAGAGGATTGGGGAATCATTTCATGAGCGCACTCACCGCGAGCACCACCACCGCCTCTTGTAGCCAGGAGCTCCTCCTCCGCTGGCGTCGCGTCGTGTAGTTTCCCAGCGAGCGAGTCGTTGGGGGATTTATTTCCGGTGGACCGCAGTCTTGGACAGGACGGCCGCTGCTTCGAAACGAGGTTTTGAATTCGGGAGCGAGGCGAGCCGTCGGATCGGGGCGTGGGGCCCGGTGGACGGGCGGGTTTCGTGGCTGCGGGATCCGACCGTTTGAGGCTGCTGCTGCGGCGGGCCGCGGCCCGCGGGGCACGCACGACGCCACCACGACCGCACGGGACGGATTTTGAAATGGGTGGGGACGCGCTGCCTGCGGTGCGGTGAGTTGCGACGTGTACTTGCTGCGTCGCGTTGGCTCGCTGCCACAGTGCTAGTCTCGGCGACCTTTTACGGCTTTTCGCTGACATTCACTGCAGCGGGCAAAGCGATGGACAGAGGAGGATAGGATTTTTTGGTTGTGCTGTCTGTACCTTCTTCGAGCTTCAAATCCTTGACCTTGTTTACTTTTCTTTCAAATTTTAAATTTTTACACTCTCTTTATCACATCAATCTTTAGATGCATGTATAGAGCATTTAATGTAGGTAAAAAAATAATTAATTATATAGTTTGGCTGTAAATGTGAGGTTTTAATTCTAAGAGCTGGCTTTTCAATAGGACCTATACGTATATCTAGTCTTTGTAATCTACACAAAGTAGCGGGCAATCATATCGAGCAATGTTGTAAATAGCGAGCTACAACATTAAGCGATGTCCTCCTCTAAAGTTGTAAAAAACTACAACGGACTACAGCGGAGGTTATTTAATTTAGTGGTTTCTATAGAAAACATGAAAAGTCTTAACTAATTATGCACGAAAACATTTAACTGAGAAATTTTTTATAAACACAAATACTCAAATACATGTTTAGGCTCAAGGAGAGCATGTCTCCACATCAATTATTTAACATTCACTAAATCAATCAACATACTCATGGCTATAATCAGCATTCATATTCATTCAATGCTCAATATTTTATGGTTTAATAATCGTTAATGGAATACTAAGCAAGGACCATGATGAATCGACATGCATTATACTCCTGTAGAACAAGGAATGAATATTTGCCTTGATCACGATTAGCCGTGCTAAAATATTTTACAATTAAGCCAAATATTGGTACTTAGCGGAGCTCAACTGTGATTGGTGAAAATAGTGGAACAATTGGTAATATTTGGTAGACCTTTGAAAAAGTTATAGTGGAGCTATAGCGGGCTATTTATAACAATGGTATTGAGTCATCTCCAATAGATTTTAGTTAATTTCGCTAAACTAAGGTGTGAGCACGAGCTTTTAAATTTCTGGTCTAGCTTTAGACATAAGACTAACATGTAGTTATAATAATTTTATTATTATTAGATTCATATTGAATGGATTTGATTTACAATAATTAGATTGGATTCAACATTGATGATTTTGTATTGGGAATTTGGGATAGAATTGACTTGGATCTTTTTTCTTGGATTTATTTAGATTTGTCCATATGGATATGGATCCTAATCCATTACCACGTTTAGGACCATGTTGGGTTGTAGGTATATGTCTATTGGATTCAAATAGGTTGAGTGAACTAGGATGGCGTTTGGTTCAATGGTATGTAACATAACATGATTAAAACGGTTATGGAATGCCGTTTGTTTTAGTCTGGTTTAGGTGCGCGGTAAACAGGTACGGGGGAATCGCTCACACAGTACAAATCCCATTACACCCATTTTCTTGCGGGATCGAATCCCATGCTCCCTTGACTACAACGTTTTCTATTTATGATTACAATTCCATTTACATTTCCCAATCAAACACCTCGGTGTTATTGGCAATAGGTTAACCTTGTGTGGGACCCACTTGTTCATGTAGAGGTGCTAATTGGCACGATGCTTTTTGTTGAACTTTCTAAGTGAATTTTGTCAAAAATATTAAGTTGTGAATACAAACTTTTAGTTTCAGAGAACTCTTTTGATGTGAACCCACATGTTGATCTTGACGTGCTAATTGTCACAAAATGACTTCATTTTACATTGAATCGTATTCAACAATTTCCATTCAACTTCCCTAAAATTTTAGCGTGTGAGCACAAAGTTTCAGTTCAGGGTCTAGTTTTGATGTGAGCCCACACATGCTGACCTCACTATGCTAATTGGCACATAGTAGCTTCATGTCACATTGAATCATATCAAATGAATTTCGATAAATTCTGCTAAAATTTTAAATGTGAACACGAAATTTTAGTTCTAGGATTTGACTTTTGATTATGACTCATATATGCTATGCAAACTTAGACAGTATACACCTCTTATGTAAGTCTATGGGTTATTATCGTAATAACCCATGATTTTACTAAGGGCTAGTTTGGATGTACATCTATGATCTATCTACATCATCAATCCACATGTGTGGAGGTGGATTGGGGATGAAAATTAGTTTAGATTCCTTTCAATCCACTTCAACGATGTAGATTAAGGTGGATACATGTGCATAAAAAAGGCCTAAACTGTAGGTTGGTTTGTGTTGGGTTTGAATAATAAGATTTCGGGGTGGGGTAGGTTAGATAAGAGAGTTAATTTGTTACCGGTTGAATTAGGTTTCAAACACATTATCAGGCAAATAAACACGAGATTACGGAGATGAAAAGCATTGTAACAATCCCAGATCATTTGTCGATTGGCAGTTTGGAATAGTCCCCCGCCTCCCCGGCCCCTCATTCTTTATTTTAGCAGCCAGCAGTGAATGTGACCCTCCCCGCTGTCCCTTTACTTGCAACTGAACCAATCTTCCTCACTTCTAGGGTCTTGTTTGGATATATGTGTATCCACTCCGATCCACATATATTGGAGTGGAATGAAATGTAACTTAGGCCATGTTTAGTTTCTAATTTTTTTTAGAAAAACACTATAGCACTTTTCGTTTGTATTTGACAAACTTTGTCCAATCATGGATTAACTAGACTCAAAAGATTCGTCTCGACATTTACAGACAAACTGTGCAATTAGTTATTTTTTTACCTACATTTAATGTTCCATACATATACCGACATATGCGATGTGACGAGAAATCTTAAAAACTTTTTGTATTTTAGGATGAACTAAACAAGACCTTAATTTAATTCCTCTTCAATCCACTTCAACACATATAAATTGAGATGAATACATGCACATCACACAAGGCCTCAGTGTCAGTGGCCACAAGACGAACCGAGTACCACAGGCGAAATACAGGCTGCATCAACCACAACCACATCCGGCTGGGAGCATTTAAACAGCCATCGAGTTGTTGTGTGCATACAAGAACGTACCTACGCGCATCTGTCGATTTGATGAGTCACATGGTGCCCACAAGGCTCGTACGCACCTTAGGCCCAAAGGCCAACGGCAAATGATTTCAAATTATTTTTGTGCATGAAGAAAAGGGAATTATTGTTCACGATCCCGTTAGAACGTGCAATTTTTTTGTTTTTTTGTACTCTTTTGGGCCTAGTTGCCTTGTACTCTTGTTTGGTTTTTTAACTCCTTGTGCATAGCATTCTTTCATTTAATGGGAAAAAAATAGGCAGGGGGTTCCCTACTGATTCGGTCAAAAAAAAAATAACGTGCAATTTTACAGTGACAAGAGAACTAATAATGAGCAATAACTGAATTAAACTACAGCAACTCATGATATATAGATAAAAGTTCGTATTACTAGTTCATACTACTCTGAGATATACTAATTTATTACTAGTATGCCTTTACATCAAGATACATTATAAAATTCAACGTGGTGTTGTTGTTGTCCGCAAAGTTCTACTCCAGAAAAAAAAATCTGTACTGAATTGACAGAGCTGTTCTCAGAAAAAAAAATGCTATCAGAGCAATCATACCGCTACAGAAATGGTGATATAGACTACAGCCAACGCTTGACAAGCGTAATCCGTGTTCAGAGTGTAGAACTGTTAATCCTTGATCCTCGTTCATCCGAGGACCAGAATCAGCTGCAGTTACCGTTTCTATTATTTGTCCTTGCAGATTTCCAGGACAAAATGCCAAAAGAATTCTTTAGAAGTATGTCAGTACCCACCATCAGCAATAATTGGTGCCAAACCAAGCAGTACAAGGAGACACGCACCAACTACATGCTTTACATATACTGCAATAGGTCATCGGTGCCATCAAGAATTCAAAGATTTGGTCAGGTATTTAAAAGGAGGATATGGGACCAAGTAATGCAGTAAAAAGGTTATATTTTTGGGTTCTATCTTAATACTACAACCTCATGCCCTCACTTATTATCTCCTACTGATTTTTAAGAGAATATATTTGAGTATAATATAAGGTGACCGTAAATTTATTATTCCAATGTTCTTAGCTTCAACTAGAAAAGAATTTTGCACTACTATTACCCATGAAGCATTATAATTTGCATTCTATGTTTCTATCTAATCAAGAGGGCTGATTTAGCACCATAGAAGTTTCTCCAATATATGCCAAAATTGTAGCGACAGAAAGTTGCAACCTAACTTATTCACTTGAAGATCTTATACTAAAATAGCAGAAAATGCAAAAGATAGGATAGCAGCCTCAGCAATCTTGGCATAATAAGGAGACGAGACCTCAGTTCTAAAACACAAATCTGACTAAAACAATAACTCATGGTAAAGACTTGGAAACAACTAGTACATACATATATTTCCAATATGTTGAAAGGTTGGGTCCACATCTTCACCTTAGTACATGATGCAGCGAAATCTGAAGATACAAATTACCTAACAATCTGAAGAAATGATTTCCAACAGTGGCTCAACAGAATTAACAAGCATTCCCATCTTCTGTTAAGTTTGTGTATATTAGCAACTGAGCACTAATTCCGACGAGCAAATTCAGTACTGAAAAGGTCCTATCTGCACTCAAAACTCTAGGTACATACTCCCTCCATCCCAAATTATAAGACGTTTGACTTTTTTGACACCAAGTTTGACCACTCGTCTTATTCAAAAATTTGTGCAAAATATCAATTCTTTTATCGTGGTTTGGTATATTAATAAAAGTTCCTTAAGAATGACTTAAATTTGACTATGTTTGTACAAATTTTTTGAATAAGACGAGTGGTCAAACTTAGGATAAAAAAAGTCAAACGTCTTATAATTTGGGATGGAGGGAGTAGTATATGAAAGATTGTAGTTGATCTGCAGTGTTTGAAACCCTGATCTGTGACAACACTTTGTACTCGAAAAGCTTTAACTGCTAATATCAATGCAGCCAGGTGGGAAGTTACCTTAATGGAGTGTGTGTGTAAACTATGATAGCATTGCTACTTTGCACAAGTCAATAAATCCCTGGAGCAACCTTTCAGCTTCAATGGCGAATCCAATAAGATATACCAAAGCATAAGGCTATGAGACAAACCAAACACATCAGCACTTAGTCTCTTGTCCACTGAACAAAATATTGCTGGACTATTTTGCTTCAACTAGTACCAAACCCAATGAAACAATAGCTTAGTACCGATCTCCCTCCAACTGCAAAATTCTCTTAGATCACATCTGCTTAGTCCATGTTACCAAGACTCCAAATCCTGCTTGCACCAGTCAGTCTACTTTACAGTTACACTCTCCAATCTTTCCCAATCCATTTTCCACTACTGCATGACTGTCAGCATTTCTGTCAAAAAATTAGAAGTGGTTTAACAGTATCCTATGAACCCAATATAAAATCGAAAGTAAACACAACAACATTTGTGTTAGCAATTCGTCTGTACTTTTGTCTAGAACTGGAATGATGGTTAAATTGGTTTGTCTAGAAAAATAATAATATCTTCTTATGTGAAATGGAAAGTTTATATTGATGAAAACAAGAGATCTCATTTAAAGATGTAGGAATACCTTTGGTACCTCTGAATTAAGCACGTTGAAATTTGTTTGCAACTGTTCTTATCCAGGCCCTATCTTTCTCACTATATGCATAATTTGCATTGGAGGCCAACAGGATGACTCCTTCAGTTTTTGTTTCATTATTAGCTGGATCAGAACTCAGAATTGGTTGAGCTAACACAGAAAGAATCCCATCTGGCAGAATCTTCACAAGCTGAGAATCTGGTCAGAGCAGCATGGTTGACAGCATAAGATAATATTTTCTAGAGACGTCAAACAAGGGAAACAAAATGTTCTGAAACTTCAATAACCATCCAATCGTACATTAGTAATGCAACTGTTAGTCCTATATGCATCTTGAATTTTGTAGTTTTAAATTTGGCATAATGAAATACATCCACAAATCTATATGATATGGATAGCCTCCACGTAAAAGACATGAAAGCAGTAGTCACAAATGAGGTACAATTTATAAATCTTATTTGTTAGCAGCTGGAGTGCAAACTTCATATGACTGGTAACTAAGTACTAATAATCTGTACTGAATTCGGTCAGATATAAATGGTTATGGTTGCAGAGCTCTGTTCTGCAATCAAACGAAGGGGCAAAACTAACAATCAGTATGCGGACTGGTAAATCAACACTTTGTTTCAACAACAAACATCGAAATATTCTGCTAGGCAAAAGCGGTACACTTACCCGAGGAATTAGGGAAGTACAAAGCATCCTTCAAATTAACAAGTCCTACTTGTTGCATCTGACTTTTGAACCATTCAATCATGGCATATTTTGAAGTATTTCCAGGTGGATTCCAGTATCCTCGTACGCAGAAGAGATCCCCAATTGCTATGACCTAGGGGGAAATAAAGACACAATGAGGCATCTGATTATCTGACCAGTTCAAAAATTGCAATTATTTCTAACAAGATTCACACAAGAAATGGAAAATGCACTAGACCAATTTGACATTATCAAACCGTCCACAATTGCAAACCTGAGAAGATTTTGTTATCGCTGCAACTACTACTTAGCTATATAAAAAAAAAGGAAAAATGGAAGTGCTTGGCATATTAGAGCTGAATTCCATCAAGTTCAATGTCAAATCATATGGATGACAAGGATCCGAATTCATACCACAGACGTGGTGTTTGTGTTCCGCAGCAGGACGTACGACGCCCACGCCATGTCCTCCTTCTGCACAGCTGACAGGTTCTCAGAAATGACAAACACCTGGTTGCTCCCCTCGGGCAACGGCACTCGGCTGGCAGCATCAGCGCCCTGCAGCAACAACCAAAAACCCCCAATCGCACAACTCTCAGTCCCCACCATCCCAGCGCAACGCAACGCACCATTCCATCAAGAAAAGTCCCGTTCCCACCTCAAGGAACCTTCCGAGGAACGGCAGCGTCGCCGAGAACGCGGCCAGGCACAGCCCCAGAGCCTCGGACCTCTGCGAGTTGGCGGGCACAACCAGTTAGGCGGGGACGGTTACGGTTACGGGTGAAGAAGGGAGACGGCGGGAGGTGAGGGGTGGGTTGCCGAGGACCGACGAGCTGCGCGGGCGTTGGGGACGGGGAGAGGAGGTGGTTGAGCACGACGAGCGCGCCGAAACCGAGGCCTATCCACCGCGGGAGGTACGACTCGTCCAGCCCCGGGATCCCTGCGCCATAATAAGGATAAGGAAGCGTGGTTACCGGGACCAGCTAGACGCCGGCGGCGTGCGTACGAGGAGGAAATGGGAGAAGTGGGCTGGTACCGAGGGTGAAGCGGAGGACGGAGAGGTTGACCTGCTGCTGCGGAGGGTCGGAGTTGGAGGCGCGGACGAGGGAGGAGCGGGTGCGGCGGCACGGTTTGGCCGCTGGCGCCGCGCACGGGCGGAGCCGAGCGGCGGCGACGGGGAGAAGGTGGGAGGAGCGGTGGAGCTGCGGTGCGCGGGCGTGGAGAGGCATGGCGTGGCCGGTGGCCGTGGCGAACTGGATTGGTGATCGTGGCCAGTGGCCAGCCTCGCGCGACTCAGACTTCACCAATTGGACTGCCAAACAAAAAGCTGTGCAGATGGGCTTTAGAGGCCTAGTAAGTCTCTGTGGGCTAGAGTTGTTGGTTCTGTGTACAAGGTGGGCTTCGGCGCTTCGGGTTGTTCATCGCGGGCTCCGCGCCCCTCTCTTTCTTATTTCTTTTTGTTTCCTGCCGCCGTGATGCCAACGGCCCACGCTCCGTGGGCTCTCATCCAGTGTTGCTGAACGCTGAGTCGCGGCGCGGGAATCCAGCCAGCAGTCAAAAGGCCACACGATCACGACACTGGATCCGGCTTGGCGGCATGGGTGGTGGGAATGGGATGATGAAGGCACGAAGCGCTGAGAGAAACACCAGACACTTAGTCAAACGGGTTCGTCCTCTTTAGCCAGCAAAAGGGAAGCAGGCCAGAAGTTTCTCGGAACCACAGCGCTGGTCTAGTGGTCTGGCGTCTCAGAGTCGAGCCTATAGTGCCGTCGCGTCTGAGCGAATTACACGAAAGATGGTCTTATCCATGGTTTTTTTTAACGACCGGTCACCTCAAACCGCCGGGCTCCGGTTCCGGTTTACCGGTCCGGTTTACCGGTAACCGGTCGGTAACCGGTCGAATTTGAATTTGAATTCAAACGCGCCTTCGGTTCGGTTTGTCACCGGTTTACCGGGCGGTTTGGAGCAGTAACCGCTCGGTTTGAGCGGTTTACCGCTCGGTTTGAGTTTGGAATTTTCTTTTTTCTTTTTTTTTCAAACTTCTATACGTATAAATAAACACTAAACGAACTCGAATTTGAAAAAATTTTACACCATTGGCTTCTATAAATCATGAACTATTTTTAGGAATTTTTTCAGCATTTTTTGTTTTTTTCAAATTTTAAATTTGAATTTGGGGGCCTTAACGGGCCGGGACCGGGATTTTTTTTTCTTTTTTTTTCAAACTTCTATACGTATAAATAAATACTAAACGAACTCGAATTTTAAAAAAATTACACCATTGGCTTCTATAAATCATGAACTATTTTTAGGAATTTTTTCAGCATTTTTTTTTTCAAATTTTAAATTTGAATTTGAGGAATATCTAACCGGACCGGACCGGAACCGGTCTGGCCCGGTTAGGCCGGTAACCGCGGTAAACCGCGGTTTACCGAGCGGTTTTTTTAACCCTGGTCTTATCCTAGACAAGGAGCACACATCCTCCCCACCACCACTCCACCAGTTCACCACGGCACCACGTTAACCTGTTAGTCAAGTAGGCAGCAGACAGCCGATCAAAAAAAAAAGGTAGGCAGCAGACAGCACAAAAGCTCAAGGGCGACTGCAAATACTCCTAACCGCGAGGCGAGTAGTTTTTTCTTCTTGGCTGGTGATCGGTGACGTCACACCACTGACTGAGAACAAAGAGACCCATTCTCCTTTCTACATCTTCATACAAACCACCACACGCCGCCGTGGTCGATCCACCTATAACCTTGCCGAGTGGCGACACGGAAAAGGTTGTTCCCCTCAGATGCCGGGAGAGACATGGGAGGCAAGGCCCGGACAGATCCATGGCGTTATCATCATGAAGGTCGGCCACAAGAAACAGCAACGGGCGAGCCAATACTTGCGCGCACCAGGTTCAAAAAAAAAAAAAAAAAAAACTTGCGCGCACCGAAAGCTGACGATGCGCCAACCAAGAACTGCACTGCACCCACCGTGGGATACGACAGGACAGGATTCCTTCGGTTCCCTCCAGCACTGGCACGCACGGACATCACGCCAAGACGTGCAACGGATGCAGTGACATCGCACACAGATCGGTCTTCAGAAAAAAAAAAAGACTCTTTACAGTGCGAGCTTTGGTGTGGATTTGCTTGTGCGAGCAGACGATTGACTGCAAACGAACGCCCCAACTGGTTCGCAACAGCCAGTATTATATTTTCTTTATAGTGCGAGCAGGATCGCTTAATCGTGGCGATGATGACGACGACGACAGCAGCGTGTGCTCGTTGAATAGTCTATGTCTGCTCTACTTGTAAGCCAAAACCGTGCTTGAGCAGGCAATAAAAGACGAAAGTCACGCAAATTCGGCAGCGGTTTCAGATTGAAACAGCAGCGAACATGAGCAGTTGCCCACTGATTCAGCCCATCGGTGTGCAACGTTAGTTGGTGCGCGTTGATTCTGCGATTCATCGGTCATATGTTATCTTGATCGTGCTGCCACTTATAAATCTAGTCTGCCCGGCTGCCCTCGAGCTCGATATGTATGACCGACACAACGAACGAAACCGAACCTGTCAAACCCACAAGCCAGTTTTCTCCGAGCCTGCCAGGACTGACTGGAGCAAGAAAGACGAAACAGTCAGGTTAAACTTCGCTTTCTGTAATTGTGGAACCACCTAAGACTTTCAGGCAACGGGTGAGGAGGCTTTCATCAGCAAGGTTAAACTCCGCTTTCTGTACTTTTGGACCTACCTAGGACTTTCTGGCAAGGGATGGGCAAAGCTCATCCCATTACACTTTTATCATAAATGGAGGAGTGCTATCATAAGAATACATCACATTAAAGAATGAATTGATAGCACATCAGAAAATGGGAACAGCATCTCTTCGAACTCATTTCAGTCTCAATTCAGCATGAGTGGAAAAACACTCATAATAATTAAAAGACCAGAAAAAAAAATACCACACATTACTCTATGTTTCAATTCAGCTCAAGAGTGTACTTACTCTGTCTCAATTCAGCTCAAGAGTGGAAAAGCACATCACAAAAACTAAAAGAATAGGAAACAGAAAGCATCAGAAACTGAGCAGTAGATAGCAAATTAGAAACTGGGAACGACATCTCCAAACTCATTTCAGTACAGTTTCATGGCTATCTCAAAGTCCCAATTCAGCTCAAGGGGGGCGAAAACAACCTTGGGAAAGGACTGACAGAGCACTCTAGTGGTCACCTGACCACACAAAAACTTCAGTTCTACAACCATATACACTTCACCTCTGTTGCGAACTAGAGCCCAAAGCAAAAATAAGATCAGGCTGCAAGCTGCATTTGGTCTAACATCCTAATGTGAGTACCTCCACAACATCTACAGTCTCATTTCTGAGACCTGATCACCCTCTCCTGCTGAAACCCTTTCCCTTTTGGATAGATGAGCACCGAGTCGATGCATAGCCCGCCTTTTGTGTGCGTGCAGTCAATCTGCGCCATGGAGAACTTCAGCTTCATCGGCTGGTCAGGCTTTGAGGCCACAAAATCACCAGCGTGGTACAGGACCCAGCTCCCGGGCTCCTCCAGGTAGCATTGAGACAATGCCTGCTGACCGTCGGAGGTCGATAGCTGGAAGCGGACAGGCTTCTTGTCCCAACCATGAACATGCTCTGAGGTGCAATGGCGGCGGCCAAATCGTTTGTAGAACTTCCCAAGATGGACCCTGAAGTACAAACTATATGTTCCAACAGGGAAGCAGAAATCGACTTCACCAACCACCTCAAACCACCAGATTTGCTGAAGGTAAGCTACAGACTGGAATCTGCATGATAAGATCAATAACTATTGGTCAGATATTTGACTTTCATTTTTAACAATATGATATCACCTATACTTGTGATGAACTAGAAATTTGAATTCAACTACTTTGAACATTCTAGATGAATATTATAAAACAGATGCAGGCCTCTTGTGCAGCAAGGCAGGAAGCTACATCTCTTGTTATAAAGAGACAATCAGCTCATGTACATCCTAACACTTGACAACATGTATGCATCCACATCTATTATGTTTCAGAGTAATAAATAAGCTTATGCAGATCTGAAAATAAATACCTACAATTATATGAGACCAAAATCAATCATTATCAGGAGAAAGTAACACTACTTTGAAAGCTGAATATAAATGAATGGCATGCTTAGCAAAAAAAAAAAAAAAGGAACAGGTCAATCACACCATGAGTAAATATCTTCAGCCCATTCCATCGCAATTAATGCCACCAAATGATCTTTGTTTTCAGAAAACTATCATAAACTGAACAAACAAATATTAGTTAATGTGATATCAAAGCCATATTCACCTTGATTCTGAAGTTGGCATGTGTTGCCAGTATCTTCTGTCATCAATCCCAGTTATCACCAGTGCTTTGGACGATAGTGCCATACAGATCATGCCTTTGCTCTTGTCCAACCAGAATTCCTACAATTTGCAAACACATACACTTTTAGCTATACTGTTCTTGTTCTAACGCCAAAAATATATATATACTACACACTAGTACTAGGCCTAAAATGTAGCGATCTTGTACACAGGACAGCAGTTTAAATCATTGAAGCTAAAGATGGGGGAAAACTATTTTCTGAACAACAATTTACTGCCACTAATTTGAGTCCGCCCCAAAACAGAGAAACGCAATTTTCCAAAAGGAAAAGAAGTGACTTATTTCAATTGAAAGATACTGCTGTAGTAAGTATTGAGCCTGTCCTTCCCTAATCTCCAATTGAGCGAAGAAAAATGTTCCAGGGGTCACAACTAGGAAGGACTCGGTCATGGGCACAGAAAAAGATGACCAATTAAAGGAAGACGGCTTCGAATCCTCCAATAAACTACAGAACCGCCGGTCCACGTATAATTTTCAAGTCCCTCCCGTAACAAAAATCACAGAAAGCAACGCAAAGAAAGGGAAGCAAAATATCTCACCTTGTGGCCGCCACCGAAAGGCACAGGCCTGGCGAGCCTGGCATAGATCTCTTTCTTGCCGGCCCGCCGCCGCCTCCGCCTCCCCTCGTCGCCGCTCCCGACGAACTCCATCAGGTAGCTGTAGTTCTCCGGCAGCTTGGCCTCCCAGACGAAGTCCGCCCCCGCGGCGCCGCGGAACGCGTGGTTGAGCCGCGCGAGCCTGCAGATCTCCGGCGGGTCGAGGCGGAGCAGCACCTGCGCGGCGCAGAGCTCCGGCAGGTCGCCCAGGCCCACAGCAGCAGGCCCGGCAGCCGCCGCCGCCGCTCCGTCGTCCATCCCGAGCAGGACCGACACCCACGCCCCCATGCCCCCGCGCCGCCTCCAGTCGCAACGATTTTTCTGACCCGGCTTCCGCAGATGAAACCCGATCGACGGACGAATCTCCAGAGGCCAGGCCCCGTCCCCGGATCAAGCTTCTCCGCTACCTTCTTGCCTCCACCACGGCCCGCAAGCCCCGATCCCCAATCGCGGCCACCGCGGGCGGATGGACCTCCACGGAATGAATGCAAATCCCCCGCGAAATCGCTGAACGTGTGCGTGTACGGTGGTCGGCCGTCGGCGAGAGAAAACCGCTAGCTTTGGGACCGGGGGAAGGGAACAGGGGGGCAATTTAAAGAGGGAGGTGGGACGCCAAAATAGACAGAGGGGGTCGTTGATTGCAATGGATATTGCGTTATCTTAGCCAAACGACATTAGTACTCCTAATAATTGCAGGTAAGCCCTTCCTCAGGGACCTTTCTGTAACTACTCCGTATGTGTATTACCAGTGCGGAGGGTTTATTTCGCGAAAGTGAGGATTATATTAGTACTAATCTGGGATTTTGTCATTAATATTAATAGATTGGGTTAACGATTAGTAGTGGGCCGCGGCCGTCGGGAACAGCCAATATCCGTGAACGCGGTCCATACACCGGTCGGCTGCCTGGCGCCTACGAGGCCACGCGTCAGCGATCGGGTCCATGCGCCGCGACTCGTACGTACTCCGTAGGGTAGGCGCAGCAGGCAGGGGCTGCTGGTAGGACGCAGGAGTCGTATGGACTGACCCTTCCACAGATGTCCGTCCCCCGCGGCGGCTTGCATGGGGGCAGCTCACTACAGGCTGGAAAGTCAGCCGCTGAGCGCCTTCTAGGCCCTGTTTAGTTCCCTAAATTTTTTGAGAAATGCTACTGTAACAATTTCGTTGTTATTTGACAAATATTATTCAATCATGGATTAACTAGGCTTAAAAGATTCGTCTCGTGAATTTCGTCTAAACTGTGTAATTAGTTTTATTTTTTATCTATATTTAATGCTTCATGCATGTGTCTAAAGATTCGATGTGACGGGGAATCTGAAAAATTTTGCAAAATTTTTTGCAAACTAAACCGGGCCCTACTCTTATCTACCGTACGTATATACGGTTACATTACAAACGTACTTCCCAGAAAAGAAATACCACTCTGCGTACTGTACGTACTATACTACTAATCGCTGTAAAAGGGTTGTTAAGTAAGGCTGTGTTTAGTTCCAAATTTTGGAGCGTCAAAATTCATTGTAGCATTTCGTTTGTATTTAGTAATAATTGTCCAATCATTGACTAATTAGGCTCAAAATATTCGTCTCGCAAAGTACAATCAAACTATACAGTTAGTTTTTGATTTTATCCGCATTTAGTACTCCATATATCATAAGTTTGATGTGACGGGAAATCTTTTTTTACGTAGTGCACTTTTCGAGTGATGTAAACACAGCCTAAAACAGCTCGTAACTGCGCTCGTGAAAGCATGCGGCTGCACGCATACAGTGCCACATTTTCTTTCAGTTGCAGGGTGAGTCCGAGTGTTTCTCGAGAGTTCTGTTCCTGCCAGCGGCACCGCCTTGGCGTCCGTTCGACGGATTCTGCCTGCCACATGGTTGTAGTACGTGTTTATCACTGTTTAGTATTAATTATAATTAATCAAATCAGTGTCAAGTGTGTACTTGGTTCGTTTAGATGCCAAAGTTTGGGGGCAAACTTGTGTGAAAAGTTATTGTAGCACTTTTCGTTGTTATTTAACAAAATTTATCTAACCATAGACTAACTCGGCTCAAAAGATTCGTCTCGATATTTATAGACAAACTATACAATTAGTTATTTTTTACCTACATTTAATACTCTATGCATGCATCCAAATATCCGATATGATGAGTGAAAGAGGAAATATTTTGGATTTGCATGGGAAGTGAACGGGCCGTAGTAGGAATCTAGAAAGGATCAATTTATCCGACGTTTTAATCCAATTCACGGATTCAAGTTTTGCACGTGTGGTCCATTGTACACGGTATTGAAGTACAGTACCATTGCACGTGTAGCCGTGTAGGCAATGTTATACAGTAGCCATCTTCCGCCTCTAAACCTTCTCGATCGACTCCTTTTTTGTCTAAAAATAACATAAGAGATGCGTACCATGCTTGCTCATACAAAATTCACGTTGTTTTCGTGCAAACAAATCAAGCGATTAGGTAAGAGATCGCCAATGGACCGAACATCTCGGTCACTAGGCTCGGCACACTCGGCACTCGGCAGCCAAGAATTTTAACGTCGCTCTCAGCTGCGATAAGTAAAACCAGATCGATGATCCAGGTCCAGCCAGCCATACTAGGATTCACACTAGTTTATGGCAACCTTCGCTCGCGCTCCCCCGCCGCGATCTTGCCGCGTCACTCGCGCGTCGAGACACACTCGGGAGCAGCGGGACGGCAGCCGTGCCTGCCGACTGCCGAGCAGGACAAGACAAGTACGGCTATTCTAAAGCGCAGCTCGACCGACGTGGCGCCGCCGCGCCGGTCGGTGGTGGGCACACGTCGCTCGCACTCACGATCACGAACAGTTTAGCAAAAAAAAAGCCGTGCTGGCTGGTTCGCCGTGCATTTCTACCGTGCGCAACTAGCGACCCGCCCTCCTCCCGGCACGGACGGGACAAAGAGACGTGACAGGTCCGCCCCGTTCATCTCGAAGGGTCGATCGGTCCATCGTGCATCACCTGACAGGGTCACTTTCGGCCCCTGTCATGTGTTTGTCTTCATCGTCATTGTTATTAGGAGTAATCTCGCTTCTTAAGAAATTAATTTAAAAAAATAAATTTAACTAAATACATACAAAAAGAACAATAGTTTTATAAAAACGTAATGAGTATAGTTAGCTTAAGTATGAGTATGCTCACTCAAAGGGCCAATTGCAAAACTGCCCTTGTTTTGAGATCCAATTTCACGTTTGCCCTCCTTTTTTTAACTTTGCACGTTTGCCCCTCCTTTTGAATCTGAAAGCACCAGTTGCCCCTATTCTGTGAAGTGGACTTAACGGTGTTAAGTACAGACTGAAAAGACAGAAATGCCCTCAACATGAATGACCCAAGAATCAATCCAAATTTTTTTGTACACACTTATTGTGCACTTATGTTGGACAAATGACAACATATATTTGCAGATAATATACAGTAAGCATAATATTTGCACAATGCATGCCATTTCAATCACAAAGTCCACAACCAAGCTCTGTATATATCCACACATGCATGCCATTTCAATCATTCAGCACTTGCAGTAGCGCTGTGAGAGACAGAAAGCAAGAACACACACATACATTCAGTAGTTGCAGTAACCCGTCGATGGTGTGAGCAATTCCTTACGTGGAGAAGCTAGTTTTCACTCGTCTTGGGCTGATTTAACAGCTGACCCACCGAGCGCATCCAGCCAGCCACTCACCTGCCTCCGCCTGCCTGCCTTGATTCCAGACTTGGACACCACGCACGCACGGACGCACCGTATGGCCGCACCGCCGCCCGCGCACCCACACCTTGCCGGCCGTACAACGCCCCAGCCCCGCCCGACGGCCGCTCGAAGGCCGGCGCCACGCGACGCAGTAGCTCCGCCCGCCGGCCGCACCCCGCCCCGGCTCCGCCCGTCGGGGGCGCAACGCCCAGGAGCCGCCCACCGCCCGCCCCGCCCCGGTTCTGCCCGCCGCGCGCCCAGGCGCCTGCCCGAGGCCGCGCGTCCAGGAGCTCGCCCGGCGCCGCAACGCGCCGCCGCTCGCCCGACGCTGTGACGCGCCGCCGCTCGCCCGAGGCCGCGCGCCCAGGCACTCGCCTGACGCCACGCAGACCCACCGCTCGCCCGACGCCGCGCAGACCCGCCCTCCTCCGCGACGCGCAGCCGAGCCGCCCCGCCCGCCACGCCGCACGGGCGCCGCACCGCACCCCCCCACCCCCACGCCACCCCAAAGGCCGTGCCGGTGCCCTAACCCTATCCGTGCGACGGTGCAAGACGAAGTGTCGGGTCGGGGGAAACGGTATGAAACAGAGAATAGAAATGGAGTGGGGATAAGGGGTAGGATAGTCTTTTTCCGTTTCTCCTTTTTTCCAAACATTTTTTTAATCCATTAATCACTATAAGTTGACGGGGTCAAGAAATAAGGGCAAACGGTGCCTTCGAATTCCAAAAACAGGGGCAAACGTGCAAAGTTAAAAAAAGAGGGGTAAACGTGGAATTGGATCTTAAAATAAGGGCAGTTTTGCAATTGTCCCCAAAAAAATGACTCCACAAAAATGATTTGAGCAGTTATTTGGAACGGAGGAGGTTTGCTCAGTTTTGTTTGTTGCAAAATGCGGAGTACTCGTAAATCAAATCTCCGGCTGGGAATGGAGTCTTTTTCCTTGCCTGACGTGTACCTGTGAGGTGCATGATTTGGATGTCATGGTTTGGAATAGAGATGGCCACGACGGCAAGTACGTGGAAGGAATTGTTCGGAACGGAAGTCGTGCCGCGCTTCAACTCTACCAGAGCGATTATTGCGCTCAGTCTCATCTGATCATCCTTCTTGCCAAATTAAATTAGTCGACAATGGAAACTATAAATTCTTCTGTTTTTTTCTCGGGCACGAGAGCCTACGTGGTTATGTTTAGAATTTCATAAACATCACACCGCCACTCCGCGAGCGCCGCAGTAGACATCGGATCGGAAGCTCGCTAGCACGAGGGTGGAGCTTTCGTAGTCGTCCATCGTCGTCCTAGGCTCCTGGCACCGCACCGCACCGCGTGCGGATCGTGCTCTCCCATGGAACCCACATGGCAGCACTCATGCAAGTCGGAGGTAGCCCGGTCCCCGCACGACGGCACGAGAAGATAGAGCCGCCGCAACAAAGGCTGTGTTCACTTCACATGCCAACCTAAAATATTTCCTCTTCTACTCATCATATCAAATTTTTGACGCAAGCATTAAATATAGGTAAAAAAGATAACTAATTACATAGTTTGTCTGTAAATGTTGAGATGAATCTTTTGAGCCTAGTTAGTCCATGGTTAGATAAATTTTACCAAATAACAACGAAAGATTCTACCGTAACTTTGTGAACCCACCCAAAAGTATCGGGGCATGCAGCGGTGCACCGGCGCACGCAGCTGCTAGCTTTGAAGCGTGGATCCCAGTCAGCACACACGCTTCGGGCCGTGGGAATGCGAGTCGTGGCGGCTGGCTACCCGTGCCCGCCGCTGTATTCGGTGGAAGTGTGCAACGGATAAATAAAAATAATAATAGTATGAGCGATATATAGTGTGTACGTGAAAAGTAGTAGTATACTGTACTCTAGTACATTATATTAGTTGGACGTAGTAGGAGTACTACTCGATCGTATTTTGGATCGGCTACTAGGGGTGAGGTTCTGAGGTCTTTCTGAATCGAGAGCGCTCGTTTGGATGAGCGTTCCTCTGGAAGTTGTAGCAAAATTACAGTACTCCCTCCATCCCAAATTATAAGACATTCCAAGAATCTTGGAGAGTTAAAGGATCTCAAGTTTGACTAAATTTATATGATAAGATAATAATATTTATGACACCAATTAAGTATCATTAGATTCTTTATTAATTATATTTTCATAGTATACCTATTTGATATTATAAATTTTTGTAATTTTCTCTATAATTTTGGTCAAACTTAAGATGCTTTGACTCTCCAAGATTCTTAAAATGACTTATAATTTGGAATGGAGGAAGTAGTTTGGTAAAACCTTGAAGTTCAAATTGTTCTTTGTTCTTTGTCCTTTGTTCCTGTCGTTTGTATGAATTAGCCTGTCGCTACCGGAGGTAATTAACCGGTACTGTACAACAAATACAAGGACAACCTCGACAAGACAAGCCATGGAAAAGGCTGTCGTTAAACGATTCCATCCAGGCTGGTAGAGGCCTTGTTTAGATGTTGGAATTGGGAGGAGAAGTTGGAATAGTGTAGGTCACGTCGTACTGTAGCAACTTTTGTTTTTATTTGGTAAAAATTGTCCAAACTTTGACTAATTAGGCTTAAAATGTTCGTCTCGCAAAGTACAACAAAACTGTGCAATTAGTTTTTAATTTCATCTACATTTAATACTCCATGCATGTGCCGACATTTTGATGTGATGGGGAATCTTCTTTTTGCATAGTGGAATTTGGGGGTTGGATTTGGGAACTAAACAAGGGACGGGAATTGACCGTCGATGTTGCCGACCGGCTGCCCGGCGGCCACATTCCGACAGACCTACTGTAGCGTCCGTACGATGGTACGCAGCTGATGCTCATCACGTTGGTCGTGTTCGGCAGGTCCTAAGCAGAACTGAAATCGGCTGAATACTCATAGGCCCGACGCTTGTTTACCTGCTGAAATCAGCCCAATCCAGACAAGTCTGGACCAGCCGTACACGTCCGTTATCGTATGTCTGACTCAGCTCCAGCTGAATTCATCAAGCGCATCCAGCAGGCGCGTGGAGTCCAGCTGGACCATCACGTTTTGCCGTGGGCGCATCTGTACTGTACAGCCCCTCTAGCCATGCACATGGGGGCCACGGGGCACAGGCGCACAGCACTATACGCATCGTATACGGCGTACTAAGTATAAGGCAACCTACATATAAAGGAGCTTATAAACGACGTGCCGATAAGTTTTCTTACAGTGTGAAAAGGGGAATGTGCTACCACGTGATAGTAGAATATATATGACGAAGGATATTGTCAATGACATGCTCCTAAACCCTACCTACTCTACTCGAGACAAAAACAAGAGTCGTTGAGTGATATGTGCTTCTTCGTTTCTTCTAATGGAAGAATAGAAGAGATTCTCGTCATCGATACGTGGCGTTTGGTTTTATGCGTGTAGAATAACGAGTGTAGTACAACACTACACCTTGCACTTACTGATGATACTGTTGGTATCCCCACAAATGTCCAGCGAGCGCGACGTACCGTCGAGAATTAAAACTCAATTTGTTCGTGTGCACATGATAAGACAGCCGAGGAATCTCCCAAGAAGCCAGGCAGGTTATCAGCATTAACGCATCACAATATCACAATCCTTATTGATTAGTAGGCAGGTTCTCCTTATTCTTCAACCCAAATTTCACAGTCAGAAAAATACTACTGAAATTTTGCTCACATCAGATCCCCTGTTCAGCTGTTCTGCGCTCCTGCTGCCAGGAAGACACGCAACCGGCACCCACGACAACCAGCGGCTCGGCGACACCTCACGTCTCGCGCAGAGTTTAAGGCTATCCGCACTCACGATCCTCTGTACATCTTGGTCATCAAGATTCTCTTCTCTGTACTTATTTCTTCTGCACTCATCCATCTATATTATCCTCTATCCACTGTGTGACCCACTTGTCACTTTATCTAAATATATCCACGTGAGATCTAGTTTTGAAGAATTTATTGAAACGAATTTAATGGTGCAATCAGAATTTAATTTGAGTTTTTGTTTGTTAGTTATAACATTTTTTTAGTTACTTGAACTTGTGGGACCCACCGCTGCATCCTCCCACGCATGCTTCCCGTCTCACAGCCGAGCAGCAGCAGCGGGGCCCGAGCCACATTCGTGGGTAGCGGATGGCCGCTATTCCGCTGGGATAGCGGACGGCGTCGGGTACCGGACCGGATGGAGTACCACGCTGTGGCTCTTCGTCCGCTAAATGCTCCTTTAGGATAGCGTAGCGGATGGTATAGAGTATCCAGTGCAGTCATTCTAACCGCCTCTCAACTCTCAGCTTCTCAAGTGCGCGTGAGAGGGGAATTGTCTCCCAGATTCGTCGGATCCAACCATGGATGCTCATGCTCTAGCCTCCGGCAGTCCGTCCATCCCCCGAGCAGAGTCGCTGTCCGTTGCTTTTTTGCTTTCGGCCTAGTGCGATCAGAGGTAAACGGGGTCGCCGTCGGTCCGTCCTAGGATTCTCGGACTGGCCACAGGTCTCGAGAGTAGTTGGCGCGCGCTGCGCGCACACACCCACCCCTCCAACATACTTACGGAGCACTCTGTATTTCCCTTGTATATATACGTAGAGTACATACAGAGCAGACTAGCAGAGAACGCATCTGCGCTTATCAAGGAGACGATGGTCCATTGATCGATCTGCCGACCCAATCCATCCAAATAGACCAGACCACCGCGAGTTGAGCCGAGCAATGCGGATAGCTACGCCATGCCAGCGGAACCCTCCTGCCCTGCCGCCGGTGTGGACCTGCCGCCAGCGATAAGACCATCACGCTCTCACGTGCCGTGAGCTCGGCATGCACAGTGGTGCATGGCAGGGTGAGAAGGAGCAGAACGACGAATGCTGTAAACTCATCACCCATTAGAGCAAGTATAATAGCAGACTGTAAGCCGACTGTAAGGTCCTAGATGGCTAGAGGGGGGGTGAATAGCCTATTTTAAATTCTACAAGAACCACTAAGCAAACTTGTTAGAATAACAAACGGCGTAAAGCGAGTTTTGCTTAGCCAAAGGTTGTGATGCAAGCCGCCTATCCACAAGTCTAGTAGATTAAGATCTCTAGTTCACACAAGAGCTATGTCACTAAGGTTACACTAGAGAACAAGCTAACACTACTAGCAAAGCTACTACAAGAGCTACACAAGATAAACTAGTGAATGTAAATGCAAGAGAGAGGATTGTGATTATTATACCGACGGTGAAGTGAAGATGTTGCCAATCACCAAGATGATATACAATCGAACAATATTTACAACAACACAATATGAAGACCAATCACCGGGAGACAAGAGACACAATATTTGTTCACCCGGTGTTCACTTGTGCACCGACAAGCTACGTCACCGGTTGTGTCGACCAACACCTAGATGGTTCCCCGGTGTGACCCTCAAGTCACTTGCCCTTCAAGGCACGCCCCGCAAGGCACCGCAAGGTACCACTCTCAAGTGAGGTAACTCAATGACACGCGGATTCCACTAGAGTTGCTTTTGGCGTCCCGCCGAGGAAAGCACAAGAACCTCTCACAATCAACCGGAGGTGGCCAAGAACAATCACCTTCTCTTGCCAACGCCTCCAACAATCTCCAAGCCGGCTAGGAGCGGTACTCTCCAAGAGTAACAAGAAATCCACCGGCTAAACCACCCACAAGTGCCACTAGATGCCCTCAAGCTATGCAATGCACTTTGGGATCACTCAATCTCACTTTTGATTTGCAATCAAGCAAGAGAGATGAGTGGGAGGAGTAGCTCTAGCTCAAAGGATGCACAAGAGTGTTAGAAATGCCAAGAGACCTCCCCAAGGGCCGGCCAACAAGTATTTATAAGCATCCCAAACAAATAGAGCCGTTACAACTCCACTGACCGTTTTTCGCGGGACCACCGGACGCGCCGGTGGTAACGGACCGGACGCGCTCAACCGCGTCCGGTGTCCCCTGATTTCAAATTCGTCCGTTAGATCCTCCAACGGTCACTGCGCGCCAACAGTCAAACGAGCGACCGGACGCGCTGTTGCGAACCACCGGACGCGCCGGTGCGCACAGAACCCGCGCGCACGAAGACATGACCGGACGCGCTCCTCGCAACCACCGGACGCCACAGTACCCGCGTCCGGTGGGAGTCCAGTAAGCTCCCTGGACCACCGGACGCGTCCGATGGTGTGTGACCGGACGCGGACCGCGTCCGACGTCCTCGGTTCCCTCAGGGCGCAAGACCGGACGCGCCGGTCCCGTGGGTCACCGGACGCGCCGGTGGCAAACCCTAGCTCGCGCGCCTGACCCCGACGCTGTACTAACCGGACGCGCCGGTCGAAACTGACCGCGTCCGGTGCAGCGTCCGGTCACCTCTGTGACCGCGTTCGCCTCCGTTTCTTTTCCGACTTCCGGCGCAATGGAAAATAGACATTTCATTTCCCCGAAATCGCCTGAATCCCGCGCTCGCACGCTCGGCGGGAGGGAGAGAGGAACCCAAACCCCTCTCTACCCGCAAACCACAGCGCGACCAACGCCACCTTTGCAAATGTGCCAACACCATCAAGAGTACATCACCATGTGCTTGTGTGTTAGCTTTTTCTCAATCATTTTCAAAGGTTTTCCAGTTAGCTCACTAGGCCCTACATGCAATGCACTTCATGAATTCACCTAGTGGCACCCATGCGTCGAATAACCGATAAGACTTCCCCTCTTAATAGTTCGGCTATCGATCCTAAACCACTCACACCCTCTATGGTGTCTTGAGTGTAAAACAAAATGGCCCTATGGTTA
This sequence comes from Saccharum spontaneum, assembly GCA_022457205.1. Taxonomy (NCBI): domain Eukaryota; kingdom Viridiplantae; phylum Streptophyta; class Magnoliopsida; order Poales; family Poaceae; genus Saccharum; species Saccharum spontaneum. The sequence goes on along the minus strand of CM039581.1, from coordinate 68,391,932 downwards.
TACCTTTGCCTTGAGCCCATTTTGTTTCTCCAAAGGATATGATCCACTTCATATCATCACATGACCGTCTCGATCCATCGACCTTGACTTCACTTGCTCTTCACCGTTGCATTGGTCCGTCGGCGCCAAGTCTTGCTCAAGCTTCACCATCGCATGGTCCTTCGCTTCGAAGCCTCGACTTGCCCTTCACCTTCACAACCGGTCCATCGAGCCAAGCCTCATCTTGGTCTTCACCATCTTGGTCATATGAGTCAATGTCATGTCTCATATGCAATGACCACCTTTATCTAAATCATCCACTTAGATACAAAGGTTAGTCCTAGGTTTCATCAATTAGCCAAAACCAAACTAGGGACTTTCAATCTCCCCCTTTTTGGTAATTGATGACAACCCTCACAAAGATGATTTTGATAATAAAAGTTTTGAACTTGTCATACTTGTCCAATCATTTTGCTCATAAGTAAAGTTTGGACAATTATCACAAGCTCGGTTTTGGTAGCATTAGCTCCCCCTACATATGTGCATAGAGTTTGGATTGAAAGCTTTGCACATATGCATGGATAGAAGTGTTGGGAGAGTAATTCTACCAAAAGAATGCTAAGGTGTAAGAAATGGACCTTTGAAGCGTGATACCAATCGGAGTTGCCTTTACACCATCCTTAGCATCGTGAAGTAACTAGACAACCATCAAAACTCAAGAACCCCGTGAGATCAACATTATATGTAAAGGTTCTTGGACCACTTGTAAAAACTTTAGGCAAGTCTAGATACCTCATGTAAAACTATTCCTATGCATGCTAGTAGATCATTTCATCATCCAAGTTCTATACTAGCATTGCACCACACAAGCATGTATATTGAATCTAAATACATGTGCAATGAGCAAGTCATATGAAAATGCACAAACAAATGCAACAACTTTGTTTATGAGCTTGCTCCCCCTACTTGTGTGCATCAAAAATTTATTTACCCCTTTATCATGTTGAATCATCTTTTTCTCTCCCCCTTTGTCAACAACTTACCCAAAAATGGGATCAAATTGTGGAGAAGAAAAAAGTTCGATGGAGTAGGTTAAAATTCATCAATTTTGGTTCAACCTAGAACACTTGTCAAAGATATTTAATTCGATTTGAACCAAAGACAAGCTTCTTCACACCTCCTAATAAGGGTTATCTTGCCTATGTTGAATTAAACACTTATAGCAAATCTTCTAGATTCAACACTAGGTTTGCAAGCTCACAAACATGTCATATGCCACCACTAGATCAAAACAATCAAAGAGGCAATAGTGGTAACATATATCCATCAAATTCATTTGATTTATCATGAATGCTTATGCATACCACTTATTATGTCTACATGCTCTAGCAAGGTCCTTAGCATAGAATGAATGACATGTCAATCAACTTTTACCTTGCAATGTCGAAGGAGAGGCATGTCAATAAGTGAGTGGGGTGCATTCAACTCATGTTTGAGAAATCAAGAATGTTCAATTCATTCCTTAGCTTGCAAAATCTCTTTTCATCAAGTGGCTTAGTGAGAATATCGGCAAGTTGATCATCGGTGCCAACACTCTCAACGGCAATATCTCCCTTTTGTTGATGATCTCTAATGAAATGATGCCTTATGTCAATATGCTTTGTTCTTCCATGTTGAACCGGGTTTTGTATCATCTTGATTGCACTCTCATTATCACATAGCAATGGCACATTCTTGAAGTTGAGGCCATAATCCTTCAAAGTTGATTTCATCCATAGCAATTGTGCACAACAACTCCCCGCACTCACATATTCGGCTTCGGCGGTAGAGATTGCCACACTATTTTGTTTCTTTGAGGACCATGACACAAATGATCTTCCAAGTAATTGACATGTGCCACTTGTGCTCTTTCTATTGATCTTGCAACCCCCATAGTCGGAGTCCGAATATCCAATCAATTCAAACTTTGACCCCTTGGGATACCATAGTCCAACATCTCTTGTTTGCTTCAAGTACCTCAATATTCTCTTTGCGGCCGTGAGATGACTCTCTCTAGGTGAGGCTTGATATCTAGCACACATGCAAACACTAAACATGACATCCGGCCTTGATGCGGTGACATAGAGTAGACTTCCAATCAAAGACCGATATTCCTTTTGATTCACCATATTGCCATCAAGATCACTATCCAAACTTCCATTTGTACCCATTGGAGTTGAAATTGGCTTTGCATCTTGCATTCCAAACTTCTTCAACATGTCCCTTATGTATTTCCCTTGACTCACAAATGTCCCATTCTTCAATTGCTTTACTTGAAGACCAAGGAAGTAGCTAAGTTCACCAATCATAGACATTTCAAACTCTTTGGCCATCATAGCACCAAATTCTTCACAATAAGCTTGATTGGTTGATCCAAAGATGATGTCATCAACATATATTTGCACTATGAATAGATCATTTCCAATCTTCTTGGTGAATAGAGTTGTATCAACCTTGCCCATCTTGAATCCCTTAGAGAGAAGGAAATCCCTTAGCCTCTCATACCATGCTCTAGGTGCTTGCTTTAAGCCATATAAAGCCTTCTTCAACTTGTACACATGGTTGGGTTTCTTGTCATCTTCAAATCCGGGCGGTTGCTCAACAAAGACTAACTCATTGATGATCCCATTGAGAAATGCACTTTTGACATCCATTTGATATAGTTTGATGTTGTGTGCACAAGCATAAGCCAATAGAATCCTTATTGCCTCCAATCTTGCCACGGGAGCATATGTTTCATCATAGTCAAGACCTTCTACTTGAGTGTATCCTTGAGCAACTAGCCTTGCTTTGTTTCTCACTATAATGCCATCTTGATCTTGCTTGTTTTTGAACACCCACTTGGTTCCAATCACATTGTAGTCATTTGGCCTTTCTACCAACTCCCAAACATCATTTCTTGTGAAATTATTAAGCTCTTCTTGCATAGCCATGATCCAATCGGCATCCCTCAAAGCTTCTTCTATCTTCTTTGGTTCTATGGTTGACACAAATGATGCATGCTCACAAAACATAGCCAATCTTGATCTTGTTTGCACACCACTTCTAATATCACCAATAATACTATCAATTGGGTGATCTCTTGCAATATGTTGTGGTTGGAGTACTTGCATTTGATTGCTTGAGCTTGGTTGATCACTTGATGTATCTTGATGAGAAGAACTAGCTCCTTGATCTTGCACTTGAGAGTCACTAACTGTCGGTGTTCAGACCCGAGGGGGTCCTAAACCAACGAGTAAAATGCTGCGTGTCCCTTTCCTGGATGGTGATGCAAGGAGAACACACGGGGGTTTATCCTGGTTCGGGCAAAAGAAGGCCCTACGTCCAGCGGGGGTGTGAGAGATTTGTATTTCCTTGCACCGAAGTGCTTGCGTAGGGGTTACAAGCTTGCGAGAGAGGGTGTCGAGCCCAAGTCTCAAAAGGGAAAAGAAAGAGTACAAGATGATTGCTTGAGATGTTGGTCGCTACGTGGTGTGTGTCTAGCTGTTCGTCTGATCAACCTCCCTCCCCCCTTGTGGAGCCCCGGCCTCCCCTTTTATAGGACGTGAGGAGACCAAGACAACGGGGGCCTTGAAACGATGTTTTGTCGATCCCTGTTTGAGATAACTGTAGCGACGTGCCCTAGAAGTGGGAGGCCATCCCTGGGCACGTGATGTCGTAGAAGGTGAGGTGCCGAAATGACCCGGAGCACCGTGCCATACCGTCCTTTCTTCCTTGTTGCGCTGTGTCGGTGGTCGAGGTCGGGTCGAGGTAGGGTCGAGGCCGAACGGATAAGTCCGAATCCCCGGAACTACGGCATACGGACCTTGTCGTATCCTTCCTCGAGGGTTAATAGTGACGCACATGATGAGGCATGGTGGGAATAGTGACGTTTTTCACCTCCCATCACGGGATGGGCGTTAAAACAGTGAAAACTGACACAGGTAATGTTCCCACGTTGATCCAGACCGCGGCCATGCCGGTAGGTGATGGTTGGTAGGTTGCATTAAATGCTTTGACTTTTCGTCCTGTGGTAGGTAGAGACTGAGGGGGTCGAGCGCCTCGACCCGGGCTCACGCGAGTCGGAACGCTCCCGGGGGGCGGTCGAGCCCCGCGCGGATCGGAGCACGGTCGGGGCCTCCCGTCGAGGGGGTCTCGTACGAGTCGGAGACGGGGCGCGGTCGAGGCCCTTTGTCGAGCTGGCCTCGCACGAGGCGGACCTGTCGCACGTAGTGGGCTGTGTTTTATCGTGACTTGATCGTTTTAGTTTTTATTATCGTCAAATGTGGGTACCCCTATACTATTGGTACCGACAGTAGCCCCCGAGCCTTTAGGTGAGTGAACGTTCACTCTCCTTGAGGCTTCTTTACCGATGAACTGGAGTCATAGCGTCGTTTATCTTTTTTAGCAGGGACGCCTAGGCGTTCTCAGTACTTCTCCGGTGGGGGCGCGCGAGCGCACCCGCCGGGTGTAGCCCCCGAGGCCTCGGTGGAGTGTTGAAAAAATCTCCTCCGAGGTCTTGTTTACATTTTTTATCAGGGAGTAATTGATGCGGCCGAGATCCCGAGCCTCGCGCGCACGAGGTCGATCAGAGTCCCTGCCGTCTTTCGTTGTCCGTCCCTCGCGCTCTTCCTCCGGAAAGGAAGAGGAGGGGTGGGGAACGTCGTACTACCCCGTTTGGGCGAGTCCGGCGATCTCCGGTGAGCTGCTAGCGGGGAGATTCGAGTGAGAGTTCGTGCTCCAGTCGTTAGGAGTCGGCTTGTGGCCCGGAGGCACTCTACGAAAATGCCAAGGAGTGGTCGTGCGGATGTCGGTTCCCTTCGACGGGATCCGAGGGCTCGTTGCCTCCCCCGTGGGGATTCCGGCTTCGACCTCGTCCTCTGGCCTCGAATACGTCCTGGGGTGCCTCGAGAGCGTGGCTCGAGCCCTGGCCATGTATGAGCGCATCCCTGGTCGTCCCTTGCTCTGTGCTCGAGGGCGGCTGTCGAAACCCAGGTCGAGGGCCAGCCTCTGTTCCCTCGAGACTTAAAGCGGGCCCGGAGCCCGTTAGCGGAATATCGGAATATCCGTCCGCGGATCTCGCCCCGCCCGTTTAGCCAGGCGCGCCTTTTTAGGGCGAGATCGGCGCGGTAGTGGGCGGCGTGGCGTTCGGTTACTGCGTGGGGACGGCCACGTGCCCCGCTCCTGTAAGGCAAGAAGGACGGTTAGGTGGGCGCATTTATTACGGGAAACTGTTCCTACCTTTTCGCGCGGCCGTTGAACTTCTTCCCGGTCTATAAAAACGCGGCCCGGGGGTCTGTGTTCCCCTCCGGTTCTTTGCGTTCTTGCCATCCTTTGCCTTAGGAAACCCTAGCCCCCTTGCGCTTTCCGTCCGCATTGCCGCCGCCGCCGCCGCCCTTTTTCTCCACACTTTTCCTTCCCGCCGGCGCTGATGGCTGGAAAGAGCCAATTCCTTGCTACCGACGGCTGGGCCTCCTCTTCCGTGACGGAGAAGAAGCTGGAGGAGCTGGTCGCGGATGGGTTGCTGCGGCCGAGGACGAGCCGGTCGCGGCCGGAGTGGATCGTGCCGCCGTCGACCCATCGGGAGCCGGCCCCCCCGGAAGGCTACGTGGTGAGCTTCGTAAGCTTCCACGAACGGGGGTTCGGTATCCCGTCGTCGGTCTTCATGCGGGCGCTCCTCCACTACTACCGGGTGGAGCTCCACCACCTCGCCCCCAACGCCATTGCGCAGGCCGCCATCTTCGCGGCGGTCTGCGAGGGATACCTCGGGGTGGAGCCGCAGTGGAACCTGTGGCTCCACCTTTTCAAGGCCGAGCTTTTCGCGCGGAACGCGGGAGCGAAGGGCGCCTTCTACGCCGTGCGGGTAGGGAGCTGCGTCCTTCAGTTGAGGTCGAGTCGGACGGACCAGTACATCCCGGCGCGCCTCATCTCTTCGAACAGCGGGTGGCACACGGGCTAGTTCTACCTCCGCAACGACGAGAACCAGCTGCCGAGGTATACCGGCCGCGTGCTGACCGCCCGGGAGGACAACTGGGTGTACGGCGTGCCGGACGTCGAGAAGCCGCGCCTGGACCCGTTGCTGGCGGCGCTGCAGCAGCTTCGTGCTCGAGGCCTGACGGCGGCGGCAGTAGCGACGGCGTTCCACCGTCGTCGGGTGATGCCGCTGTGCCGACGCCGCCTGCGCCTCGACCAGATGACCCCGGAGGCGTCTTTGGAGGGGAGCCGGATGTCGCACGAGACCCTCACCCCCGAGGAGGGGCTTCGCCGAGCCCGCCGGATGGTGGGGACCTTCAAGGCGGAGGAAGCCGACCGGCTCCCCATGAGGCCCACTGAGGGGTTCGAGCCCGTGGTAAGCTCCTTAGTACGCTCGTCTTTTAGTCCGGTTCGCGTCTGAGACCTTCCCCTGATCCGGTCGACGCCATTGCGCAGGACTTATCGGCGTTGCGGGAGACTCGACCGCCGGTTCCGGAGGACCAACCTGCTCGGGACGCTCGACGGGAGCACGCCTCGAAGCAGAAGGCGGCCAAGGAGTCGACCAAGAAGCGGGCGGCCCGGAAGTCCAGGGAGAAGGAGGCGCGGAGGAAACTCCGGCGCCAACAGGCCCTCGACGGGCTCCCTTTAGAGCCGTCGCCCTACGAGACCATGTCGGGAGAGGACGACGGCAGCAGCGGCGAGGATGACGACGCCTTGTCGCGGTACGAGGCCGCGACCGGGCTGGGGAACCTCCCCGACATCCGCCCTCTGCTGGAGCCCCTCGCGGGGCCATCCTCCTCGGTCGTTGTGGTCGAGGAGGTCGAGGAGGACGACGAGGAAGAGGAGAAGAGGAAGAAGAAGAAGGAGGAGGAAAAGAGGGAGGCGGGCCCCTCGGCGGGAGGGGCCGCCTCGCCCCGGACCCAGCCAGGGGGGTCGACAGGGGCGCCTGCCCCAGCCCAGGCCCCGCAAGCTCAGGCGGGGACGGGGGCGGGGGTGCCGACATCGTCGTCGGCGGTGCCCTCGTCGGGCGTGAAGACCCGAGGCCAGTTGGCCTCGGAGGCGCAGAAAGCGCGTAGCGGCGCGCCGGCGAGAGCCCCGAGGAGCGCCCGGTCCGCGGGTGGGGCTGCCGCGAGGCCGCCGCCTGCGACCTCGAGCGGCTCGGACCGTGGGGGGTCGAGGCCCCTGGTGCCGATTTCTGGGTAAGTTTCTGAACAGAAGGGGACTCGTCTTATTTTCTGATTTCGTCGATCGACTCATCCTTTACTTTTCAGGCTGAAACGGAAGGCGGAGACCATGGGGCCCACCCCCGTGAAGTCCCTTCGAGCCAGCGCCGCCGTCCTTAACCGGTCGGCGGAACAGGACGCGGCCTGGGTCCGCGAGGTCGAGGCTGCGAAGGAGCGCCGTCGGCAGCGGGAGGCCGCGGGTGCCTCGACGGCTGCCGGCCCCGATCCTGCGGTGGCGGGGTCAGAGCTGGCAAGGACGGTGGCGCCCGGCCCGGTCGAGGCGGAGCCTAAGGCGCTGCCCTCGGCTGAGGCCACCGTCGAGGTGGCCACGGAGGAGGCGGCCGCCGAGGCGACCGCGGAGGGGGCTGCACCAGCGCCGGAGCAGGAGGTGGCGCCGGCGAGGGAGCCGCAGCCGCAGCAAGACCTACCGGTGCGGCCGGTGGGCATGACGGAAGGTGGGGCCGTCGGGCCTTCTGCCGGAGCCCCGGAGGCGGTGGCGCCGGAAGTTGAGGCGCCGGTCGCGGGGGTACCGGCGGTTGGAGCGCCGGCTTCCGAGCCGCCGTCGGGCGAGATACCGGCCGCAGAGGCGTCGACGGCAGAGGTGCCGGCTCCGGAGGCGCCGGCTGCCGAGGGGCCGGTCACTGCCGAGGGGCGGGCGCCCGTGGTCGTCATCCTCGACGACGCCCCCCTGGACAAGGGAAAGGAGATAGTGGGGGCCGAGGAGGGCGAGACTACAAGCCGGGTGGAAGCCTCGGCCCCTGCCGGGGGGGCGAGCGAGGCCGGCCCTTCGACCGGGCCGGGAGGTGCCCCGGCTGGGGCGTCATCGTCGTGGCCGGACTTCGCCGCGCTGGCGATAGCGCGGGCCGAGGAGGAGATCCCGAGGTGGGGAGGGCCGCCCCTTGCGTTCAAGGATGCCGCAAACCTCGACGGCGAGCCCATCCTCGTCCTGAACGACAGGGATGAGGTCCACCGCTGGCAGTACCTCGAGGGCGTCCGCCAACATCTCGCTCGACTGCTCAGCGTGGCGTCCGACGCTGTTACGCGGGGCATGCTGGACGCCACCGAGGTATGACCAAGTTGCCGGCTTATTCCATGGGTCTTCGTGTCTTTTTCCTTTAGATTCATTATGTTTTTTGGTTTTTCTCGAATTAGGAACTCAAAGAGGCCTCCCGCCGAAAGTCGCTCTTCATCCGGGGTGAGAGTGGTGTGTGGGCGTCGCTGTACCGGCAACGGGCCCTGGTCGAAGAGACTCAGAAGAGGCTCGCCGATCGGTCCGCTGAGATGGCGGAACTGCGCACCGCCTTCTCGACGGTGAAGGAAGAGGCGATGCAGGCATGGGCGGCCGAAGCCTCGATGCGCACCGAGGCGGACAAGACCCGGGAAGAGGCTGCCCAGGCCCGCCGAGACCTCGAGCCCCTGTCGGCGCGGGTCAAGGAGCTCGGGGAGGACGTCTCCCAGGTTGGCCGTCAGCGGGACGCCCTCAACGTCCAAATCGGGCAGGTGACAGCCCAGCTTGGCGCGCTGAAGGGCGAGGTCTCGGTGCTGAATGGGGCCGTCCAGGAGAAGGACGCGGCGCTCTAGACCGCCCTCCAGGAGATCGAGGCCCTGAAGGCGGCCGTTCGCGAGAAGGACAGCGCCCTCCTGGGGCTCGAACGGACGTGCGGGGGGCTCCGCGACGAGGTCGTGGGTTTGAAGACTCACGTCGAGGGTAAGTACAATTTGTTGTAGTTATGCCGTCGGTGCGTCGTATTGGGTGCTAATGTTAGCTTGTCGCATTCCAGAGCTGGAGCGCGAGAACCAGGAGGCCCACTCGACCGCGAACTCCCTGCAGAGCCTCCTGGAAGCCGAGATCCGGAGGACCCAGTTGCTCGAGGGCGCGATCACCACGGTGTGCGACGGTCTGGGGGTCGGACCCGACGCCGACACCGGAGAGGACGCCCCAGGGAACTGCTTCATCCGTCGGATGGCCGCGCTAGGTCATTTTGCCCGGGAGAAGATACGGGACAGCCTCCACCACGGCGTAAAGAGGGCACTGGCCGTCGTTCGCTCTGGTTTTGTGTTCGACATGGAGCTCGTCGCCGACGGCTTCATCACAGACCCGGAGCGGACGGACGCGGAGAACGCAGATGCCTGCTTGGATCTGATCGAAGCCGCGGAGGGGCCTGGGAGCCGCCTAGCCTCGCTCTTCGAGCCCGAGGTGGTGCCGCCTGCTGACGACGAAGGCCTGTGAGCCAAATCTGGGCACGGAGGCCCGTGTAATAAGTTAGTTATTTTGAATTTTGATCGTGGTGGCCCTGGGGGCCTTAAGAACTCAAAACTTAAACTAGTTTGTGACGGATCTAGTTTTATTCGAGCATTTTTTCCCTTTCGGCCTGGGTTGTGTTCTCATACGATTTACTTAACGCGCAGTCGCGCCCTTTGGCGTGGGGAGCGAGTGGAGGTACCGTAGCCTCGGGGGCGTAAGCGATCTCGCGGCTCGACTGCCCTCGAGCTTCAGGGTGCTCTTGCGGCCTTGTAGATCGCGTGAGAAACTGACCTAAGCGGCAGGGAGTGTGCTACTCTCTTTCAAAGTTAGGAACCGTTATAAGACCTACTTAGCGTGCGGTCGCGCCCCTAGAAGGCATGAGGGGTGAGTGGAGGTACCGTAGCCCCGGAGGCTTAGGTGATACTCCTGGCTCGAGGGCCCTTTCGCACCTTAGGGTGCTCTTGCAGCGAAGTCGATCGGAAAAGCGGTTCTTAAATTTTAAAAGAGAGTACAAGTTTTTTCAGGGACTGGGGGGTTCCCCCCTTGTAGCCCCCGAGGGAGGGTCGATTCTGGGAGTGCAGAGTCGATCCTTCCTCATTGTGAAACGAAAGTTTGAACATTGCTGTATTCTTTATTGATGAAAAAGGAAATACAAGGCCTCGAGGCTTTCTAAGGAAAAAAGCGACGTAGCTGTTCAATGTTCCAAGCGTTGGTGAAGATTTCGCCCTTCTCGTTGGATAGCTTGTAGGTGCCCGGCTTTAGTACTTCCGCGATAATGTACGGTCCTTCCCATGGTGGCGTGAGCTTGTGGCGTCCCTTGGTGTTCTGGTTCCGGCGTAGCACCAAATCGCCGACGTTGAGGTCGCGCCTGCGTATGTGTCTGTCGTGGTAGCGTCGGAGACCCTGCTGGTACCTGGCAGAATGCAACAAAGCCACGTCTCGGGCTTCCTCGAGCTGGTCGAGGGCGTCCTCTCTTGCGGCGTCGTTATTTCTTTCGTTGTAGGCTTTTAACCTTGGGGATCCGTATTCTATGTCAGTCGGAAGCATAGCCTCGGACCCGTAGACCAAGAAGAATGGAGTGAACCCCGTGGCTCGACTCGGCGTTGTTCTCAGGCTCCACAGGACCGAGGGTAGCTCGGCGGCCCATCTTTTGCCGTGCTTGTTTAGCTTGTCGAAAATTCTGGGTTTCAGGCCTTGTAGGAGCATGCCATTGGCACGCTCTACCTGGCCGTTCGTTTTTGGATGAGCTACGGCCGACCAGAGCACGCGAATGTGATGGTGGTCACAGAAATCCAGAAACTTTTTACCAGTGAACTGGGTGCCGTTGTCAGTGATATTGCAGTTCGGGACCCCAAAGCGATGAATGATGTTGGTGAAGAAAAGCACGGCTTGTTCGGACCTAATACTGGTGATGGAACGAGCCTCGATCCACTTGGAAAACTTGTCGATTGCGACAAGCAAATGGGTGAAGCCACCAGTAGTTCTTTTCAGCGGTCCGACGAGGTCGAGCCCCCAAACGGCAAACGGCCACGTGATGGGAATGGTTTGTAGAGCATGTGCCGGGAGGTGAGTCTGCCTTGCATAGTACTGACAACCTTCGCAGGAGCGTACTAGCTTGACGGCGTCGGAGACCGCGGTCGGCCAATAGAACCCTTGTCTAAAGGCGTTCCCGACGAGGGTTCGAGGCGCAGCGTGGTGACCGCAAGCCCCCGAGTGCAGGTCGTTGAGCAGGTCCCTGCCTTCCTTGTTTGTGATGCAACGTTGGAGAATGCCCGTAGGGCTGCGGCGGTACAGCTCCTTACTATCACCAATGATCACAAAGGTTTTGGCCCGTCGAGCGATCCGTCGAGCCTCGGTCTTACTCGAGGGGAGGTCCCCTTGGATAAGATAGTCGAGGTATTGTGAGCGCCAATCAGTCTCGATGTCAGACGGTGGGGTCGATCCCTCCACCTGCATGGCCTCGGCCCCAGTCGAGGGGGCCTCGGCCTCTGGTGGGGGGTCGGGTGACGACCCGTCGCCTCCTCCGTCCAACCCAAGGTCGACGGATGGCCGTTGGAGATCTTTTGCGAAAACGTCGGGTGGGACCGTAGTTCGACTTGACGTGATTTTTGCGAGTTCATCGGCGGCCTCATTATATTTGCATGCTATGTGGTTGAGCTCGAGGCCATGAAATTTGTCCTCGAGGCGTCGTACCTCTTGGCAGTAGGCTTCCATTTTGGGGTCGCGGCAGCTCGAGCTCTTCATGACTTGATCGATCACTAGCTGGGAGTCGCCTCGAACATCAAGGTGTCGGACCCCGAGCTCGATGGCGATCCTTAGCCCCGCGACGAGTGCCTCATATTCAGCGACGTTGTTGGATGCAGGGAAATGGAGCCGGATGACGTAGCACATGTGAACCCCGAGGGGTGAGATGAAGAGCAAGCCCGCGCCTGCTCCTGTTTTCATCAAAGACCCATCGAAGTACATGGTCCAGAGCTCGGCCTGGAGCTGTGCGGGAGGGAGCTGGGTGTCGGTCCATTCAGCCAAGAAATCTGCCAACACTTGTGACTTTATGGCTTTGCGCGGCGCATAGGATAGGGTCTCGCCCATGAGCTCGACCGCCCACTTGGCGATCCTACCCGTAGCTTCCCGGTTCTGGGCTATCTCTCCCAGGGGGAAAGAAGAAACCACAGTAACTGGGTGGCCCTCAAAGTAGTGTCGGAGCTTACGCCGTGTCAAGATGACAGCATAAAGCAGTTTCTGGATTTGGGGGTAACGGACCTTGGTTTCTGAGAGCACTTCACTAATGAAATAGACCGGCCTTTGGACGGGCAAGGCATGAGCTTCCTCGGCCCGTTCGACGACCAGGACTGCGCTGACTACTTGTGATGTCGCGGCGACATAAAGTAGGAGCGGCTCTCCTGGGGTCGGCGGGACGAGTATTGGCGAGTTAGAGAGTGCGGCCTTGAGTTTAGTGAGGGCTTCCTCAGCCTCGAGGGTCCAGGAAAAATGCTCCGATTTCTTCAAGAGGCGGTACAGAGGGAGCGCTTTTTCACCGAGGCGTGAAATGAAACGGCTGAGCGCCGCTAAGCAGCCCGTGACCCTCTGTACGCCTTTCAGATCTCGGATGGGGGCCATCTTGATTATCGCGGAGATTTTTTCTGGATTGGCCTCGATGCCCCGCTTGGACACGATGAACCCCAGAAGCATCCCTCGGGGGACGCCAAAAACGCACTTTTCTGGATTGAGCTTGATATTCTTTGCTCGAAGGCATTTGAAGGCGACGTCGAGGTCGTTTACTAGATTGTCGGCTCGTTTGGTCTTGACTACGATGTCGTCGACGTATGCCTCGACGGTTGGTCCGATGTGTTCTCTGAAAACGTGCTGCATGCATCGCTGGTACGTTGCCCCTGCGTTCCGGAGACCGAAGGGCATCGTAACGTAGCAATACATGCCGAAAGGGGTGATGAATGAAGTCGCGAGCTGATCGGACTCCTTCATTTTTATCTGATGGTAACCGGAGTAGGCGTCTAAGAACGAAAGAGTTTCACATCCCGCAGTTGAATCAACGATTTGATCAATGCGTGGCAAAGGAAAGGGAACTTTCGGACATGCTTTATTCAAACTAGTATAGTCTACACACATCCTCCACTTCCCACTCTTTTTCTTAACTAATACAGGATTAGCTAGCCATTCGGGATGGTGAACCTCCTTGATGAACCCGGCCTCTAGTAGCTTGTGGATCTCTTCGCCGATGACCCTGCGCTTCTCCTCGTCGAAGCGGCGCAGGCGTTGCTTCACCGGTTTGGACCCGGCCCGGATCTCCAAGGCGTGCTCGGCGACTTCCCTGGGTATGCCCGGCATATCCGAGGGACTCCACGCAAAAATGTCGACATTTGCGCGGAGAAAGTCGACGAGCACGGTTTCCTATTTCGGGTCGAGGGTGGCGCTGACGCTCAGCGCCTTCCCGTTGGGATCAGCAGGGTCGAGGGGCACGAGCTTGACGTCCTCCGCGGGCTCGAAGCTGCCGGCGTGGCGTTTCGGATCAGGAATCTCGTTGGCGAGACCGTCGAGGTCTGCGGCCAAGGTTGCCGACTCCAAAACCGCCTCGCCATGCTCGACGCACTCGACGTCGCACTCGTAGGCGTGTTCGTATGAGGGCCCCACTGTGATGACGCCGTTTGGGCCGGGCATCTTGAGCTTGAGGTAGGTGTAGTTTGGCACGGCCATGAACTTGGCGTAGCACGGACGCCCGAGGATGGCGTGGTATGTCCCACGGAATCCGACCACTTCGAAGGTGAGGGTCTCCTTCCTGAAGTTGGCCGGTGTGCCAAAACAAACGGGCAGATCGACCCGTCCGAGGGGTTCTGCCCGCTTTCCTGGCACGACTCCGTGGAAGCCCCCGACGCTAGGTTGCAGGCGCGCCCTCTCGACCCCCAGGAGGTCGAGGGTTTGGGAGTAGATGATGTTGAGGCTGCTTCCGCCGTCCATGAGTACCTTGGTGAGGCGCGTGTTGGCGATGACGGGATCAACGACGAGTGGGTAGACCCTCGGATTGGGGATGTAGTCCGGATGATCATCACGGTCGAAAGTGATGGCTACCGCGGACCAGTCAAGGAAGCGAGGGACCGCCGTTTGCACGGAGAAGACCTCACGCCGTTCTCGCTTGCGCTGGCGCGCTGAGAGGCGGGTCGAGGGTCCTCCGTAGATCATGAAGCAATCGTGGATCTCGGGGAATCCCTCCTCCTTGCCATCGCCCTTTGGGTCTTCCTTCTTGTCGGTGGCCTTGTTGCCGGCGCCCTCGAAGTACCTGCGGAGCATATGACAATCCTCGAGGTTATGGTTAGTGGGTCCCTTGTGGTAAGGGCACGGTTCTTTAAGCATTTTGTCGAAGATGCCCCCGCCGGGGGGGGGCCTCGAGGCTTTTTGCGTTCGGTAGCAGCGACAAGCTCGTCGGCCGGGGCCTCGAGCTTGCCCTGCTGGCCCTTCTTCTTCTTGCGGTTGTTCCTTTTGGAGCCTCGGGTGGAGCTCACAGGATCGTCGGCTTTCTGCTTCCCAGTGTCCTGCTCGCCGCCAAAGATGGCGCCAACTGCCTCCTCGCCGGCGGCGAAGTTGGTAACGATGTCCATCAGCCCGTTGGCAGTGAGTGGGGTGTGACGCCCTAACTCTCGGACCAACTCCTTGCAAGTGGTGCCCGAGAGGAAGGCCATAATCACATCAGAGTCGGTGACATTGGGGAGCTCGGTGCGTTGCCTGGAGAAACGCCGAATGTAATCCCGGAGGGATTCACCTGGCTTCTGCTTGCAACTCCGGAGGTCCCACGAGTTGCCGGGGCGCATGTAAGTTCCCTTGAAGTTCCCCTCGAACACCCTTACGAGGTCACCCCAGTCGTGGATCTGTTGGGGCGGCAGGTCCTCGAGCCAGGCTCGAGCGGTGTCGGAGAGGAACAGGGGGAGTTGGCGGATGATGACTCGGTCGTCGGTGGCCCCGCCCAACTGACATGCCAAGCGGAAGTCGGCGAGCCAAAGTTTGGGTTTGGTCTCGCCGTTGTACTTGGCAAGAGTCGTGGGAGGGCGGAACCGCGCCGGGAGTAACGTCTCACGGATTGCCTTGCTGAAGACCCGAGGGCCCGGAGGCTCGGGCGAAGGGCTGCGATCCTCCGAGCTGTCATAGCGCCCGCCCCTGTGCACGTGGTAGCCTCGAGCCACACCGTCACCGTGCTTGCGCGTGCGGCGCTCGACGATGTTGCCACGGGTGTCTCGAGGTCCCTGGTCATGTGCGACGGGCTCAGGGGCGGGAACCATCCGGATTCGTCGGGCAGGTTCGGGATGAACCGAGGCCTCCTTCTCCTGCCGAGAGGGCTCCACGAGCTGCTCCGAGGCGGGCTCGCGTCGCCTCGAGGCAGAGCTCTCGGCCTGCTGGAGGGCAGCGGTCTCGAGGAGTTCTCGGATCTCATCTCGAGCCCGGCGCGCTTCGGGGTTCGATGGCTCGGGCATGTTGCGGAGGAGCATGGCGGCGGCGACGACGTTCTGGCTGGCTCGAGCGAAGACCGGAGGATCGGTCATCCGGTCCTCGTCGATGCGGCGATTGACGTCGCGAGCTCTTTCGCGAGCTCTCCCGCCAAGTACGCGTTCCGCACGCTCATGCTCGAGGGTTTGTTGGAGTAGACGCAGATTTTCTCGTTCCTCGTCGAGCCTCTCCCACAACTCGCGGATTTGGTCGAGCTGCGCCCCCTGATCCGCAAGGAGCTGAGCCTCGCCTTGCTCGGCAGGGTGCCCGTCGTGGGGGGGCGTGTGCCTTCCTCCGGCCGGCCGTTCTTCCTGCGAATCCGACGCGCCTTCAACATCGACGTTGAAGCACTCGCGGGTCAGATCGTAGGTGTCATCAGCCGAGTCGGAGTCAGGGGCGCCGAAATAATAGTACGACGGGGGGATATATGGTCGTTGTGGGCCGCTACCGGGGTTGCGGCGTGGGGAAGCAGCCACACGGGGTTCTGTTCCTGGCGCCTCAGTAGAGTCCAGGTAATCAGAAGCCGGCGTGGACGCGACGAGGTCGAGGGCGGAGCGTAGGTGGTGCCCAGGGAGTTCCTCATAAGCACTCATGCAAGTGCCCACGGAGGAAGCGTACGTCTGGGCACCCGGAACTAGCCCAACCGGAAACGGCGAAGGTGACGTTGCCTCCCTCGCCGGGAGGGAGGCACGGGGCAGCGACGTCGCACCAGGCGGAGGAGTGGCGGGGTTCTCCGCTGGCATGCTGTCCTCGGC
Organism: Saccharum spontaneum; assembly: GCA_022457205.1. Taxonomy (NCBI): domain Eukaryota; kingdom Viridiplantae; phylum Streptophyta; class Magnoliopsida; order Poales; family Poaceae; genus Saccharum; species Saccharum spontaneum. The sequence goes on along the minus strand of CM039581.1, from coordinate 68,375,751 downwards.
CAGGCCCATCCTGCCCAGACTTTCCACGAGGAAATCCGAGCCGGCGTCTGACTGGGAAGCGCCGAACCGGGGAATCCCATTGCTCTCCGTCAGGTGGAGACGATGGTTGCGTCGGGCTCGCCGCCGCCGAGCGGCTCGCGCTAGCCTGGAGCGACGGTACCGGCGGATTGCTCCCCCAGGCTGGGAGAGCTCGTAATCCTCGTCGGTAGGATGTCTTGGCGGGAGCAGGACCATATCGTAGCCATAGCCGAGCGACATGAACTCCAAACTCCCGAACCAGATCACCGTGGCCAACGGGATAGGGCGTTCGAGGTCAGCCATCCAGGAAAAAGGCGGGAAAGCGACGTTAGCACGCAGCGCTCCCCTACCTGGCGCGCCAACTGTTGGTGTTCAGACCCGAGGGGGTCCTAAACCAACGAGTAAAATGCTGCGTGTCCCTTTCCTGGATGGTGATGCAAGGAGAACACACGGGGGTTTATCCTGGTTCGGGCAAAAGAAGGCCCTACGTCCAGCGGGGGTGTGAGAGATTTGTATTTCCTTGCACCGAAGTGCTTGCGTAGGGGTTACAAGCTTGCGAGAGAGGGTGTCGAGCCCAAGTCTCAAAAGGGAAAAGAAAGAGTACAAGATGATTGCTTGAGATGTTGGTCGCTACGTGGTGTGTGTCTAGCTGTTCGTCTGATCAACCTCCCTCCCCCCTTGTGGAGCCCCGGCCTCCCCTTTTATAGGACGTGAGGAGACCAAGACAACGGGGGCCTTGAAACGATGTTTTGTCGATCCCTGTTTGAGATAACTGTAGCGACGTGCCCTAGAAGTGGGAGGCCATCCCTGGGCACGTGATGTCGTAGAAGGTGAGGTGCCGAAATGACCCGGAGCACCGTGCCATACCGTCCTTTCTTCCTTGTTGCGCTGTGTCGGTGGTCGAGGTCGGGTCGAGGTAGGGTCGAGGCCGAACGGATAAGTCCGAATCCCCGGAACTACGGCATACGGACCTTGTCGTATCCTTCCTCGAGGGTTAATAGTGACGCACATGATGAGGCATGGTGGGAATAGTGACGTTTTTCACCTCCCATCATGGGATGGGCGTTAAAACAGTGAAAACTGACACAGGTAATGTTCCCACGTTGATCCAGACCGCGGCCATGCCGGTAGGTGATGGTTGGTAGGTTGCATTAAATGCTTTGACTTTTCGTCCTGTGGTAGGTAGAGACTGAGGGGGTCGAGCGCCTCGACCCGGGCTCACGCGAGTCGGAACACTCCCGGGGGGCGGTCGAGCCCCGCGCGGATCGGAGCACGGTCGGGGCCTCTCGTCGAGGGGGTCTCGTACGAGTCGGAGACGGGGCGCGGTCGAGGCCCTTTGTCGAGCTGGCCTCGCACGAGGCGGACCTGTCGCACGTAGTGGGCTATGTTTTATCGTGACTTGATCGTTTTAGTTTTTATTATCGTCAAATGTGGGTACCCCTATACTATTGGTACCGACACTAACTTGCTTGAATGGTGAATTGAGCACTTGATCTTTATCATCATCTTGAACATCAATTACTTGCTTTGCTCTAATGTCCCCAATGTCCATGTTCTTCATTGCTTCCACTAATAGAGTTCCACCAATGTCATCTAGATTTTCTTCTTCATCTTGTGACCCATTGGTTTCATCAAATTGCACATCATGGACTTCTTCTAGAATGCCACTTGAGTTGTTCCAAACTCTATAAGCTTTGCTTGTAGTTGAATAACCAAGTAGGAACCCCTCATCACATCTCTTGTCAAACTTCCCCAATCTAGTGTCTTTCTTCAAGATATAGCATTTGCAACCAAACACCCTAAAATAAGAAATATTGGGCTTTCTTCCATGAAGTAGCTCATATGGGGTCTTCTCTAGCAATGGATGACAATATAGTCTATTGATGTAGTAGCAAGCGGTATTGATTGCTTCATCCCAAAATGATTGACTCACATTGTACTCATGAAGCATTGATCTAGCCATATCAAGCAATGTTCTATTCTTCCTCTCAACTAGACCATTTGATTGTGGAGTGTACTTGGCCGAGAATTGATGTCCAATACCATAATGATCACAAAGTTCTTCAATTCTTGTATTCTTGAACTCACTTCCATTGTCACTTCTTACTTTCTTGATTCTAATCTCAAACTCATTGTGAACTCTAGTGAGGAATGTCTTGAAGGTGTCAAACACTTCACTTTTGTCACTAAGAAAGAATACCCATGTGAATCTTGTGAAGTCATCCACTATGACAAATCCATACTTGTTGCCGCCTATGCTTGTATATGTTGTTGGTCCAAATAGATCCATATGCATCAACTCAAATGCTTTGCATGTGCTCATTGTACTCTTCTTTCGATGTGAGCTTCCAACTTGCTTCCCGGCTTGACATGCACTACAAAGCTTATTCTTCTCAAATTCAACATCTTTCAAACCATTGACAAGATTGTGAGTTGTAAGCTTCTTCAATTGTTTCATGCCAACATGACCAAGCCTTCTATGCCAAAGCCAACCCATGCTTGATTTGGAGACTAAACAAGTTGTCAACGAAGTTTCTCTAGCATTGAAGTCAACTAGGTAGAGATTCTCATATCTAAAGCCTTTGAATGCCACATTTGAACCATCCACACTAATAACTTCCACATCATCAACTCCAAAGATGCATTTGTAGCCTAGATCACATATTTGTGCCACAGATAGAAGATTGAAATCCAAGCTTTCAACTAGTAACACATTGGAGATACTCATGTCATTTGATATTGCAATCTTGCCCAAACCAATAACCTTGCCTTTCTTGTTATTGTCAAATGTGATAGAATCAACACCACTATCATTGTCATTGATTGAGTCAAACATTCTTGATGTACCGGTCATGTGTTGAGTGCACCCACTATCAATAATCCAATGCCTTCCTCCGGCTTTGTAATTGACCTACAAGCAAATCAATGAAGTTTAGGTACCCACTTTTGTTTGGGTCCTTGTAGGTTAGTAACTAAGCTCTTTGGTACCTAAATAGCCTTCTTCTTTGGGCCCACAATTGGTGTACCAACAAACTTAGCTTGCACACCCTTCACACTCTTGGTAAGCACATAGCAAGAATCAAAAGGTATAGCATTAACAAGGTTCTTGCTTTGGTTCTTTTTATTGCAATTATGCTCTAGGTGCCCAACTTGCTTGCATCTATTGCAAAACCGACCATTGCTCTTCACAAAGCTAGGCTTTGGAGTTGCAAAGGCCGACTTGCCTTTCTTGGGGTTGTAGCCCAATCCCTCTTTGTTAAGAGAGAACCTTTGGCTACCCAAGCACTTAAGCAAGCGGGCCTCACCACCATAGGCTTTGCCTAGGGCGTGAGTGAGCTCATCCACCTCTCTCTTGAGAGTCTCATTCTCAACCATTAGTGAAGCATCACAAGTGAAACCATCACTAGTAGTGGAGGTAGAGTTAGTGGTGGTGGATGAAGAGCTACAAGAAGGGTTAGCATTTGACATGGTGATAGGTTCATTGAAGGATTCATCAATTATATCACATGTAATACCTATATCACATGATACAACAACCTCCTTCTTTGCTTGTTGCTCAAGTAGCAATAAGTGAGCTTTTTCAAGCTTGGAATGAGCCTTATCAAGATCCTCATGGTCTTCCACTAGACTCTCATGAGTGGTCTTAAGCTCACTAAGGACTTTCTCAAGTATTGCTACTTTCATTGAAAGCTTCTTACACTCTTTGTCCTTGGCAATAGCTATGTCTCTAGTTTGTTGCATCAAGTCATATAGTTGTTCTTTAGTTGGTTCATCATCATCATTTTCATTATCATTATCATTATCACTATCATGAGCATATTCCATTTCACTTTCATCATCACTCTCATCATATAATACCTTAGCTTCTTTAGCCATGAAGCATGAAGAGGATGAACCAAATAGTGATGGCTTCTTGTTGATAGCAATGGAAGCAAAAGCCTTGTTGGATGATTCTTCTTCTTCTTCTTCTTCATTATCTTCACTTTCCCAAGTGATCACATAGGCACCATTTTTGCCTTTCTTGAATGTCATCTTGGCCTCTCTCTTCTTCTTCTCAAACTTGTCCTTTTTGTTCTTCTTTTTATCATAAGGACATTCCGCTTGAAGGTGCTCGGTGCTATCACAATTGAAGCACTTTCTTTGTTGCTCATTTCTTTTGAAGTTGTCATTTCTCTTCTTAAAGCCTCTTCTCTTGATGAACATGTGACCCATCTTCTTGACTACAAGAGCAAGTGCCTCATCATCAATTTCAAATTCCCCATCTTCATTTTCATCTTCTTCTTCTTCAATGATGGTAGCTTTGCCCTTGGAGGAGGTGGCCTTGAATGCCACGGTCTTCTTTTTCTTCTCATCTTCCACCTTCTCTTTGTCATCAACATCTTGATCATATTTGTCATAAGTCAATACTTCACCAAGCAAATCATTGGGCTTCATTGCTTCAAGCCCATCTCTTTGCAACATCATGATCAACATTTTGAATCTTCTAGGTAAGCTCAATAAGAACTTGTGACAAAAATCTTGATCTTGAGTCTTGTGCCCTAAGCTCTTGAGATCATTGACTATCACTTGCAATCTATGAAACATTTCAATGATTGTTTCTTCATCCTTTTTCTTGAAGTTCTCAAACTCACTCTTGAGCCCATATAGCTTGGCACTTTTCACAACCTTAGTGCCCTCATAAGTTTCACTCAACCTTGTCCACACTTCATTTGCCAAATCTAAATCCTTGATGCCCTCAAATACTTTTGTGTCAATACCATTGTAAAGTGTATTGAGAGCCATTCTATTGCATGTTCTATTTGCTCTATCTTCATCGGTGAGATGATCGGGATCAATGATAGCAAAATCATTCTCGGTGACTTGTAATACTCTCTCATGAATAGAACCAAGGTACATTGTCATTTTTCTCTTCCAATGAGCAAAAGAACTAACACCATCAAAGAACGGTGGCTTGCCCCCAACATGATTGAACACAATTTGAGCCATTTTTCACACCGAAGGATGTTAAGCCTTGATTAAAACGGTGACCACGGCTCCGATACCACTTGTAAGGTCCTAGATGGCTAGAGGGGGGGTGAATAGCCTATTTTAAATTCTACAAGAACCACTAAGCAAACTTGTTAGAATAACAAACGGCGTAAAGCGAGTTTTGCTTAGCCAAAGGTTGTGATGCAAGCCGCCTATCCACAAGTCTAGTAGATTAAGATCTCTAGTTCACACAAGAGCTATGTCACTAAGGTTACACTAGAGAACAAGCTAACACTACTAGCAAAGCTACTACAAGAGCTACACAAGATAAACTAGTGAATGTAAATGCAAGAGAGAGGATTGTGATTATTATACCGACGGTGAAGTGAAGATGTTGCCAATCACCAAGATGATATACAATCGAACAATATTTACAACAACACAATATGAAGACCAATCACCGGGAGACAAGAGACACAATATTTGTTCACCCGGTGTTCACTTGTGCACCGACAAGCTACGTCACCGGTTGTGTCGACCAACACCTAGATGGTTCCCCGGTGTGACCCTCAAGTCACTTGCCCTTCAAGGCACGCCCCGCAAGGCACCGCAAGGTACCACTCTCAAGTGAGGTAACTCAATGACACGCGGATTCCACTAGAGTTGCTTTTGGCGTCCCGCCGAGGAAAGCACAAGAACCTCTCACAATCAACCGGAGGTGGCCAAGAACAATCACCTTCTCTTGCCAACGCCTCCAACAATCTCCAAGCCGGCTAGGAGCGGTACTCTCCAAGAGTAACAAGAAATCCACCGGCTAAACCACCCACAAGTGCCACTAGATGCCCTCAAGCTATGCAATGCACTTTGGGATCACTCAATCTCACTTTTGATTTGCAATCAAGCAAGAGAGATGAGTGGGAGGAGTAGCTCTAGCTCAAAGGATGCACAAGAGTGTTAGAAATGCCAAGAGACCTCCCCAAGGGCCGGCCAACAAGTATTTATAAGCATCCCAAACAAATAGAGCCGTTACAACTCCACTGACCGTTTTTCGCGGGACCACCGGACGCGCCGGTGGTAACGGACCGGACGCGCTCAACCGCGTCCGGTGTCCCCTGATTTCAAATTCGTCCGTTAGATCCTCCAACGGTCACTGCGCGCCAACAGTCAAACGAGCGACCGGACGCGCTGTTGCGAACCACCGGACGCGCCGGTGCGCACAGAACCCGCGCGCACGAAGACATGACCGGACGCGCTCCTCGCAACCACCGGACGCCACAGTACCCGCGTCCGGTGGGAGTCCAGTAAGCTCCCTGGACCACCGGACGCGTCCGATGGTGTGTGACCGGACGCGGACCGCGTCCGACGTCCTCGGTTCCCTCAGGGCGCAAGACCGGACGCGCCGGTCCCGTGGGTCACCGGACGCGCCGGTGGCAAACCCTAGCTCGCGCGCCTGACCCCGACGCTGTACTAACCGGACGCGCCGGTCGAAACTGACCGCGTCCGGTGCAGCGTCCGGTCACCTCTGTGACCGCGTTCGCCTCCGTTTCTTTTCCGACTTCCGGCGCAATGGAAAATAGACATTTCATTTCCCCGAAATCGCCTGAATCCCGCGCTCGCACGCTCGGCGGGAGGGAGAGAGGAACCCAAACCCCTCTCTACCCGCAAACCACAGCGCGACCAACGCCACCTTTGCAAATGTGCCAACACCATCAAGAGTACATCACCATGTGCTTGTGTGTTAGCTTTTTCTCAATCATTTTCAAAGGTTTTCCAGTTAGCTCACTAGGCCCTACATGCAATGCACTTCATGAATTCACCTAGTGGCACCCATGCGTCGAATAACCGATAAGACTTCCCCTCTTAATAGTTCGGCTATCGATCCTAAACCACTCACACCCTCTATGGTGTCTTGAGTGTAAAACAAAATGGCCCTATGGTTATACCTTTGCCTTGAGCCCATTTTGTTTCTCCAAAGGATATGATCCACTTCATATCATCACATGACCGTCTCGATCCATCGACCTTGACTTCACTTGCTCTTCACCGTTGCATTGGTCCGTCGGCGCCAAGTCTTGCTCAAGCTTCACCATCGCATGGTCCTTCGCTTCGAAGCCTCGACTTGCCCTTCACCTTCACAACCGGTCCATCGAGCCAAGCCTCATCTTGGTCTTCACCATCTTGGTCATATGAGTCAATGTCATGTCTCATATGCAATGACCACCTTTATCTAAATCATCCACTTAGATACAAAGGTTAGTCCTAGGTTTCATCAATTAGCCAAAACCAAACTAGGGACTTTCACCGACTGAATGCTAAGGTGGAGGAGAGACGAGAGAAGCAGGCTGTAAGTTTACAGCCGGCTGAGACACAAGAACGTTTGGAGCGCGGTTTGGAGCTCTCTGTGCCGCGTCTGTCGCAGCGACAGACACTGGTGGCTTTGGTGTGGGACGCGTCTATCGCCGGGGAGTCGACCGTTGGAACGTTGAGCGGGCTGGACATGTGGCGTCGCACGGAGTGACGGATGCTGGGGCAGCGCGTCTGTCGCCCCCGAAATCCGCCCAGTGAGGTTTCCAACGGCTCTTTTTGGTTGTGGGGCTATAAATAGAAGTGGTGGCCGGCCTTGGCTGGTGCTTGGCACCCTTGGGATTTAGTGTCCTAGCTTTTGGAGTGTTGGGAGAGCCTCTAACTCACTTGTGCTTGCAAGAGTGCGAATCGATTTGTGAGTGAGTGTGATTCTAGTGCGTTGTATCGTGAGGATTGCATCGAGTAGCACTAGGTGTTCGAGGTGCAAGCCGGTTGTAACACTCCGGTGTTATGCAATGCATTTTTGCATGGCAATCATATTGCATAGCATTCATATCATTATAATCATGTATGATAATGGTATAATTCGATTAAAATAAAAGCTTAAACATGCTACATTTCACGGATTATAATAATATGATAATCACATTATATCAAAAGCCTTGCAACCATAATTCTTACATCACTTGGAACCTTAGTTCAAATTTTGGAGCTCAAATTTGGTCAAAAACTTGTTCAAAAATAATTATGAAAAATATTCAAAACTATTCCCTAATTTAGCTTTTATTTTGTCATTTAAAATCTATTAAGAATTTTGAAATGGCCCCTTAATCAAAGTTGTAGAGAATTCAATTTTGAGCAACTTTTATTTTTGGGCCAAATCCATAAAATGCTTTCTTCTTGTTCAAAATTGGGTTTGAAGTTTGAAATGCATTTAAATTTGAAAATCAAAAATCAAAAATTTCATTTCTTTTCCTCGCGGGCCGCCGCCACCGATTCGGCCCAGAGCCAGAGTCGGCCCGTCTCACCGCGCGCGCGCGCCCGCGCTGCCCCGCCTCCGGCCCGGCCCAGCCGGCCGTCTCCCTCCTCCGCCCGCGCACTCGCCCGCGCGCGCTGGCGCTCCGGCAGAGCACGCCCGCCGCGTGGCGGCCGCATGCCGGCCACAGCGGCCGGGTGGCGCTCGGTCGCCCCCACCAGCGCGAGCGCCCACGCCTTAACCCCCCCGCGCAGCGCCTCGCCATTCCTCCCTCCGCTCTGCCTCCTCGCTTGTTCACCGAGCGCGGCTGCCGTTTCCGCCTCCGCCACCGCACGCACTCGCCGGACGCGCGCGTTCCGACGAGCTCCGGCCACCGCAGACCTCTCCGTCTCGCCCCGAGCTTCCTCTCTCTCTGGCGCACCCCGTGCTCACCTCCATCTCCCGCGGTAAGCTCCACAGCCCCGCCAATCGCTCGCCGGAGTTCCGGCCGAGCTCACCGTGGTTCTCCGCTCCGTGGAAACCCCGCCTCCGCCTCTGCTTTTCCCTCACTCGCGCAAGCATCTTGTTCGCCTCCTCCTCCCGGTGCTCGGACACCATCTCCCGTGCCGCCCCATGGCCGGAGAAGTGCTCCCGCCGGTGAGCAGCGCCGCCGAGCCGCCATGGCCGGTGGCAAGCTCGATTTCGAGCTCCTCCGGTCACGCCGATGGTCTCAACGGGACCGCCTCGCCTTGGGGATCACGACGGTGGTGACCTCGTCGCCGGCGACCTCGCCGTCGTCGAGATCCGCGCGGTCAGCGCCCTCCTTGACTCGGAGCGGCTGACGCGTGGGACCCGGTTGACCCGCGGGCCCGCCTGTCTGTCTCTGTGTGCGCGCGCGTGTGTAGATCGCCGGGTGCATCTAGCAGTTCAGCGGCTGGATTTAAAAAGGATTTTTGAAATTTATTTTTCAGAAAATGTATAAATGCTTTAGAAAAATTGTAACTTGCTCATTTTAGCTCCAAATTTGATGAAACAAATTTCTATGGACTCTTTGGGACCAGATCTATGAGATAAAATTGTTGCATGTCAAATTTGATGAACTTTTCTGTAGAGTTTATAATTAAATAGTAAAATGGCTATTTTCTTGATAAATACTTAATAAATCCTAGAAAAGTCAGAAAAATATGATTCCAAATTTATTAATCTTTTTGTGTCATGTACTTTCTAGGAAAATTTTATATCTTGGGTGTTCTGTATAAAAATTTGTAGTTGTAGTTCAAATGCTTTTTATTACCAATATTTGTTATTTTTGTTATTTAAATAAATTTGAATAAAACATGCAAATGATAATTTTTTCATAGTGTTTGTTTAGGTAGTAGATAGTAGAAAAATTCCTAAATCTGTTGTTTGATACTTTTCATAATGTAAAGTATTTTAAATATCTATTTTAGGCCCTAGTTTGTTATTTTTGTGTAGGCAGTTCTAGTTACCCAAATGCAGTAAAAATTTTATGTCAAGCTATTCTTGATATTAGTAATCCACTGTAATTTTATAAGATTTTTCTGAGCTACTAAAATATGTGTTGCTGTTTAACCTTAAGACTAATTAGGGTTTCTATTTATTCTTAATGCAAAGTTAGTTGGAAAATTATACTTTGGTGTATCTTTGAAGCCTCTCGATTTTCAAATACTCTTGCATGGTAGAAACTAGTGTTGGTAGTTTCCGAGTACATGTTCTTGGATGACGTAGACTACCTTGTAGAAGAGTCATAAGTTCCACATAATCCGATGACGTAATACATTCATTACACCGCATGCATTCCGCATCTTCATCATCTCATGTCACTTCTGCATTGCACCTATGCATGTTGCACTCATACTTCTGCATCATACAGGATCGCAGGAAGTGGTTCCGACAGTTGTTCCCGAGGACGCAGAGGAGCAGCTCGAAGTGACGGAGCCGGAGCCAGCAGAAGCCGAAGAGGAGTCCGGTGAAGAGCTTCCGGAGTGCCCCGACCATCGTCCCAGTACCTTCGAGCGAGGCAAGCCCCGGAGCATTTCTCCCCCGGTTTGCAAAGAATTATTTATTAATTTCACTTAATATGATGCATTAAGTTTAGGAGTTGTTTGCAAACGTTGTTGCATTATACCTTGTTCCACCTTGTTCTACCCGATCCTTGTCACCCTGGTGTCCACGGTCAATACTTGCTTAGTTGCTTAGACCGGTAGAAGTCGGGTGATTGCCTGTCATCCGCGAGCTATAGGGGATTACCTGGTTTTATGTGAAAGAAATGTCATGTGAGAATAACTAAGTGTGGAAATGAATATGAGACCGGGCGGAAGCTTGCAGGGTTCTGGACTGTAGTGTCTTCCGTCTGTGTCGATTAAGGACCGTCCGATGTCGGGCCTCGGGTCATGTTGAACGCATGCCTCACATTTAGCTGGCCGGATAAAGTACCTTTCGACCGCGAAGCCGGGAGATTATTCGGGCCGAGTAGATTGCCCGCAACGCACTGTACCGGAGCAGTAGTGGCAGGAAACGGGGGCGCGATGATAAGGCCAAAGAGCAGTCGGGCGGCCCCCGGGTACATGTGGTTCCTGGCAAGCTCGCGACTTTACCTGAATGGTTGACTCGGTGACCAATACCTCACTTTAGCGGGTGAGTGAGGTTTGTGTGAGGAATAAATTACCAGCTGGTCAATAATCGATTCGAATCGCCATCGTTCACTGGATAGTGAACACTTGACTTGAGTTACTTCATCGTAGTAATATTGATACAACACTTGGATAGTTATGTGGGAAATGACATGGTAATTATTGTTAAATATCAATGGTAATCCTTGCTTGCTTAATTACATGGTTACTTCAGCATAAAGTGCAAACATAGTTGACAGGAGAATAAAGAATTAAAACATGACATGCTTTTGTAAATGATTTGCTAAGCTAAAAATGCTTTTCTTGCAAATGAGTCAGCTACCCCACCAAAATGCCTATCATGATCCTTGGAGTCTTTTGTTTTGGTTCTGTCGGGTAAGTCTAGCTGAGTACCTTCTCGTACTCAGGGCTTTGTTCCCACTTGTTGCAGATGGACAGATGTACTATGGGTATTGTATCAACTGTCTCTACCCTGCGATGGGCGAAGCCTAGGACCATGGGCAATGGTCACTCACTACTCCTCGCCTGATGCTTTTGTGGGAGATGATCGCGAGCTGGCACTTTATTTTGGAAAGTTGTGCGTGTGTGTGTGTGTGCTTTGAACTAATGCTTCCGCTACTTTATTTGAAACTGGCTTGTAATAACTATGTTTAAACTCCGATGTATTTTGTGCCGCAAACTACTGTGTAACTTATGAAGGTAATCGCTGAACTTATTACGATCTTGGCTGTGATGTGAAATGGTTTGAAATCCGTCGAGATTTCACGGACTACCGGGTTATACGGGCTTAAGTTTGGTAAATTGTCCGTTCGTTGGATGATTTTCTTACTTAATCTCGTATAATTGGGCGGTTCTGTTACAGCTGGTATCGGAGCATGGTTTAGCGTAATTACTGTCATAAGTGTATTTAAACCAAAACCTTGCTTAAAAAGTGTGATTTTGAAACTAAAAAGTGTGCCAGTGGTCGTATCCTGTATGCCCAGTTAAGGACTCTAGGTGGCTATTTAAGTACTAACTTGGGGTTCTGCACCATATTTCTTTTTCGTTGCTCATACGGCGTGCTATTGTATGAGTGCCACTTAATTGAGTGGTAATGTATGGATCAATTACCTCTACGCTTCGGTAAGTGTGAGTTGTGAGAGCATGATCGGATATACCGCCGATCTAGGGAAAGTGCTTATATGATACTTGGATAATTACATGTTTTACACATGTTTTTATAAAAGTGTCGCATGTGTGGGTGTTCCGTCCGTTGAGGCGATGCCGTCAATAGGACGATGTGTTTGGGTAGTCACTACCGTTGTACACGCATCTGGGGATTCGTGTAAAGCGTGTAGGTAGATTTACTGCTTTCATGCATTCATGGGGAAATGGGCTGAAATGAGTTTTCTGCAGGTACATAACAGCGTATCGTGTAGACCGAATTAGTTACGTATATGAGAGATCGTTGTATGCCACCGAATTCACCGTTAGATGCTTTTTCATAAGTTTGTGAGAACGTAAGACTTGTGCATGCATCATATTGTTTGTGCATTCCATTCATGGCATGCATTCCTCCCCTTATAAAAGGATTATCCCATTTCGATAAAAGTGACCTCAACTAAAATATGTTCTCACCGGGTAATTTAAAACTTGTGCTACAGATGGCCCGCACGAAGCAGACTGCCCGCAAGTCCACTGGAGGAAGAGCACCCCGTCGTCAGCTAGCCCCGCGAGAGCACCGCAACACGGACACTTTTCTAAGCGAGTTTGGCATGCCCACCTTGCTTTGGAGAGTGCTCCATGATGTGGGGTACCCGGAGGGATAAGAGCCAGTTTACTCTTGGAGCGAGAGCCAGCTAGCTGAAGATGGACTTGCTGTGGTAGAGATCACCGTCCCTGCTCTTGGTGATGCACCAGAATGGGATGGTTGGCATCTGGAGTTCGAAGGACGCACTCCAGTCGAGGGTGCAGAGGGCGCAGCTTTTCGCGTCATCCGAGACATCATGAGCAGATTTCCCAATGAGTTAGCAGCAGCTTTGGCCGGTACCTTCCCGAGAGATGATCCTCGCGACGCCATTTGGGTACAGCCGCAAGGAAGTGCCCTGGTTAGAGGCCCCAGTGAAGGACGGGCTAGCGACAATCACACCATGAGTGCCATGTATGCAGCCATCAGAGCATACCAAGGTCTGGAGAATACCTATTGGACCTTGACTGGCCTACGTGGTGATGATCGGCTTGAAGCAAGGAAGTAGAAGAAAAAGCAAGCACGTGCCATAGCTAGCTTGCAGGAGCAGTTGGCTGATATGAGCTTGCAGCGGGACCGAGCTCTCGAGAGAGGCGAGAGTTCCTTGCAGCAGGTGCAGAGGCTGACTCAGGCCAACAGGAATGCAGATCGCCTGTTGGAGCAGCTAGTACAGGAAAGGAATGAAGCCTGGAACGAGAGAGACCTTCTGAGGCAGAGGGTCGAGGAGCTAGAAGAGTACAATGCCAACTTGCATGAAGAGTTCCATGCCCTCTACAACGGGATGGGCCCGTATGCTCCTCCGAACGCCGCTCAGATGGACATCGACGATGACGCTGCAGCTGAGGGTAGCGAGGGCGACGCCTCCGACGTCGACGATGGCCCCGAGGAGTAGGATAGTGTCCTGCGTTAGTAGCTAGGCTTGACGCGATGGCCTTCTTTTGGTTTTCATGTATCATGATGTATCCTGTTCGACCTTGAGACTGACGATCTTTTGGAGTTTGGTTGTGTATGCGATACCCGAACGCATAAAAGTCCAGTGTATGTATGCTGGCAACGTGGTTGCATGGAACGCGATGTTGCTTTTAAAGTAACTGAATTGGTGCTGTTGTTTAATTGGAATGAAATTATTGCGCCTCTGTTTTCTTGTATGACTTGTTCTCTCCAATGAATTCAGTATGGCATAATTGTTCATTCGGACATAATTTTACAACTTCACTCAATGGTGCTTGTTGCTGAAATATGCAGATGGCCAACACTCGTCGTGCTACGTATGAAGCCGCTGAGACTGGTGGCAATGGTGCAGGAGCTGGTGGAAGTGGTGCCAACAATGTCAACCACCAGGAACCACGTCCAGAACCACATTTGCCCCCTCCTCCGCCGCTTACCGCAGAAATGTTCTTCACACAGTTTCTTGGAAGTCAACGCAGTACTGAACAATCACAGAGGAATATGGAAGACTTTCTGCGTACCATCGCGGAAAATGTTCAAAGAGGAAATAATCAAGGTGGTGGCCATGGAGTGAACCAGTACAGCAGTTTCAAGGATTTCATGGATACGAGGCCACCTATTTTCAAAGAAGCAGCAGAACCACTTGATGCCGAAGAATGGATTAACACTATGGAAGATAAGTTCCGTGTGTTAAGGATGACAGAAGTTCTGAAAGTAGAGTATGCTGCACATCAGTTACAAGGACCAGCAGGAATGTGGTGGAAGCATCACCGCAGTACTTTTCCTCCTAATGCCCAGATCTCTTGGAGGGATTTCACTGAAGCTTTTAAGGGAGTTTATATTCCCCCAGGGTTGGTTGAGATGAAGCTTGGAGAGTTTTTAGCCTTGAATCAGGGTACCAAGACGGTGACACAGTATCTGCATGCCTTTAATAATTTGTGCCGCTATGCTCCAGACATGGTTGACACAGATGCAAAGAAGATTGCTAGTTTCAAGAGAGGGTTGAGTCCGAAGATGATGAAGCATGTGGGTACCAATACCCGCAACAGATTCAACGACTTTATCAGTGACTGTTTGAAGCAAGAGAAGAACAATAATGCTTACACCGCATCCAAGAACCGCAAGAGAGTGTTCGAGTCAGGACCATCCCAGTCCAGAGTTGTCCCTGCCAACCGTTCATCTTATCGTCCGTCCGCACCTGGTGCGAGGTTCAGGCCGCCGCAGCATAAAACCCAGAACTACAAGGGGCCACAGAAACCGTACAAGATGGCAGTGCCGCCAACAAAGACCAACGCAGCTGCAGAACAGAGCAACTCCAAGGGAGCTATAGGGTCTGCTGGTACAGTGAAAGGGCCCTGCTACAACTGTGGTCAGCCAGGCCACTTTTCCAAGTTCTGCCCTTATCCGCCTAAAAAGAAGCAACAAACTTACAATGCTCGTGTACACCACACCGCCATTGATGAAGTTCCTGAGGGAGAGCCTGTAACTGCTGGTAAGTTTCTTGTGAACCATCACCCTGCAGTTGTTCTTTTTGATTCTGGATCTTCGCATTCTTTTATGAGTCAAGCATTTGCACGGAAGCATGAACAACTATGCACAGAATTGAGTTATGGTTATCGCATAAGTTCAGCCGGAGCTGATGTGTTAACCAATAAGATGGTTAGAGGGGCAACCCTTGAGTTAGGTAGTCGGAAGTTCAGAGTGAACCTGGTAGTTATGCCTGGACTAGTTTTGGATGTAATAATAGGAATGAACTGGATGAAAGACTGGGAAGCAGTCATAGATACAAGCAGTCGGATGCTTACCCTTAAAGATCCCCAGGCAGAGGGTACTTTTCAGGTACCATTGCCTAAAAGAACAGATCTTGTGAGTGTGACCTGTGCCATGGAAGTTACTCCTATCCATCAGATCCCAGTAGTATGCGAGTTCCCGGATGTGTTTCCAGAAGAGTTGCCTGGCCTTCCTCCAGATAGAGATGTTGAGTTCGGAATCGAGTTGATCCCCGGGACGGCTCCAATTTCAAGGAGACCTTATCGGATGCCTCCGGATGAATTAGCTGAGTTGAAGAAACAGTTGGAAGAGTTATTAAAAAATGGGTTTATTCGCCCAAGTAAGTCTGAATGGGGATGTCCTGCCTTGTTTGTAAAGAAAAAGAAAGAGGGTACTCTCCGGATGTGTGTGGATTACCGACCTCTTAACGCTGTAACTATCAAGAATAAATATCCCTTGCCTCATATTGATGTTCTGTTTGATCAGTTAGCTAAAGCCAGAGTGTTCTCCAAGATAGACTTAAGGTCTGGGTATCATCAGATAAAGATTAGACCTCAAGATGTTCCGAAAACCGCCTTTTCTACCAGATACGGGCTGTACGAGTATCTTGTTATGTCATTTGGACTAACAAATGCTCCTGCATATTTTATGTATCTGATGAATACGGTTTTCATGCCGGAGTTGGATAAGTTTGTAGTTGTCTTCATTGATGACATTCTAGTATACTCTAAAAACGAGAAAGAGCATGAAGAGCATCTGAGAATTGTCTTGACCAGGTTGAGAGATCATAAGTTATATGCTAAGTTCAGCAAATGTGAATTTTGGTTGAAGAAAGTTCCTTTCCTCGGTCATATTCTATCTGAGAATGGAGTTTCTGTAGATCCGAGTAAAGTGCAAGAGGTTATGGATTGGAAGACTCCAACAACAGTGTCAGAAGTCAGGAGTTTCCTATGGCTAGCTGGTTATTATCGCCGCTTTATCCCAGACTTCTCGAAGATTGCCAAGCCTATGACAAGTCTGTTACAGAAAGATCACAAGTTTGCGTGGACAGAGGAGTGTGAGACAGCTTTCCATACCTTGCGGAAACTGTTGACCACTGCTCTAGTTCTTGCACAACCCGACATCGAGAAACCTTTTGATGTGTTCTGTGACGCATCAAAAACAGGACTAGGGTGTGTGCTAATGCAAGAAGGAAGAGTCATTGCTTATGCCTCCCGACAGTTGAGAAAACATGAAATCAATTACCCGACACATGATCTTGAGCTTGCCGCTGTAGTGCATGCCTTAAAGATTTGGAGACACTATCTACTGGGTAACGTGTGCAACATTTTCACCGATCATAAGAGTCTCAAGTACATTTTCACCCAACCAGAATTGAACATGAGACAGCGGAGATGGTTAGAGCTGATCAAAGACTACAACTTGAATGTACAGTATCACCCTGGGAAAGCCAATGTGGTAGCTGATGCTTTAAGCAGAAAGTCACATTGTCTGAATGTGCAACCCTTGCTTGAAGATGGTTTCGATCTAATGCACCCTGCCGTGCTACAAAGTATTCAGGTCAGTTGTTCCTTGGAGAGTAAGATTATAGAAGGTCAGAAAGCAGACAAGGGGATATTCCACATCAAAAAGAAGATTCAAGAAGAACCCTCGAAACACTTCAGGGTGGATGAGCAGGATGTGTTGTGGTTCGACAACCGTCTTGTTGTTCCAAAGGATAGAGAGCTTAAGAATAAAATTTTGGATGAAGCTCATCTCTCTAAGTTGTCTATTCATCCTGGCAGCAGTAAAATGTATCAAGAACTAAGAACTCGTTATTGGTGGACCAAAATGAAGAAGGAAATTGCAGCGTATGTAGCCAGATGTGACACATGTTGTAGAGTAAAAGCAATTCACATGAAGCCTGCCGGAATGCTACAACCTTTGTCAGTACCAAGTTGGAAGTGGGATGACATAAGTATGCATTTTATCACGGGTTTACCCACTACTCAAAAAGGTCACGATTCCATTTGGGTAATTGTGGATCGTCTTACTAAGACAGCCCACTTTCTGCCTGTCAAAACGGAATATAGACCACCTCAATATGCTGAGAAGTATATTGCGGAGATTGTGAGGTTGCATGGCATACCAAAGACTATAGTGTCTGACAGAGGGTCACAATTCACTGCTCACTTTTGGGAGCACTTACACAAAGGTTTGGGGACTAGTCTAATTCGTAGCACTGCCTATCATCCTCAAACCGATGGTCAGACTGAGAGAGTTAATGCTGTTCTAGAAGATATGTTAAGGGCTTGTGTGTTGTCTTCCAGAGGTTCATGGGAGTCATGGTTACCATTAGCAGAGTTCTCATACAATAACAGCTATCAAGAGAGTATCAAGATGGCACCTTTTGAGGCTCTGTATGGCCGAAAGTGTAGAACACCGTTAAACTGGATTGAGCCCGGAGAAAGAAGGTATTATGGTATTGACTTCGTAGAGGAAGCCGAAAGGAAAGTTCATATCATCCAGCAGAATATGAGAGCGGCCCAGTCACGTCAGAAAAGTTATGCAGATAAGAGAAGGAGACCGCTTGTGTTCGAAGTTGGCGACTATGTCTATCTAAAAGTTACGCCAATGAAAAAGAAAAGGTTTGGTGTGCGCAGAAAGCTGGCCGCCAGATTTGTGGGACCTTACAAAATCCTGGAACGGAAGGGTCCTGTGGCTTACAAATTGGAGTTACCGGAGTCAATGGGTGCTATATTCCCAGTTTTTCATGTATCACATCTCAAGAAATGTTTGCGCGTTCCAGAGGAACGGATTGAACCTCGAGGCATAAAACTGAAGTCAGATCTGGTGTATCGTGAGCAGCCAGTTCGAGTTTTGGATACCAAGGAAAGGGCTACTCGAAACAGTGTGGTGAAAACATATAAGATACAATGGAGTCATCACGATGAAGGGGATGCATCTTGGGAAACGGGTGAATACTTAAAGAACGCCTATGAAGATTTTTATAATAAATGGTTCGTAACCCAAATCTCGGGATGAGATTTTTATAAGGGGGGAGGGCTGTAACACTCCGGTGTTATGCAATGCATTTTTGCATGGCAATTATATTGCATAGCATTCATATCATTATAATCATGTATGATAATGGTATAATTCGATTAAAATAAAAGCTTAAACATGCTACATTTCACGGATTATAATAATATGATAATCACATTATATCAAAAGCCTTGCAACCATAATTCTTACATCACTTGGAACCTTAGTTCAAATTTTGGAGCTCAAATTTGGTCAAAAACTTGTTCAAAAATAATTATGAAAAATATTCAAAACTATTCCCTAATTTAGCTTTTATTTTGTCATTTAAAATCTATTAAGAATTTTGAAATGGCCCCTTAATCAAAGTTGTAGAGAATTCAATTTTGAGCAACTTTTATTTTTGGGCCAAATCCATAAAATGCTTTCTTCTTGTTCAAAATTGGGTTTGAAGTTTGAAATGCATTTAAATTTGAAAATCAAAAATTTCATTTCTTTTCCTCGCGGGCCGCCGCCACCGATTCGGCCCAGAGCCAGAGTCGGCCCGTCTCACCGCGCGCGCGCGCCCGCGCTGCCCCGCCTCCGGCCCGGCCCAGCCGGCCGTCTCCCTCCTCCGCCCGCGCACTCGCCCGCGCGCGCTGGCGCTCCGGCAGAGCACGCCCGCCGCGTGGCGGCCGCATGCCGGCCACAGCGGCCGGGTGGCGCTCGGTCGCCCTCACCAGCGCGAGCGCCCACGCCTTAACCCCCCCGCGCAGCGCCTCGCCATTCCTCCCTCCGCTCTGCCTCCTCGCTTGTTCACCGAGCGCGGCTGCCGTTTCCGCCTCCGCCACCGCACGCACTCGCCGGACGCGCGCGTTCCGACGAGCTCCGGCCACCGCAGACCTCTCCGTCTCGCCCCGAGCTTCCTCTCTCTCTGGCGCACCCCGTGCTCACCTCCATCTCCCGCGGTAAGCTCCACAGCCCCGCCAATCGCTCGCCGGAGTTCCGGCCGAGCTCACCGTGGTTCTCCGCTCCGTGGAAACCCCGCCTCCGCCTCTGCTTTTCCCTCACTCGCGCAAGCATCTTGTTCGCCTCCTCCTCCCGGTGCTCGGACACCATCTCCCGTGCCGCCCCATGGCCGGAGAAGTGCTCCCGCCGGTGAGCAGCGCCGCCGAGCCGCCATGGCCGGTGGCAAGCTCGATTTCGAGCTCCTCCGGTCACGCCGATGGTCTCAACGGGACCGCCTCGCCTTGGGGATCACGACGGTGGTGACCTCGTCGCCGGCGACCTCGCCGTCGTCGAGATCCGCGCGGTCAGCGCCCTCCTTGACTCGGAGCGGCTGACGCGTGGGACCCGGTTGACCCGCGGGCCCGCCTGTCTGTCTCTGTGTGCGCGCGCGTGTGTAGATCGCCGGGTGCATCTAGCAGTTCAGCGGCTGGATTTAAAAAGGATTTTTGAAATTTATTTTTCAGAAAATGTATAAATGCTTTAGAAAAATTGTAACTTGCTCATTTTAGCTCCAAATTTGATGAAACAAATTTCTATGGACTCTTTGGGACCAGATCTATGAGATAAAATTGTTGCATGTCAAATTTGATGAACTTTTCTGTAGAGTTTATAATTAAATAGTAAAATGGCTATTTTTTGATAAATACTTAATAAATCCTAGAAAAGTCAGAAAAATATGATTCCAAATTTATTAATCTTTTTGTGTCATGTACTTTCTAGGAAAATTTTATATCTTGGGTGTTCTGTATAAAAATTTGTAGTTGTAGTTCAAATGCTTTTTATTACCAATATTTGTTATTTTTGTTATTTAAATAAATTTGAATAAAACATGCAAATGATAATTTTTCCATAGTGTTTGTTTAGGTAGTAGATAGTAGAAAAATTCCTAAATCTGTTGTTTGATACTTTTCATAATGTAAAGTATTTTAAATATCTATTTTAGGCCCTAGTTTGTTATTTTTGTGTAGGCAGTTCTAGTTACCCAAATGCAGTAAAAATTTTATGTCAAGCTATTCTTGATATTAGTAATCCACTGTAATTTTATAAGATTTTTCTGAGCTACTAAAATATGTGTTGCTGTTTAACCTTAAGACTAATTAGGGTTTCTATTTATTCTTAATGCAAAGTTAGTTGGAAAATTATACTTTGGTGTATCTTTGAAGCCTCTCGATTTTCAAATACTCTTGCATGGTAGAAACTAGTGTTGGTAGTTTCCGAGTACATGTTCTTGGATGACGTAGACTACCTTGTAGAAGAGTCATAAGTTCCACATAATCCGATGACGTAATACATTCATTACACCGCATGCATTCCGCATCTTCATCATCTCATGTCACTTCTGCATTGCACCTATGCATGTTGCACTCATACTTCTGCATCATACAGGATCGCAGGAAGTGGTTCCGACAGTTGTTCCCGAGGACGCAGAGGAGCAGCTCGAAGTGACGGAGCCGGAGCCAGCAGAAGCCGAAGAGGAGTCCGGTGAAGAGCTTCCGGAGTGCCCCGACCATCGTCCCAGTACCTTCGAGCGAGGCAAGCCCCGGAGCATTTCTCCCCCGGTTTGCAAAGAATTATTTATTAATTTCACTTAATATGATGCATTAAGTTTAGGAGTTGTTTGCAAACGTTGTTGCATTATACCTTGTTCCACCTTGTTCTACCCGATCCTTGTCACCCTGGTGTCCACGGTCAATACTTGCTTAGTTGCTTAGACCGGTAGAAGTCGGGTGATTGCCTGTCATCCGCGAGCTATAGGGGATTACCTGGTTTTATGTGAAAGAAATGTCATGTGAGAATAACTAAGTGTGGAAATGAATATGAGACCGGGCGGAAGCTTGCAGGGTTCTGGACTGTAGTGTCTTCCGTCTGTGTCGATTAAGGACCGTCCGATGTCGGGCCTCGGGTCATGTTGAACGCATGCCTCACATTTAGCTGGCCGGATAAAGTACCTTTCGACCGCGAAGCCGGGAGATTATTCGGGCCGAGTAGATTGCCCGCAACGCACTGTACCGGAGCAGTAGTGGCAGGAAACGGGGGCGCGATGATAAGGCCAAAGAGCAGTCGGGCGGCCCCCGGGTACATGTGGTTCCTGGCAAGCTCGCGACTTTACCTGAATGGTTGACTCGGTGACCAATACCTCACTTTAGCGGGTGAGTGAGGTTTGTGTGAGGAATAAATTACCAGCTGGTCAATAATCGATTCGAATCGCCATCGTTCACTGGATAGTGAACACTTGACTTGAGTTACTTCATCGTAGTAATATTGATACAACACTTGGATAGTTATGTGGGAAATGACATGGTAATTATTGTTAAATATCAATGGTAATCCTTGCTTGCTTAATTACATGGTTACTTCAGCATAAAGTGCAAACATAGTTGACAGGAGAATAAAGAATTAAAACATGACATGCTTTTGTAAATGATTTGCTAAGCTAAAAATGCTTTTCTTGCAAATGAGTCAGCTACCCCACCAAAATGCCTATCATGATCCTTGGAGTCTTTTGTTTTGGTTCTGTCGGGTAAGTCTAGCTGAGTACCTTCTCGTACTCAGGGCTTTGTTCCCACTTGTTGCAGATGGACAGATGTACTATGGGTATTGTATCAACTGTCTCTACCCTGCGATGGGCGAAGCCTAGGACCATGGGCAATGGTCACTCACTACTCCTCGCCTGATGCTTTTGTGGGAGATGATCGCGAGCTGGCACTTTATTTTGGAAAGTTGTGCGTGTGTGTGTGCTTTGAACTAATGCTTCCGCTACTTTATTTGAAACTGGCTTGTAATAACTATGTTTAAACTCCGATGTATTTTGTGCCGCAAACTACTGTGTAACTTATGAAGGTAATCGCTGAACTTATTACGATCTTGGCTGTGATGTGAAATGGTTTGAAATCCGTCGAGATTTCACGGACTACCGGGTTATACGGGCTTAAGTTTGGTAAATTGTCCGTTCGTTGGATGATTTTCTTACTTAATCTCGTATAATTGGGCGGTTCTGTTACACCGGTGGTGCTTGTTACTCTCGGAGGTTACCACCTCCTAGACGGCTTGGTAGCTTGTGGCTCCGCCGAAGCTCGCAAGAAGATTGTGCGGGGCTCCGGAGAAGTTTTGTGAGGGGGATTGTGCTCACCCCGCAGGGATCGCGAAGAGCAACTCTAGTAGAGCGTGTCATTGAGCTACCATACTTGATGGTGGGTTCTTGCGGTGCTTTTTGAGACGCTCGGTGTGTGACCTATTAGCCGCCGAACCACGAAGTGTGGTTGACACAACGGGGATTAGCTTGGTGGCAACCAAGTGAACCTCGATGAAAAACCGCCGTGTCAACTTGTCTACTCTTCTCGATGGTTTGCATTTACTTTACACAAGCTTGTATTTACTTTTATATACTTGTGTTTGTGTAGTTGCTCTTGTAACTAGTTTGCTTATGTAGCTTGCTAGTTATCTTCTTGCTTGTGTAGCTAGAAGTATCCTCTTTGTGTGGCTAATTTGGTTTGTGTAACCTTGTTAGTCACATTACTTAGTATGTGTAGCTAAGTAGTTTGCGCTCTCTAATTTGGCGTGTGTAGCCTTGTTATTGAGCATTGCTAGCGAGCTTAGGAGCTTTGTGCTTTTACTTACTAAAATTGTGTAGGAGCTCCTCCGGTTTTTAAAGTACTAGTTGCATCGGTTTGTGTGACCTTGCAAGCTAGAATTGGTTAGGAGAGCACTAGCTAGCCTAGTATCTTTGTTGCCTAATTTGGATCATTTCTAAGGTGCTTGAGAACTTAGTTAGAGGGGTGAAGTCTTGGTTAGACCGATAAATTTAATTCCGCATTTGTTTCGGTTAGCCGATGTGTTTATTTTTAGAAAGGACTATTTACCCCTCTCTAGTCCGCCATCTCGACCCTTGAGGGGGACCTCGTGCTCCGCCCGAGCAAAGGTAATTGCAAAAAAAAGAGAGGAAGGAACAGTGGTGGGGCTCGGGTGAACAGTACATGGGAGGGGAACATTAACAATATGCATTGTTCACGCGGCCTGGTACTATTGAATAATGGGTAAGAACACTGTTTACAGGATCCGGTATTGCCAGGTTAACGGGTATTACTTTTCACTGCAGTACGGGTATTACTTTTGATGAATAGGGAAATGAGAGTTGGAATTGCCCGTTACTATGTATCGTACCAATCACCACGTTTAAAGATCCATAGAGATAATGTGAGCGATATACGGTATACTGTAGTGTGTATGTAAAAAGTAGTACTACTAACATTGTGCATATGGAATAGGAGTATGTACTGTTTTGGATGGGCTACTAGCCTACTTGGGTGAGGTTTTGAGGTTTTTCTGAATCGAGAGCGCTCGTTTGGATGAGCGCTTTCTCTGCTGTAGCAATATTAGTTTGGTAGAAACTTGAAGTTCAAATTGCTCTTTGTCCTTTGTTTCTTTGAATTATAGCCTGTCATCACCGGAGATAATAATTACTCTAACCGGTAGTACTTATCTCGTTTTCGTTTACTTGTCAATAAACTTTTACTATAGCAATTTTGACTATGCTTTTTTCTACTAAAGATTTTTAGTTACATTAAATTTTCACACATACGTATGATTTTTCATTTTACATATTTAATTAATGTTATATATTTTGAAGTGTATAAGATTTTGTAAAAGAAAAAACGGTTGGTCAAATCTGCTACAGAAACAGATCGGTGACATGTAGGCCTTGTTTAGATCCTAAATTTGGGATGCAAAATTTGCATAGTAAATGTCCCGTCACACTGTAGCAATTTTGTTTTTATTTGGTAATAATTGTCCAAATATTGATTAATTAGGCTTAAAATATTCGTCTCGCAAAGTACAACAAAACTGTGTAATTAGTTTTTAATTTCATCTACATTTAGTACTCCATATATGTGCCGACATTTTAATGTGATGGGGAATCTTCTTTTTATATAGTGGAATTTGGGGTGGAATTTAGGATCTAAACGAGGCCGTAAAAAAACAGAGAGATGTACAACGAATACAGGGACAGCCTCGACAAGACAAGCTATGGAAAAGGCTGCCGCTGAACGATTCCACATCCATTGTGCTGCGGCGACGGGAATTGACCGGACTATTGGCACACCGTCAATGTTGCCGGCCGGCTGCCCGGCGGCCATAACCTGACAGACTACTAGCCGGGTCCACTTATTCCCTGTTAGCGTCCGTACGATGGCACGCAGCTGAATGTTGATGCTCATCACGTTATCGTATGTGTGACTCAGCGGAATTCAAGCGCATCTAGCAGGCAGGGACCAGTCGGACCATCACGTTTTGCGCTGGGCGCATCTGTACAGGTACAGCCCCTCTAGTCATGCACGCGCATGCATGAGGCCACATGGCACAACACTACACATACGGAGTATGACATATCGTATACTACTTTGACTAGGTTAATAAAAAATACGCGTAACATTTATATATCTAAATAAGTTTACTATAAAAGTATATTCAACGATTTATCTAATGATACTAATTATGTATTATAAATATTAATATTTTTTATATATAATTAGTCAAAGTTAAAAAAAAACTGACTTCTCGAAAAATAAGAATAACTTCTGTTCGGGCCAGAGGAGTACTGCGTACTACCTAAGGTATAATGCAACCTCCATTTGAACGAACTAACGACGTGCCGATAAGTTTTCTTACAGGGTGAAAAGGGGAATGTGCTACCAAGTGATAGTAGTAGAATATATATGTGACGATAGGAAAAGCGGCATGTGCTACCAAGTGACGAAGGATATTGTCCTACCTACTCGAGACGAAAACAAGAGTTATTGAGTTAGATATGTGCTTCTTCGTTTCTTCTAATAGTAGAATAGATGAGATGCTCGTCATGGATACGTGGCGTTTGGTTTTATGCGTGTAGAATAAAACACTACACCTTGCACTTGGCAGTCGGCGCAGTTTTCAATTCCTGATGATGATAACGATGATATTGTTGGTATGCCCACAATAACAAATATCCAGCGAGCGCGACGTACCGTCGAGAATTAGAACTCAATTTGTTCATCTCTGCACATGATAAGACAGCCGAGGAATCTCCCAAGAAGCCATGCAGGTTATCAACATTAATGCACCACAATATCACAATCATTTTCATTAGGCAGGTTCTCCTTCTTCTTCAACCCAAATTTCAGAGTCTCAGAAAAATACATTGAAATTTTGCTCGCATTTTTTTAAGAAAAAAACATGCATATTCCGTCCTTACTACCTCACACCGCGTGGTATTGAAGGACCAAAAGAAGACGGAAGATCCGAAAGTCACAAAGAAAGGGGGAAAAAAGAAAGAAGATCAGTGTAGCACTAGCACCCCTCATAATGATTCCCCAAGGCAACTGAAGTAAATTAAAAAAAAAAGTCACGAGCCATGATTGACGCCGAGCACTACCGACGACTCCACGACAACGAGCGACTCGGCGTCAATCCCTCGGCGACACCTCACGCCTCGCGACGAGTTTCACCGCCTCTCAACTCTCAGCTTCTCAAGTGCGCGTGCGAGGGGAATTGTCTCCCAGGTTCGTCGGATCCAACCATGGATGCTCATGCTCTAGCCTCCGGCATCCCCCGAGCAGAGTCGCTGTCCGTTGCTTCCGTCGTGCTGTAGTGCGATCGGAGGCACGGGGTCGCCGTCGGTCCGTCCTAGGATCGCCGGACCAGCCACAAGTCTGGACAGCAGTTGGCGCGCGCACACTCCTCCAACAATACTTACGGAGTACTTCCCTTGTATATACGTAGAAGAGTACATACAGAGCAGACTAGCAGACGCATCTGCGCTTATCAAGGAGATATGATGGTCCACCGATCGATCTGCTGACCCAATCCGTCCAGATAGACGGACCAGACCGCATTGCAAGTTGAGCTAAGCACATGCGGATAGCTGCGCCACGCCAGCAGCACCCTCCTGCCGCCGGTGTGGACCTGTCGCCAGCGATAAGACCATCACAGTCCCACGCGCGCGTGGAATGCTGCCATATGGACCAGGCGGCCAAAGCCTACCAAGCTAACATATAAGGCCTTTAGATCTACTACCGTCTAATAATCACGGTAAGAATGGACCCCAACCTAAGGAAGGTACATGGAAGGGAGAGAGCTAAATACAAGATAAGGTTTTCTAGCTCAAACGCAAGTTTAAAATTTTCTACGAGTTTTGATTTAACCGTTTAGTTTCTAGCAATACCTGGAAAGGTAGGAATCAGAAATCGATGATGACGTGGTGGTCGCATGTACAACTTTTATGTAAGCATGTCGTACTGAAACAGATATTGCATGGCCTTACTTATTAAGGTAATCCTTATTCAACCGTCAACATGTACATCCATGACCATTTGCTTTCTAATCTGAAGTCAAGTATGGCAAAGGCTCGAAGATTCAGTCCTATTTTTTTTTTATTGAATCGCCTCTCTCAAGAAGCTTTCGAGGGACCAGCGCTACAGCAATTGAATGCAACTCTATAGAAGCCGGAACTGTCAAATATGCAAGCAGGGGCGGATCTGCCACCGGGGCTGGGGGGGCTCGAGCCCCCCCTACCGTGGTCGCGCCCATGGACCCGTCCTTAGAAATTTCAGGCAAGGAAAGAGAAATTTCTACCATGGAGCAAGAGAAGGAGGGGCTGGAGGTGCAGCTAGAGGTTGAAGACGATGTTTTCTTCATTTCTAGGCTAGCCTGTTAAATGGGCCACGTTTTAACAGAGGATGATTCCAACCCAAGCAAAGGAGCCCATTAGGAAGTGGGCAAGTGGCCTTTTCTTGCCGTTGTTCAGCCCTCCCTTTCATCTATTCCTAGATCCGCCACTGTATGCAAGACACACTTGGCCATATATTTGGAATTCAAAACACTTTGATTCTTCAAATGGATACAAAGCCTTATCTGAGGTGGCTCTAGAAATCCTTATCTCAATGCAAATACAGGATTTTTTTTTGGTAAACACAAGAAATATCCTCGGATGGGAAGGCATGTCACTTGAAAATTTCAGTTACGTGCTTTTGAATCCCTATTTCAAAAATCCGTGTATCATCCGAACAGCAATACACCAACACCCAAATCATTCATTCGTGTTACTCTGTCGCAGTCACTAGTCGCATTCGAATATCGATTTCGATTCATCCCTGGACCTGCCTGACGTGAGTACGTGACAAATTCACCGGAAGATATTTTTCTCCCTAGAAGTAAGTTGCCGTACACTTATAAAGAGCTCGTTGGGTGATCAACCAGTTATTATCACTACATCCATCGATTAGTCGGGATCCGACACGAAGCAACGACTGGGGACGGCTGGACCCCGCAAATCCACCAGGGCCAGCCAGCGCGCCAGACCTGGCCGATCGATCGGGCACGGAAAACGCCACGCCGGCCGGCCGGCAAGGCAGCCGGGACCGTCCATCACTCCCTACAGTACTGCGGTGAGCTTGTTGGCTGATCAACCAGTTCCATCCATCGATCAGCCGGGGATGGACTGGACCCTGCAAGCCGGCCCGGCGCAGCTGGCCGATGATGAGGCACGGAAAACGCCACGCCGGCCGGCCGGGTAGGCACGCACGTACTGTAGGGTGAGCATGGACCGCCCGCCGGTGATAATAATACGTTAACTGATAAAGCCTGTGCGGCCAGCCGTGTCCGGCGCGCGCAAGCGCAATGATAGTGATAAGGAGGCGGGCCGGGATTCGATCGCCGCACCCGCATCTCGCCACGCCACGCCGCGGGCCCCCAGTCCGGCTCCGGCAGTCCCCCACGGCAGTTGCGTGGCCTACAGCGAGAGGAGTAGTGTAGTACGGGCGGGAGTTGGCGGCACGCGTCCTTCCGCCAGCCTGCCCGCTCTTGTCGTGTCCCGCGGCCCGGCGGCCGTTCGGACCAGAGCCAGAGACAGGATGAGCTGCTGCCTGCTTGTGCTGGACGACCCGTCCGTCCGTGGCCCGTCACGAGAGCGCCGGGCGGTGGTTAGCATACTGCGGCGATGGAAATGCGGTGAGTGGGTACTGGGTAAGCGGGCGCCGATACTAGCTTTTCTGGACTCTGGAGTTTGGAGGACGTGAGGTAGACCGGTGTAGTACTCGTCAGGACGGTAGAGTTTTTTCTCTCTCTCTTTTTTTTTTGTGCATCAGGACGGTAGAGTCCTTCAAGTCCACGGCTTAGTCGTCCAGACCTCGTCCGTAGCTCGTACTCGAACCTTCCTTTCCTGCTTGTGACATCGGTGCCTGAAGAGTGTACTGTCAGGTCATTGCGGGCGGGCGGGCGGGCGTGCGCGTGCCTGAAGAATAACGTGATCTGGCCTGGCTCATTGCGGGCTTCTTGTGACCCAATGGGCTATAACAAAGCCATTCGTAGTCCATGGGCCTCTCTGCTCTTCACTAAGCCTCCCAGGCCGACCTGGGCCACCGTCTATGCGGGCTGAAGTTGGATACGGAGACTTGTAGTAGCTTTCACCCCAAAAAAAAAAAAAACTAGGCCCTGGCCCAGGGGTGTGAGTTGACCCGAAGACCTTGACCAAACCTGGTGGGCCGGGCGCACGCCGTGATAGTGACGTGACCCAGAACGGGTCAATCGTGCAATTCCAAGTTTTGATGAAATCCACTAGTAGCAGTACATAAATGTAGTGGTCGCAGCTCTCGCGCAGGAGATATGCCTAGATATTCTCTTTCTTTGGCGCACATTCGCGCCGAGGGAGACCCAATCATTCATGCCACGATTCATCTTAACATGAATGAAGGAAACTGAGATTAGTGTGTATATATATATATATATATATATATATATATATATATATATATATATATATATATATATATATATATATATATATAGAGGGAGAGTATACTCTATAGCTAGCTACAAAATAACTTATTTTGTAGCCACCTCTATTTACGATAGTTTTATATACTAATTTACGATAATGTCAGTATATATTTACGATAGTTGAATTACTATAACGTATGAGGATATTTATCATAATGTTATAGTAAATCATATAGTAAGGAGTTACTATAATCTCGAAAATTAGCATAGCAATTATCGTAACTCAAAGTGACTACAGAATAAGTTATTCTGTAGCCAGCTGTAGGGTAATAGCTATATATATATATATATATATATATATATATATATATATATATATATATATATATATATATAGAGGGAGAGTATACTCTATAGCTAGCTACAAAATAACTTATTTTGTAGCCACCTCTATTTACGATAGTTTTATATACTAATTTACGATAATGTCAGTATATATTTACGATAGTTGAATTACTATAACGTATGAGGATATTTATCATAATGTTATAGTAAATCATATAGTAAGGAGTTACTATAATCTCGAAAATTAGCATAGCAATTATCGTAACTCAAAGTGACTACAGAATAAGTTATTCTGTAGCCAGCTGTAGGGTATATATATATATATATATATATATATATATATATATATATATATATATATATATATATATATATATATATATATATATATTATACTCTATAGCTAGCTACAGAATAAGTTATTCTGTAGCCACCTCCATTTACGATAATTTTATATACTAATTTACGACAATGTCAGTACATATTTACGATAGTTGAGTTACTATAACACATGGGGATATTTACTGTAATGTAATGGTAAACCACTTAGTAAGAAGTTATTATAATCTCGTAAATTAGCATAGCAATTATCGTAACTTAAAGTGGCTACAAAATAAGTTATTTTATAGCCAGCTGTAGGGTAATAGTTATATATATATATATATATATATATATATATATATATATATATATATATATATATATATATATATATATATATATATATATATATATATATATATATATATATATATATATATACACCTAATAATAAAGAGGCAAAATTCCAGGCTCTTTTTTTTCGTCCATCCATTTTTTTGTCCGTCTTCTCTTAACTAATGAACAATGGAGATTTTCTTTTGTCCAGACTTATATATATA
This sequence comes from Saccharum spontaneum, assembly GCA_022457205.1. Classification (NCBI taxonomy): domain Eukaryota; kingdom Viridiplantae; phylum Streptophyta; class Magnoliopsida; order Poales; family Poaceae; genus Saccharum; species Saccharum spontaneum. Next base: position 68,345,424 of record CM039581.1, on the reverse strand, counting down.
ATCCGTGTTTATATGAGTTAGAATAACTTGCACCAATATAGAGTAGGAATCCTAATCTAAATAGATTCCTCAAATCCTGAGTACTCTAAATAGAACTCTTAATAATAAGTAAAAAAGGATAAAAGTCACGTCCTCATTGGTTAAGACCAATATAGATCCCTCAAAACTAATAGAGCGGGTTAGAGTTAAGAGTCCTAATTGGTTTATATATTATCGTTTGTTTATACTTTTGTGTTTCTGGTTTGTCCGTGCTCGGTCAGAACTTCACATGCCAACGTCGGAGTCGGCAAACAATTTCTAAATTTCTATGGGCAGGGTCTCCAATTGTATAGCGTGAGTAACTTGATTATTCTAGATTGATCTAGACTGTGCAACAATGCTGGTCGTCGTTGGTAGCTTTAATTTTGATCAATTTTGCCAGTATAATTTCGTTGGCCCGTCTGTTGCCTAGCAGAGTCCGGCTCAGCCTCATCCCACGGAACACCAAGAATATTAGGCTATTCCCCGTGGCCGTCCAAGGACTCGTCCGCTCTTTCACTGCTCCTATGACCGGCCAGGACTCGGTAGACAACAGAACAAAACAATATATATAATTAAGAACACGAACTCAGCAAGACTAGCATGGGAGTAGCTTGCGGGGCTGCAGGTCGACAGGGCACTGGCACGATGCACCCGACGCACGCACACAAGATCGCATCGTACGTGAGGACGACGAGCCTGCCCTGGCACTAAAATGTTGATGGGGAGGCCCGCGTCGGCCCTGCTCCCCGGCGATTTCTTGGAGTCGATAATCAATGGTCTCGGCGTCGTCAGGCGCCTGAAATCATGCCCGTTCATCGTGGGAGGGCACGCCTGGTGCATCGCCTACTTCCCCGATGGTGTCACCGAGGACAACGCCGACTGCATCTCTTTCGCCCTACGTCTTGAAGATCGCTGTGCCGGGACCGGGAGAGAGGCCGTCATGGTACGGACTACGTTCAGCCTGCTCGACGTGGCCGGAGCTCTGGCGCCATCTCTCACCGTATCATGTGGTGTATGGACCTTCTCGAGAATAGGCCAGTCATGTTGCCACGCACAGTTCATGGAGCGGAAGGAATTCGAGTCGTCCTACGTGAAAGACGACGAGTTCTGCATAATTAAGGTGCGACGTGATAGTCCTGTCGGCAGGTGCGCCACCGCCGCCAGACCTGCGCCGGCAATTCGACGACCTCCTCGCCAGCGGGGATTGGGCGGATGTGACGCAGGACGTCGGCGGCGAGTCTATCTATACTTAATAATAAAGATGTTATGTTTTTCCCTAACCTGTTTTTTTTTCTCTAATATATATCTAATATTAAATTTATACTTAATTTTTTCTTTATTATTTTTTGTCCCTCTCTCTAATATATGGAGGTCGACATATATATATGCAGTAGAAAACAAAAGTTATGATATCATTATGAGTAATTTGTTTTTTTTTCTAACGACCGAGAAAAAATATTAAGATTGTATTTTTCTGGTAATATTATATAGTTCTTTTATCCCATTGCAACGCACGGGCATATTTACTAGTATCCTCTTATACCGTGACTATTAGTATATTACTACTACAACTAAACACAAATTAGTACATCATGCTTATTTATATTATCTACTAGCAAACGTGCCCGTGCGTTGCAACGGGTCATTATTTTCACTCTTATAAGTTGTTGACACCTTCCTTATGCTCACAATTTTATCATCTTTGAATCCGTCGATGACAACATATATCAACACCCTCAACGTCTATATGTACTGATACACTGGTTAGTCATTCATCTTCACTTAAATAGTCATGCACGGCCACGGGTGGTTCTCCATTGCACGGAGCATGTGCCGCTGGCGTGGTCTATCTTCGTCTACCACGTCTGTCATGGTTTACATCGCTTCGCTGAAAAGATAAGCTGAAAAGTATTGTTCGCTGATTTGTTGTGAAAGAAAAACACTGCTCCTTCGCTGAAAAAGTACGGCTCATGGGACAAGCGAACACGACAAGGTCTCTTAAGTTCGTCTATCAGCGCAGTAAAAAAATCTTCGAGAAACATGCCCTTCCACTTGCACAAGTATCCCCACCTATCATGCCTCTTCCGATCATGCAAATTGTGCCCGTAATCAACTGAGAAAAACTAGAACCCATAATCACTGGAACTCGATCAATCAATAAAAAAAAGAGTTCCCTCAATCACCGTGATTCTTTGCCAACGTGTGCACGTGGGCCCTTTACTCTCTTAGTTTGCCTCACAAAATTGGCAACGATTCAATTTCATCCTCAAACTGCATCACGACCACAGAGTATAGCACTCTGTCCCCATCACCGCCGTCATCGAGAGCTCCATCGTCGCCCTCTTCTTCAACACCGGCATCCACACCTCTACTATCTCGCTTTCCATGCAGTGTAGTACCATGCCCTGCCTTAACAAACGCACGGAAGATTTTGTACATGTCACACAGGCATGCAATCCGAGAAAAAAGTGTGAAGACTACAGAGCGAGGCCCTCGATGAAGTGGACGATGGAGGACACCGGCACGCCCAACAGGTAGTAGTCGACGTCCACCGCTCCACAACTCGTCGTCAGCCTCAACATTGTCACGGCTTCGGCGATGTGGGCGAGGATGTCGCAGGTCGGACTTGAGGGATCATGGACCCCTGGCACCAATATACTCGGCGAGAGCGCGCGACCACGGGGAGACATGTGTGGCCAGGAGCGTGTTGACCATGTGCGCGAGCGTTGTGGACATGTTTCCTTCTCCAACTCTTTATATATATATATATATATATATATATATATATATATATATATATATATATATATATATATATATATATATATATATTAGGTATAGATATAGATACAAAATTTAGGAAGCATCCGTGTATCCGAACACATAACTCCTCGCATCATTAAGAGCATAAATAAATACTACCTAGTCAACACGGTAAGAATAAACATAGCGGTTACGCGCCATTATATTAATTATCCAAATAAGCACCAAATATGTTCATTACCCTTGGAACACCGTCGTCTGCACCTCGCTTAACTGAAGCCTACACCATATAAAACCTCCGGTTTTTGTTTATTGCGCTACCCTCCCTTAAAAGCGACCTGCACATACGCGCGCGCGCCTATAACACACGTCCGCCGCTCGAGCCAGCCAGTCCTCTCTTCCGCTTCCTCCGCCTCGTGTCGTCCCCCTCTTCCTACTCCCTCGCCGGTCGCCGCCCATGCCGACTACCGTCTCGCCTAGCAGGCGCCCCGGCGGCGGCAGACGGTGGCACACCATCAGGCGCGGCGACCTCCTCATCTTCCTAGTCACTGCGATGCTGTGCACCGCGTCCTACTGCCTGTCGATATGGCACAACAGCCGCGGCGCCGCGGACAGCCGCGTCCTCGGCGCGGCCGGCGCCTCGTGGCCCTGCGGAAGCGATGCACGCGCGGGCGCGGCTGGCGCAGATGACGAGCCGCTGGACTTCGAGGCCCACCACACCGCCGACAGCGCCGGGCTGTCCGTCTCGGCTTCGGCCGCCGCAACGACGACGACGACCAGAGCGCGGCGGGCATTAAGCGGGGCCGTGGCGTGAGCGGGGAACTTGCCTGGGCCGCGGCGCGTAGGCCGCCGCCGGCGCCAGGAGGTGAGCCCGCGTTACGCGTCCTCCCGGCCTCCGGTGCGCGCCGTCTCGACGTCGGAGCCTTGGTGAGTTCGCGCCTGTGCTGTGAGACTCTGTCGCTCTGACCACAATCGCAATGCATAGCTGCCGCTTAGTCCTCAATGTTTTTTAGTTTCTGATTTCTATACCAGGGGATGTATGGTTTCAAGGACTTGTGTGAAAAACTCCTTTGGTGTGGTGCGTGTGTGTAACGAAAGCAATTGGGCCGGCAGCGCTGCACTTCAATTTGTAAGAAAGGCACTGCAGGCCAGGACAAACCGGTGACCTCGTCAACGAAAGTTGAGTTTTAGATCTTCGTTCAGTCATCACATGATTCACATCGAGCAGGCAACACATAAGCATGCGGAGCTAGCAAGATTTTCAGTAGTATCTTGTACAGCGACGTGTCATTTTATTTCCGGGACAGCCAGTGCCCGGACATCCGGCATCCAGACATGTCCGAACCTATAGCTCCCAGCATGTGATTTTACCCATCCGATGAAACCACAATAGAAAAATGATTGGAGCGTCTGTCCCCGCGTAATGGAACGGAGCGCACGTTACTCATGGCGGCCCGTCCCCGCCGCGCTCCGTCTCTCATCGCGCCGCTGTTCCCCTCCGTGCCTATCTTTGTGGTGCCCCATCCCTATCCCGATGTCTTGCACGCATATGGAGCATCCATATCTAATTTTGTAACATCTAGATGAAACATTTGTAACATACGTTTAAAATAGATAAAACATTTGGAACATACAGTTGAAACATATGTGTATAGGCATTACAACATATGCAACATCCCGATCAAGTTTTGTAATATCGATATAATACACTTGCAATATACCTCTGAAACACCAGAAACACTTGAAATATATGTTTGCAACTTGCTGCTCTACAAATGGAGGCTCGTCGGCATGTAGAGGTCACCGGTGTAGAGCTTGCCGACGGCGCACAGAGGGTAGGGTGGGAGCAGCACGGGCGGTGGTGACAACGCAGAGGACGGGTGGGTGTTGCAGCGGTGGTGCACAGGGTGGGTGTGGGCCGGCGGCAGCAACAACGACTTAGAGTACGGGTGGGGATAGCAGCTGTGGCGCAAATGGTGGGGCGGGGAGGGGTGGCAGCGACGCAGTGGATTCATGACACACAAAGAGTGGGGAGCGGGGGCATGCACATTTTGACAAAGTGGTCGTCCACCTGCACGTCAGGCAACTGCATTACCGTTTTATTGTCCTGCGAGCTCATGTGTTATCAGCTACGCGTACGACCTTCTCGAAAAAATAAAAAAACTATGCCTATGATGATGCTACTTGTTCCGTCTAGATGGCGCATGCTACAAAATTGGTCGAATAAATTACAAGGGGGAAAAGTTTGTAGGTGCGATCAAATTATTACAAGGGGAAAATGATTGAGTAAAATTCATGCACGATATCTAACATGCGCTACGGTGTTATTTGGGTCTCCAACTCTTCAATTTTAATATTTCATTCTCTAAACTCGTACGGCGGTGTTATTTGAGACTCGTGCTCTCAAATTTTGATATTAGATCTCCGAACACGTAGGTGTTATCTCGGTCATTGTATTTGTCACAGGTGCCAACATTGGTCAGGCTCCGACCCGTCCTGTGTGTGTTGATGTGGATGGTGTGACTTGAGACAACCATATAAATTCAGCAACATATATTTCTCTAGATTCATCGTTCGAGCTATTAGAACTATACTCAATAGTGTGTATGTTAGGATGGTGTGATTTATGAGACTCTAACATCTTTACCTCAACTTTCAACGGCCGAAGCCTTTTGCTGCAGCTGATTGATAGGGGGAAACTCATATGTTCTATCTTTTCTTACATAAGAGCAAAGACCATTAAAAGTCAAACCAACAAGATCTCTTTTTTTCAGAAATAGACAAACTAAGAAGATTGACTCATCAAGACCTTGCTTGACTGATGTCAAGTGAGACAATTTTAATTTATTGGAGCCACTAAGAAGTGTTCATAAAATTTGAGCTCTAGTTGCTCCCGATCATTTTTTCTTGATCGGGGAATATAGCCTGTTTTTCATTAAGAGGAGTGAATTACACCATGCAGCTACGAGAGAGCCCTCATAGCACAGATCACAAACCACCAAGCTTGTGGTTAGTGAGTAGTGACCTAGGATACAACAAAGGATACAACAAAATAAGAAAAGAAAGAACAACTGCCCGCAACACCCAAAGCCTACCATCTGTGCCTGCAAGATAGGATACAACAATGCGATGGTTGCCTAAAACTAGACAATTCCCTGGTGGCAAAGTATTCATCCAGCGAAGAGAGGCGAGCAACCAGCAGCAACGGCAGCAAAGCATCTGCCAATGAAGAAGACACCCACTGTGGCAAAGCATCCGCAGGGAGAATGGCCATGACACACTCGGCAGCAAAGCATCTGCTAGAGGAAGGCCAACGATCAATAGTGGCAAAGCATCTGCTATGAAAAGCCAAGCGACGACGACAAGGTCAATTGCTGCAGGACAAACCATCGCGAGTAGAGCATAGGTGCAGACAGGCACAACAAGGAACTCCTCCATGAACCGACGGAAGAAGCCACAGAAGCCGGTGACCACATAGCGCCAAGTGACAGATTCTTCAGCAACGCCTTCAGGAAGAGGGTGACGCCCAAGTGTAGAACCGTGGATGCCATCGCCGCTGGCCGTACAACATGTAAGGCAGGGCTTACGCCTAGAATCCAACACCGTCGGCGGGGACCAAGGTTCATCAACGACGCTTCCAAGGAGGTATGTGGTGCCCGAGGCATCACCGTCGACGGCCCGACCAAAGCCGTGCTGAGCTTTCGCCCAGAACTCCATCCAGATCCCACCAACGCCCAAGACCAGCAGCAAGGTCGTCGACTCCGTTGCTAGGGCAGCTCCAACAATAGAGGTAGCTATGGCTGTCCTAGGCCACGACCGCAGATTCGGCCCACTGCCCGTCGTGGGTGTACTGGCCTTGGGCTGCCGAAGGTCAGCCGCAGCCCTGTAGGTGCAGATCTAGGGAATGCACGCGCGCCGGCCTAGCAGACCGCCACCACTGTAGCCTCCGCCCACGAGCGAGCATGGAATGTGGCCTCCCGGTCACTAGGCCGCAGGATCCGGTCGCCACCAACCTGGAGGCGCGGCCACCAGCCCACCATGGCCAGGCCCTAGCCAGATCCGGCCAATAGCTAGGAGCGCGCCACCACCGCAGAGCCAACTGATGCTGTAGCAAAAGCCAGATCCGGCGCCCAGGATGCCTGGCTGCCGTGGCTCTAGGGCACGCGACCGGAGCCAGATCGAACGCCAGCGGCTTCCCAAAGCGCAAATGCGGGGTGGCCCTGCTGTCGGCCACCGCTTGGCCCCACGGCCACCATAGGATGGATGGATCTGGCCATCACGTCTAGCAGCCCCACGTCCTAGCATAGGGTGGCCGGATCTGGCCTGAGGCATCGGATCTTGAGGGGGAGGTGGTAGATCTAGCGACTGCGGACATGGATCCGGTCAGCGAACACCCTTGTTCCTGGTGGAGCTTGGGGAGGGCGAGTGAAAGGTCTTGATGGCTAGAGGGGGGGTAAATAGCCTTTTAAAATTTTCTACAAAGACAAGCTAAATAAGTTTATCAATATAACAAATAGCGAGATGTGAGTTTTGCTTAGCCTATGGGGTGTTTGCAAGCCACCTATCCAATTCACAATTCTAGTATATTTGCACTCAACCGCACAAGTCAAACCGCACAGCTTAGCTACAACTAAAGCTAACTAGCTACACAAGCTAAGAGCTACACTAACAAGCTAGCAAGGTAACTAAGAAATTAATATAAGAGAGAGTTAGGAGGGTATCACCGAGGGGCGAAGTATTGAGCCAACCAATCAATATGATCAAGAGATGAATTCCACAATACACAACCACCGAGATCGATTAATCACAATAAGAATGATGACACAAAGATTTATCCCGAGGTTCACGTGCTTGCCGGCACGCTAGTCTCCGTTGTGTCCCTCTTCACCACATGGTTCGGTGGCTAATCAGTCACACACCGAGCCTCTCAAAAGGCGCCACAAGAACCTACCAAATGGCAAAAGGTTGCAAATGACACGAGCAATCCACTAACGTTGCCTTTGGCGCTTCGCCGAGGCAGGCACAAACCCCTCACAATCACTGGAGGTGGCCAAAAACAATCACCAACTCTTGCCAACGCCTCCAAGCTGCTCCAAGCCGTCTATGTAGCGGCAACCACCAAGAGAAACAAGAATCCAACTGCAAATCTGTAAGGTTCTAGGTGGCTAGAGGGGGGGTGAATAGCCTATAAAAAATTCTACAAATACCACTAAGCAAACTTGTTAGAATAACAAACGGCGTAAAGCGAGTTTTGCTTAGCCAAAGGTTGTGATGCAAGCCTCCTATCCACAAGTCTATTAGATTATGATCTCTAGTTCACACAAGAGCTATGTCACTAATCTTACACTAGAGAACAAGCTAACAACACTACTAGCAAAGCTACCACTAGAGCTACACAAGATAATCTAGTAAAAGTGCAAGAGAGAGGATTGTGATTCTTATACCGACAGTGAAGAGAAGATGTTGCCAATCACCAAGATGATATACAATCAATCAATATTGACAATAACACAATATGAAGACCAATCACCGGGAGACAAGAGACACAATATTTTTGTTCACCCGGTGTTCACTTGTGCACCGACAAGCTACGTCACCGGTTGTGTCGACCAACACTTAGATGGTTTTCCGGTGTGACCCTCAAGTCACTTGCCCCTCAAGGCATGCCCCGCAAGGCACCGCAAGACACCACTCTCAAGTGAGGTAACTCAATGACACGCGCATTCCACTAGAGTTGCTTTTGGCGTCCCGCCGAGGAAAGCACAATAACCTCTCACAATCAACCGGAGGTGGCCAAGAACAATTACCTTCTCTTGCCAACACCTCCAACAATCTCCAAGCCGGCTAGGAGCGGTACTCTCCAAGAGTAACAAGAAATCCACCGGCTAAACCACCCACAAGTGCCACTAGATGCCCTCAAGCTATGCAATGCACTTTGGGAACACTCAATCTCACTTTTGATTTGCAATCAAGCAAGAGAGATGGTGGGAGTAGATACTTTAGCTCAAAGGATGCACAAGAGTGTTAGAAATGGCAAGAGACCTCCCCAAGGGTTGGCCAACGAGTATTTATAAGCATCCCATGCAAATAGAGCTGTTGCTACTCCACTGAGCATTTTTCGGGACGACCGGACGCGGTGGTCGAAACTGACCGGACGCGGTGGTCGAAGCTGACCGGACGCGGTGGTCAGTAGCGTGCTCCAACGGCTAGTTTTAGCGCGTATAAACTTGTATTGACCAGACGCGGTGGTCACTAACGGGACCGGACGCGGTGGTCGCAGCGAAACAACGAACAGAGAGGTTCCAGCAAGCTCCCGAAGTGACCGGACGCGTCCGGTCATCACTGACCGGACTCGCTGCAGCGTCCGGTCACTTTCACCCACGAAAAACACTGACCGAACGCGGTGACTGGACACGTCCGGTCACGAGTCCGGTCACAGACCACTCTTCGGTAAAACGGCGATATCTCTTAGCTCCGAACTCCGATTTCGATGATCTTGGACATTTTGGAAAGCTTACTCAGAGGGCTACACAACCCACTAAAGCACTTGATCCAGTTCACAATGGATCAAAGCAGTATTCTACTCCAAGAGCCATCCTAGTGTCCGGACAACACCGAAAAACCTTTCTCTCTTCACCAAGTTGATCAAAATCAACTCCAACACCTTCTCCTTTGCAAATGTGCCAACACCATCAAGTGTACATCTCCATGTGCTTGTGTGTTAGCTTTTTCTCAATCATTTTCAAAGGTTTTCCAGTTAGCTCACTAGGCCCTACATGCAATGCACTTCATGAATTCACCTAGTGGCACCCGTGCGTCGAATAACCGATAAGACTTCCCCTCTTAATAGTTCGGCTATCGACCCTAAACCACTCACACCCTCTATGGTTTCTTGAGTGTAAAACAAAATGGCCCTATGGTTATACCTTTGTCTTGAGCCCATTTTGTTTCTCCAAATGATATGATCCACTTCATATCATCTTATGACCATCTTGATCCATCGACCTTGACTTCACTTGCCCTTCACCGTTGCATCGGTTCGTCGGCGCCAAGTCTTGCTCAAGCTTCACCATCGCATGGTCCTTCACTTCGAAGTCTCGACTTGCCCTTCACCTTCACAACCGGTCCATCGAGCCAAGCCTCATCTTGGTCTTTACCATTTTGGTCATATAAGTCAATGTCATGTCTCATATTCAATGACCACCTTTATCTAAATCATCCACTTAGATACAAAGGTTAGTCCTAGGTTTCATCAATTAGCCAAAACCAAACTAGGGACTTTCAATCTCTCCCTTTTTGGTAATTGATGACAACCCTCACAAAGATGATTTTGATAATAAAAGTTTTAAACTTGTCATACTTGTCCAATCATTTTGCTCATAAGTAAAGTTTGGACAATTATCACAAGCTCGGTTTTGGTAGCATTAGCTCCCCCTACATATGTGCATAGAGTTTGGATTGAAAGATTTGCACATATGCATGGATAGAAGTGTTGGGAGAGTAATTCTACCAAAATGATGCTAAGGTGTAAGAAATGGACCTTTGAAGCGTGATACCAATCAGAGTTGCCTTTTACACCATCCTCAGCATCATGAAGTAACTAGACAACCAACAAAACTCAAGAACCCCGTGAAATCAACATTATATGTAAAGGTTCTTGGACCACTTGTAAAAACTTTAGGTCTAGATACCACGTGTAAACTATTCCTATGCATGCTAGTAGATCATTTCATCATCCAAGATCTATACTAGCATTGCATCACACAAGCATGTATATTGACTTTAAATACATGTGCAATGAGCAAGTCATATGAAAATGCACAAACAAATGCAACAACTTTGTTTATGAGCTTGCTCCCCTACTTGTGTGCATCAAAAATTTTATTTTACATGCTTGTGTGCATCAAAATTTTATTTACCCCTTTATCATGTTGAATCATCTTTTTCTCTCCCCCTTTGTCAACAACCTACCCAAAATGGGATCAAATTGTGGAGAGAAGAAAAAAGTTTGATGGAGTAGGTTAAAATC